>CARXXK010000001.1:73344530-73944530 GCA_949089665.1 Macrosiphum euphorbiae | reverse complement strand
CCACTACCTCAAAATATGTGCCTCCAAATCCTTAACATAATTCAAACAATTTTAATTATAAGAAAATTTATTTATGTTTTACAGTACACAATTATTGTTTTTAATATTTTACGCATTGTTAATAGTTTTGTGTTATTTTTAAAATAGTTCAATACATTTCAAACCATTAAAAATATAATTTGGTGTATTATGCATCGATTACTGAATGCTGAGAGTAGAGTATATATTATTATCACGGAAAAATGCCATACTTTCCTCATAGGTATTAGTTGATTAACACTTAAACATTAAAAATTAATTTGTATTTATATGTTTATAAATTATACTAATTCTTGACTGATTACATAATGAATTCCTATGTTTAAAATCAAAATCTATAAACATTATTGAGCAATTACTAAAATTGAGCATGATGTAATTGTAACCTATTGTATTTAATTTATTTTGAATAAAAGACATAATTTAAATGTCCTGAAGATTTTATTTTATATAATAAATTATAACTAATAAGTAATAAGTATACCCACCTATAGTTTTTATATGATGAAATTTTGCAGATATTAATACCTCCATGACGTATTGACGTAGTGTACTACAGTCTGCAGTGCTGGCCGTTGTGATTATAAATCTTTTTTTTCTCAAGATAAATAGGCACCATTAATTAATATAACGAGGGTTATAACCAAAATGTATATAAATACTAATAAAATATGACTGCATTTATATTTATCTATATAAATATGAAAATAAATATTTGTTTTATATTGTTAAAAGTTAAGTATTTAAGATACCTTAACTATTAATGTAGTTAAAAGTATGTTACGATGTTATCTGCATTCAGCAATGATAGTAATTGGACACTTTCATGAACTATAGGCAAAAATGAAATTACCTGTTGTACCTATATAACAAATGGTAATAAGTAATAACTATAACTTCTAAAAATATGAATACATTGACCAAGTATTGGCATTATGATCAACAGCTTATCATCTTTATAGCCAATATGAAAATAAAGATGCAAATATTTTTTATACAAATAAAATTAATTATTATTCAAATAATCAAATGTATTTGCACACGGCATGCTACCCAGCGGTGGTGTATTTTGGATTATAGCACCCCACGTACAAACACAATTAAGTGTGGCGCCTAATTTCAATTAACATTTAACATAATACAGACGTAATATTATCGGCTTATTATAATATAATATAATATATGGTGAATTGTGGTCCAATCCCTAAATCAAGTCCTAATTGCGGCCCGGGCTTATGAGATGTACGTTCAAACACTTAATGATACTGTCACATAATAATAAATTACCACTTCATAATATTATCAGTCAATTAGCGTTACCCTGGAGACACCGCGGGGAAGTCGATAGAGTCGTCTTTCAACAATTTATTATTTTTACTATAGGTTTATTGTTTTTACTATTTATGTTTTTTTTCCGATGAAGGCACAACAATATAATGGCTGAAAGAAATCGCATTCTCGACCAACTTGATGATTGGGAGAAAGATAGGACGTACATTACCCTGGCCCCCCTCATTGAACTTTTTACAAAAAAAACTAAGTCTCGAATTAGCACGCCATTAGCATGCATTTGCACGACTATTTTTAGAATTTGCACGACATTTTCACGACGAGTTATTTATAAAAAGCTATGGGGGGCTGGGCGTAACGTTACCCCCAGCCCCCCACAAGTGAAATAATCACTTTTTTACAAATTTTTTTTTTTACCAATCATTAGCACGTCATTAGCATGCATTTGCACGACTGTCGCAGAACGTGAAACTTTACGATTTTAAACTTTCAAGCTTTACCCCTGCCTACCTTAGCTTTCCCCCCTCGCATATGAAATAAACCTTTTTCACCGTTTTTTTTTTTTTTACTACAACGGTATTTGTTATAGGACTATTTCTAATATTGTCTCATCAAAAACTCATAAGTAAAATGGACGCATAGGAATCTTGTAAAGTACTTGAGTTAACTGTAAAAGTATTCAACTACCTACTTTTTAAGTAACCAATAGTACGTATTTTTAATACATTTGAAAAAAGTACTTGAACAAAGTATGTACCTACTGTTGTATAATTTAACTACGAATTGGTGTTAGACATAGACATTCATTGTCATTTTAAATTCTAAATGAGTGATTTTTAGTTTTCACCAATCATACTTCGAGATAAGTATTTTTTACACATAATATATTAATATCATAATCAATACTTACATTTGATTTAATTTACATTAAAATTGAACACGATTAGCATGCATATTTTAAATTGTACATTACATTCAAATGCTAACATTTAATGTTGAACTAATTGGTATTATACTATTATAATTATACTAGCTGATCCCTTGCACTTCGTATCCCGTTAAATGTACCAACTCTATATGACTCAAACATTGTTCAATGCGTTATTTAATATTCGGTGTATGATGTTCTAGATTTATCTTAACTTTTCTGTTGCCCGGAATAAAAATTCTGTTTCGCAGCAGTATATTATCAGGTAGGCAATCTACCTGTGGTAGATCGCGGACCCCGTGCTGTTTGTACGTAAGTGTATAATTTAACTCAAAAAGTACCGAAGTTATACCAAGTTTGACGTTTTTACTTAATTCCACCTACTTATAAATCCTAACCTAACCTAACCGTACTAAAATCCGATGAATAAAAAAAACCAAATTTAACCCTTTTTAAATTAGCGTATCTTTTTCCTATAGGTCTAATACTCTAATCTACACACAATCATTCATTTATATATAAGATATATTGACAAAAAATAATAATATAAATCAACAAACATGCCCGATTAACCAATAGCAACCAATCTATCTATACTATTAGGTATATAAAATGGTAAGGGTTTTCTTGGACCGCGCTAACCGAGAAAACTACTGAACCGATTTGGCTGAAATTTTTTACTGTTATACTTGACAGTCTGCTGGAGGTCATAGTACCACTTTTGTTTAGAAAAATCCACCAGAAAAGTAGAAAATATGGATGTCAAAAATACAACAGTGGCGCAATCTGTCCATAAAAAAATAAAGTTTATTGTTGCAGATTAAAATAATAATAGTGTATTATAATATATTGGTTGCTATGTTATCTATACTACTATATAAAATTGTAAGGAGTTTTCTGCGACCACGCTAACCGGGAAAACTACAGAAACGATTTGCTGATTCCTTTTTGTTGTATTCGTAATTGTCAGGACAAGGTTCTTATCAGGGGCGTCATTTCACATTTTAAACTGAGGTGGCAAGACGTATCGGGTGGTAAGGAATACTCCCTGGTGAAAGGGGGTCCGAGGGATATTCCCGCCCCCTTCCCGATTTTTTTTTTTCAAAAACTGGCTTTAAATTTCTTATTTTTTGAAACTCATTCAGACTATTTCTGTAAAAATTTAATTGCTAACAATTTATCCTAAAAAAAATAATTTATAATGACTTGAATTATTAATTAAACCACATGTAAAATAATTATCGGTCACACACAACATAAAAATGTACCTAATTTTAATTTATGTGTGCCTGGCCCATTTGCTTATAAAAAAAGGATAAATCAAGTAAACATGATAAAAAATTTTTTTTTTAATTTATAGCATACTTTAATTATTTTTACACAAAATTAAGTCTTCTCTTCTGGCTTAAATTAAAGTCGTCGATTACTTTGGAAATGTTTACTTCAATACTTCTTTCAATAGCCAAAAGTGCTAACGAGGACAACCTCTCCTGGCCAATCTTGTTTCTGGTGTATGTTTTTAACCGTCGCAAGCACGAAAAAGACCTCTCACAAGATGCCGAGTTCATTGGAATCGTGAAAAACAGACGAAAAAGTTTAAAAAGCATAGGGAACACATTTTTTAAAGATTTTTGTACAAAAATGTCAATATATGTTCAACACAAGTTCAATATATGTGCATTGCAGTGAATGTACATTGCCATTGGGGCTTCTTGCATAATTATAGCTGCCACTCCTTTGTATGGGCCCCTCATGTTCGATGCCCCATCATAGCACTGAGCACGCAGATTTTTAATGTTCAAATCCATTGAAATCAAAACATTTTTAAGTTCATTTGCCAGTGTTTTGCCATCAGTTCTTTTAGCACGGTAAAACCCCACAAATGACTCATGAACTTCTAACTTTTCATTAACATACCTCAAGACAATAGCTACTTGTTCGTGCTTTGCTATATCTTGAGTTTCATCAGCTATAATTGCAAAAACCTCGGCCTCTTTAACTTCTTTAGCAATGTGACACTTAATTTGTTCCCCAATAATTGACAGTAGCTCATTCTGAAAAGTCTCTGAAGTATACTGAAAATTTTTACGATGCTCCATAAAGAATTTTTTTATTAAACTGTTATCTTTGGAACGAAGCTTCATCAACTCCAAAAAGTTTCCTCTGTTCTTTGAATCTGTAGATTCATCATGACCTCTTAGAGCAATAGATTGTCTGCCACAAAATATCAACGATTCACACAAAGCTTCCAAGTACAATCTATTTTCTTGTACTTCTTCTGAATACTTTTGATTCACTTTTTCCATAACAGTGCCACTTTTGAAAGTTGACCAAATATATTGTAAAAATATCAGTTATATCATTCGAAGTAGAAACTAAAAATAACCGATAACTTCCCAGGAAACTAGTACCGTAGCGCGACGTGTGGTATCGTTATCGCGATCCTAATAATGACTATAATTTTTGTATACATTTTGTATATATGAACATGTATATTTTGTCATGATAGATACCTACAATTATTCTAAAAATATATTTCTTTAAAATATTTAATTATTATTTTTACTATCGATGAGAATTATACTATATTTCATTTACAGGGTATTTTTCAATTAGGTATTTGTAATTTATTGAGACTTTTACTTCAAAATTCTGGGGTGACAAAATACTGGGTTTGAGAATTCTGGGGTGGCAACTGCCACCCCTTGCCACCCCCGAATTACGCCTATGGTTCTTATGAAAGAATATTTTAGGGAAATTCACCAGAAAAGTAGGAAGTAGGGATGTCAAAAATACAACAGCGGCGCCATCTGTCCAGAAAAAAATAAACTAAATAATAAAAATGTAGTTAATTGTTGCAGATTAAAATAATAATAGTGTATTATATATCGGTTGCTATTGGTTAATCGGGCATGTTTGTTGATTTGTATTATTATTTTTCGTAGATATATAATGTTATATAATGTTTGTGTGTAGATTAGACCTCTGGGAAGAAGATAGAAATTTGGTTTTTTTTATTCATCGGATTTTAGTACGGTTAGGTTAGGTTAGGATTTTGTATTGATTAATTATATCAATTCACCGTAGGTGGAATGAAGTAACTTTGATACTCTACTTCTAGAGCTAAATCATACACTTACGTACAAACAGCACGGGATCAGCGATTGCCTACCTGATGATATACAGCTGAGAATCAGAATTTTTATTCTGGGCACAACGGAAAAGTTAAGATAAGTTTTCAACACCATATATCGAATATGAAATAACGAATTGAACAAAGTTTGAGTCATATATATAGAATTGGTCCATTTAACGGCAACGATATGCACATGATCGGTTTTTTTGTAATAAAAATATATATATCATTAATACCGCTAGAAACATTTCAAGACGCTTTCATTAAAAGTTTTTTTATATTGACTTGCCGATCACATCACATTAAGCTATAAAATTTGAATACAAAATTATACATATCATCGTTCAGAGGCAAAATAAACAACCAATCACGGGCGAAGCTGTGACGGGTCGGCTACATGTAAATATAAAACTTATTTAAAAATAAAACAAAATTTATTAAACCACTGAAATATTTCACACATTTTGAAATAATTCATGAAATATTTCACGAAATATTACATTTTTTTAAATTGCATGACATTTTCAAACGCTGTAAATAATAATAGATACAATTTAGACAGCAGTCTCATATAATAAGTAGATTCATAGTTTTTAGACAGCAGTTTCATTATAATGATACATCATTTTTAGACAGCAGTCTCATATGATAATACAAATTTACAAAATATAGTGGTAATACAAATTTACAAAATACAGTGATAATTATTATAAACATAAGGGCCCGTTGTCCAAAATAAACATAAACAATTGGTCGACTCATAGGATAACTTAACTACACATTTACCGTATTATAGGGTCCGTAATAGTATAATACATCTATTACAAAATTGACCAAGTTAATCAAGGGACAAGTGGACTCTGCATACGCGCGAATGCATATTGATAAAGAAGATTTCACTAATAAAGTAATACTGATTGCAGCCGGGACAAAAATATGAAGTTTTGACACTACAAAGTACAGGGCTGATTTATAAAAACAAAATAATTTAGTTAATTTTGGCGTACGCCAAGTACTCGATCGGAAAACGGCGTACACCAACGGGCGCAAACGCGGGAGCGAAAAATACCGGACGGACGGGTGAACGAGCTCATAATAATATTACAAACTTAAAGGGCGGGGTCAGACGGTGGTGGTAGGGGAGAAGTCGAAAACTTGGTGGACATTACTCTACGTCTACAAAGGGTTGGCAGAAGCAAACCCTGCGTGCCACGTTCACCAACGACCTCCAAACGAACCATTTAGTTCTCTTCCAGGCGGACCTCCTCCGCGGACCAACAGACCGTGATGTTGCCGGGTATTCCGAGACTTCGGAATATGTAGGAATCGGTAGGACAGCCCCGTCAATCAACGAGGTTTCCCCGAGTGTGTCAGTATTCGGTGCCACGCTAAAAGGCCCAGCAGGCTTCGACGATGGTCCTCCAATCATAGGCACGTCTTCCAGGCATAAAGATGATTTCATTGTGAGTTCCGGAAACGACCGGGTACTCTCCTCTGCAGCGTTTCCGCGGTGAAGTATCGGTGACTCTACCGTGACCTTAAGGTTCACCACTGGCAAAGCATAAACGTCAGCTACTGCAGTTTCTTCGAGTGCGTCCGTATTCGACTTCAAGTGAAAAGGTGCAGCGGGCTCCGACGATGGTCCTCCAATCATAAGCACATTTTTCTCCAGATATACCTGTGAGTCAATACTCAATTCCGGCGACGACCGGGTACTCCCCTCTGCAGCGTTTCCGCGGTGAAGTAGCGGTGACTTGACCGCAGCTGTGACCTTTAGGTTCACTGCCAAATCCAGAATGTCGACTATAGATCGACCCTCGTTATTGGCATACATTTGTTGGAATTGTTTTGGAACTGTGGCGTCCATATTTGTATTTACGGCGTGATAAACGGCAGAAAAACGGAAAAATATGAACAGAGATAAACGTACGATGACGGGTTTCAAAAAACTATTTGTTTACTACAATAAATATACAGCTATGGTATAGTAGTGTTTTTTTGTGGCCAGCATAGTTACCAGCATAGTTACCTTGAAGCCAGCTAATAAAAAAGTTTTTTTTTTTTAATTATTTTATTATAAGATTTTATTATATTTCATATATTTATTTATTTACTAGCAGACCCGGCGAACTCCGTTTCGCCACCAGATTCGTTTTATGTTTTTTTTCGTTTGGTGATTAAAATATAAAGAAAAAAAATTTTTTTGTTATATATTTGAAAAGGAAAATATTTATTTCATTTCACAACAGTAATAAATTCATTTCAATTACCTACTAAAATGAAGTGTTATTTAATTGTTTCATTGTAGTGCTCTTTGGTAAACCACATTTTTTGTTTTTTGGTTTGACGTTAACACAAACAAAGCGGATGGTTTCCCAACTCGTGAACACGCAACGTATAACTGTCCATGTGAAAAACAATGATTTTCCAAATTTATCCCGCAAACACTAAGCGATTGGCCTTGCGACTTATTAATTGTCATTGCGAACGCAAGGCGAACTGGGAATTGCAATCGTTTGAAGTCAAACGGAAGATCAGTCGGAATCATTGGTATTCGAGGAATACATACATTTTCACCTGCGTACTTTCCGTTAATAATGGTTGCCTCAATTAAATTCGGCATAAGTCTCTTTACCGAAAGTCGAGTACCGTTGCAAAGTCGCGGTGGATTCAAATTACGCAGTATCAAAATAACTGTACCAACTTTCAGTTGCAAGTTATGTGGTGGAAATCCTGGTATCTCCTACGATGCATGATATTGCTTCTTCGCTGAACGACAATGTCTCGTGATTTAGTTGGATCGCCAACAATAATTGCAGCAACATCATTAACGGTGGGTGCATTGAATCTTCGCACATGTTCACCTGTTGGAGTACAATCCGCTCTTATGACAAATTTGTGCGTATCCGATGGCATTCGTTCCAATGCTGTTTTGAACATATTAACCACAGCATTATTAGCGTGAAAAAATGCTTGCAACTGTTCAATAATTCGTCTCTTTAACTGTTGTGCTCCCTGTATATTGCACCGCACGTTCAGCTGATCCACCATCGACGAAATGAAATATATTTGCAGAAATTGATGCGGTTCATCTCGTGTGGTTGGCACCATTGAACCATGCAAATGATATATTTGACCTTGTATCTGTAATTGCAAATAATCATTAAAATTTGTTCATGAATACCTTTTAAATCGTTTGATTGTGTAGTGTGTGGTGTATATGAAGTTGTTATGTGTTGCAATTATGTGTTGGTTATGTGTGTTGTATCTTTTACCTTGCAAGTCGGCATGAAGCCGCCTTCTCGAATGATATTAGCTCCAAAGGAAGTCATGCGAAAGCAGTTATTGTATTCAAGGATGTGTTGAAGAAAATGGCTGGAATCGGGATCACTTCCATCAAACAATGTTTTCAGTGGATGTGGTGGTGTAAGTAATGGATCCAGTTTGACTTTTCCACTTGCGCAGCACAATCCAACCGTTTCTCTTTTGAACTTTAACGCATTGCAATATCGGCATATAGTCGTCATTCGTCCAATATCAAAATTTTCATCATCACTGTAGTTCGCAGTGGGATCATATTGGAATGCCAAGCGATTGTATGATGCCAATGATCTTCGTGTGCTCACGCGATGTCTCAATCGGTCATTTTCTCTTATTATATTTTGTCTTTCTTCTCTTAAGTTCCTTGAATATACTTGTTGCTGGCTTGCATGTCTTGTGCGGCGGCCGATGTTCGCACGTCGTTCTCTAGGCATTTTGGACTATGGACAGAGTGTTGAATTTAACTTCAAATGCACGATCCACATAATTTACATAATTTATTTTAGCTTAAATGAAATTAACTGAGCAGAGAATAATGTAAACAACTATCCGTCAACTATATAATAAACAACTATCCGTCAAACACTTTATCACGCACCGTTGCTATTGGTTTGAAGTACATGCTATGTATAATAGATGGCGCTGTATGTGAAAAACGATTTTCCCACTTTTCTGTTGAATTTTTCCTGAATTTTCCAGAATTTTCTTTGCTATAAACCTCACGGAGCCCAAGACCTTTCCAACGAATGCAAAACCGTGGAAATCGGTTCGTGCGTTCTCGAGTTATAGCGTCAGGGAGGAAAACCGGACTTATTTTTATATAATAGATTTATATCGGGCATGTTTGTTGATTTGAGTTATTATTTTTTATGTTCCAATTTTGTGACTACACTATTTAATATTTTACCAATTTTTATTCACAGAGTTGTTCCAAATACCTTCCTGAGTGTCGCCGTGTAGCCCAATTTTTATTTTTTTTATCGGAGGGGAAGGAGAAGCGAATCTATATATTATATACCTAAAATCCAAATACCACTGACTCACTGATCGCCGTATCTCAAAAACTACTCAATGTACGAACTTGAAATTTAGAATAGTGGTTCTTCTAATACTTTCACCGTGCAATAAGAAAGGATTTGGTAAAATTCGCATTTTAAAGAGGTGCTCAAACAGGGACATTGAGGTTCACATTGAAAATTTTATTTTTAATTATTAATAGTTCCGAAGATCAGGAAGATCAGGTACAAGCTTGCATCAAATATAATTATTGATTATTAGGTGATTGGTGAAAAAGTTGCCCAAGTAGTTGGATCGCCTACCAGGGTGGCTGAGTTGCACTTACTAGGCTACAGCAAGTTACACCCAAAAGTAGTTGAACAATCATACATTTTTAAGATTTGCGATTTTTTACGGGTAATGAAATGAACGGATTCTGATATAAAAATATATTTACCATTAATACCGCGAGAAACATTTGAATACGTTTTCATTAAACGATACAATTTTAATAACAAATTATACATATCATCGTCCGATGGCAAAATAAACAACCAATCATGGGCGAAGCTGTGACTGGTCGGCTAGTATAATATAATACACCATAGAGTAAATAAAGACAACGATATCGAGTTCAAATCCCAGACATCAATAAATAATTTTTGCAGTTTTTCTAATTAATCAGCTGACTTTTTAAGAAATTTCCTTCGTAAAAACCTTCACCAGGCAATTACGAACATCTTAAAAAAAAATTGAGACAAATCGGACCAGCCGTTCTCAATTAATGAATTGTTATACATTTTTGACTCCATTTTTTATATATATATAAGATTATATCAAATAGGTAGGCATGGTAATTAAAAATATAATACAGAAAAAATATTTCAAATTACCACAATCTTTATTTTACAAATAATTTGTATCTCTAATGAACTATTTTCAATGAAATAAAATAATTGAATAATGTTATCGTTATGAATAGGTACTTTACTTAAGTTAAACGTATGTAAAACAGTTTATTTT
Source organism: Macrosiphum euphorbiae (assembly GCA_949089665.1). Taxonomy (NCBI): domain Eukaryota; kingdom Metazoa; phylum Arthropoda; class Insecta; order Hemiptera; family Aphididae; genus Macrosiphum; species Macrosiphum euphorbiae. The sequence continues at coordinate 73,933,797 of CARXXK010000001.1, read as the reverse complement.
ATAAAGTCTTAGGTTTAAATTGTATATAATAAAAATGCACATGGCACTATCGTATTGTGTCCTTAATTGGCACAGGTTTAGTTTTAAGGTCATCATACAACTCCCAGTTTTTTGTATCACGCTTCGCGTATGTTGTATAATGACTGAATGTCTCAGTTTCGATTTTCCCTGACGAAATGCTATCACGCCACGAAGTTCGTATGTGGTTGTGTCACATATGATTATAGGAGAAATATCACATAAACGTACCATATAGATATTTGCTGCTTCACTATACTACACTGATCATTTTCACCTAGAAATAATACAATATTTGAATGTATAATTTTTAGTAATATACTTTAATTTAATTTAATTACCTTTCCAATAAAGGACGTCAATAATTAAACATAATATTATATAATATATTTTAAAAAAGTGTATTTTCTCAAAAAAATATTAATTTGTTCTCACTTAATAGTTTAAAATAAATGTTGTATTATCTACACAAATAACTTTCATTTTTGAAGTTGTAATTTCAATATAATAAAAACTTTATTTAATTAACCCTTTGTAAATTAAATTATCTTTATATTATTGTATAGAATAGAGTATATTATAATGTATAATTTATAGACTAACTAGCTGATCCCGTGCACTTCGTCGCCCGTTAAATGGATCAACTCAATACTACCTACTCAAACTTTGTTCAATTCATTAACGTGTATGGTGTTCAAAATTTATCTTATCTTTCCCGTTGCCCGGAATAAAATTCTGAATCGCAGCAGTACATTATCAGGTAGGCAATCTACCTGCGGTAGATCGCGGACCCCGTGCTGTTTGTACGGAAGTGTATGATTTAACTCTAAAGTATCAAAGTTATACCAAGTTTATTTTGATGTAATACTGTGGATTAATATAATAAATTTGGTTGCTCGTAAAAAATCGCAACTCTTAAAAAAATTATGATTGTTGAACTCCTTTTGGGTGTAATTTTCTGCGGTAAGTGCAACTCTGCCACCCTGGTAAGCATTGTTCAATAATTCGATTTGATGCAAGCTTGTACCTGATCTGCCCGAATAACCAATGGCAACCAATAAATAAATGCTAATTTCTAATGTAGACTGTAACCAATGGCAACTATAAATAAATAAAAATAAAATTTCCAATTTCTATCGTGAATCTCAATGTCCCTGTTTCAGCACCTATTTAAAATGCGAATTTTGGCAAATCCTTTCTTAGCGCACATCTATATTATAATAGCTATCCGTATGCCAAATTTCAGCCAGATCCGTCAAATGGTTTGAGCTGTGCGTTGATAGCAGTCAATCAGCTTACTGTTTTTTATATACAGATATGGTTGCCATGGTAATATGGACACACACACACACACACACACACACACACACACACACACTGACATATGATCATTTTTATATATATAGATTGATATGAAATCTTGGTAACCTTAGTAACCATGGCAACCTTGGTAACCATGGTAACATGGACACACAGACACACAGACACACTGACACACTGACATACATTCATTTTTATATATATAGATTAATATTTTATTTTATATTTATCAATAATAAGAAACAAACCATCAATAACGCCGTTAAAGCATCAAAAGCACAAGTATTGCTCCAAATTAATTTGCCTTCCCTTGATTTGCAGCTTTTTAATTCAGCAAACCTTGAACCATTTTTCAAAATTGGTAAGGTTTGTTTATTTTTTGTAGTACTTATATTTAGATGCCGTAAGTGCGGGTTTGGATTAAGATAAGAGTTATTTTTTCTTTGCTTTTTGCTTTTTTGGTTCCAGCTTTCAACTGCTCTACTTTCCTCAGTCGTAAAATTAACAGGTGGTATTTTAATAAACTGCAACGATTGTATTTGTAGATTATCATCAGATTCTAGCTGTAATTCTACATTATTATTATTATCATTAATAATTGGCCTTTGTAAAACATATAAGGCATTATAAGGAGGAGATTTCGTACGATTTTCAATGTACACATCATTATCATTTTCATTAAAATTATTTGAAATAATTGTTGACGAAGTAAAACTATGGCTATCATCAATCGCTTCATATAATTCAGGAAATGAAGAAATAGCTATATTATTGCAAGACGACCGTAATAAAGCAGCTCCTTTTAGCGATTTAATGTGATTTTCCAAAAAATTTTCAAGATCAGTTGGAATTGAAATATGTTTAAATGTTACCCTTTTAAGTTTCTTAAAGCTTGATTCAACTGCTGCTGAAGTCGATATATCATCACCATAACCGAATATCGAAATCATGATGCCCGACCATAAGGATAATAGTTTCATACTTTTAATAATATAAGGGGCCAATGCTGGTAAGTACAAAGGATTTAACGCCGAACCTTCTTGTATCGTACTCTCACTTCTGTTGTATATATTTTCAGTCCACGATTGAAATGGGTTATCATACTCATTTAATCCTTCATGTTCTTCTTCTAAAAAGTTCCTAGCTTCATCATCTGACTCTGCAGCTGCTAATATATAGTTAAATTGCTGTTCAAACAGTACAAGACCCGTAGAAGTTGCGTCAACAAGTATTTTAAAATTTATTTCGCATGGAGTCTCCTGTCCATTTTTGTGAATTCCACTTGTTTCATTAATTAATACTACAAACAAGCTATGATTGGGCTTCTATCAAAGATTTACATTTTATTTAAAGTCCAATCACTCGTAAAATAATCTCTCTTACTCTCCGAGGTACAGTTTTTAATGGAGTCCATTTTGTGCAAATTTTTAAAAAATGTACCACATCAATTCTCACAAAACACCACGGAACCAAATATGAATTTGAATTTAGTTCTTTAGTTAACAGGTCTGAACAAACTCGTATATATACTAGAAGTGAAGAGTATTGAGTGAAACTTTGAACAACAGCGGGAAGTAGGGCCAAAGAGTTATCACAAACCGTTTCCTTTGTTTTTTTACGTCTGAACTTATCCAATTTAATAGCCAATTTGAAATAGATAAATTGTTATGTTTTTCACTCACCATGTTTGTTACAGTAAAATTTACGTTTTTTGTGCTATCATACACCAGGTTTTCATACAAGTATAATGAGTTAGTTTTTTTTCACCAAATTTATAAAATTTTTTCACGACCGAACTAGTTGGTAATGACTAACTTTGGTATTTTAGTACTTTTACAGTATCCTCTGTATATATGAATTTGTTCTGCACAATGATAATGCACATAAAAAGGATCTTACCCTATGTCATGGATTACATTAATGTATTCGTTTTCCATTTTCATTATTGCTAAAGATGACAATGTATCTTAATGTATGTTAATGTTCTATATGATGCCCCAGTGGGCCCCACACTCCCTGCACGTGAACATGATCATGTTCAGTGGGCCATTATTATGTTGATATAAATAAAATCGTACTCTTTAATGCTAAAAACAATAAACAACATTTTACTGTGTTAACAGAATAATTTTATTACTTCATATAATTTGATGAAAATTTTTTAAACAATTTTGATAATAATAATTATGCCTAAAAAATGAGATACAATACAACTTAAGTTGTAAAAAAAAATATATAACAATTTTAAAGAAAAAAAAGGCATCGGACAAGACGAGGCGATGTGCGGGGGGTACGTGATGGCGAGTGGGTGGTGATGCAGATAATGATGGCCACTGGTCACCTCTACACAGTTCTCGCGGCTGTCCTGCGGGGCCGACGAGAGTCGCGGACGCGTTTGCTCTGGACGCGAAGACGACCATGGCAGCGGGCGAAGCCAGGCCACGACGGCTGCGAGAGCGATGACGACAGTTGGTGACGAGCGGCTAGTGCGCGATGTAGTGCGCTCGACGGTACTGCGCAGGCGCTGAAGACGACTGTTGTGCCGGCGACGACGGTGACCAAAGCTCGGAGCGAGCGGCGAAGACTATAATATATCGGCCGACAGGATCAGACCACTGCAGAGCGAAAAAGGGAGAGAATCCGCGCAGTGGCGTAATTACGGGGGGGATTTGGGTGTCGTATCCCCCCCCTTGACCATTTTTTTTTTTTTTTTAATCGTCAAACACATTTATGTACTAATTTTATTAATATATATTTCATAGATAATACAAAAATCACCCGAATCTCCATAATATTATACAAATATATAATCATCCATCAATATTATCATATACAGTGTGATCACGATTTTAGGTACCACTGAATATCATAGATGGATGACTTTGTATTGAAATGGGGTTTTAGGGAGGTGATAGAGAGCACTTAAGTACATATTTTCAGACCAGTTTCAAATTTTTAGCTCACTCGGTACGCGCATGCCGCATGCGCAATATTACTTTTTTTTAAATGGCAACCCCAGTTTTTTCTGCAGATTCAGGTAGAGTATTTATTTTTGAACATTTATTGAACATTTATGCATAATTCGTGTTTAATGATATTTTCATTTATAACCAGTTGAAATAATAAAATAAGAGCCAAATAAATGTTTAATGGCGGACGGAAATCGGCCACAACCGACGCCTTAAATGGCTATAAATGCTTTTTTATTAAAATATTCTCTTGAACTAAAAATATGCATTTATATGCAAAATAATTAAGCAAATAATACGAACTCATATAAATAAATAGGTACATAATATGCAAAATAATATAAAAACCTGATATAAATAGGTACCTACATAATAAAAAATACTACTTGTTAAGAAAAGTTTGATTTAATATTTAATTATTTTAAATTTTAAATTTTTAACTAAGAAAATGTTTGAAAACAGTTGACAACTATATTTTGTTCCATGTTCCCTGATGTCATATTTGTACAACGGTCGGTTAAAATGTTTTTATATGTGCTATTTATATTATTTAGGCCACTGCAACAAAAAATATCGAACATCTATAAAAATTAATCGATATATTCTCTAATATTTTTTATTATACGAAATATTCTTTTATCTTGAAATATTCCCAAATATGCAAAATAAACTTTTGCCATTAACTCACCTGTTTCATGATTTGTAAAGATTTCGAACCCCCGTCTGACTGCATAGACTCAAAAAAAATATGCAAAAGAATATAATTCCGGCTACTAGTTATTACATACAGATCATAATGGTTGTATTCTTGTATTGAGGGGTGCTTATTGCTTATAGCTTATGCCTTATACGGTTAAAAAAAAATGTTGAGGGGGGGGGTAATTGGTGAAATGTACATACATTTCATCCCCCCCCCACAACCATGACCAAATTACGCCACTGAATCCGCGGACAGCATCGCAACGCGCCGATGTCCTGATACTCTCCGTGGTTTTCGCCCTGGCGTCCGAACTCTGAAACGTTTCGTTTCTTCGAGCCCGGCGCTGCTGAAGTCCGTGTTCCTGGCCAACCTGTAATTATAAATAGTCATCCGTCACTCGCCCGCCATGAGCTCTGAGGTCTCCGTCGCCGCCGCCACGAGTCGTCTTCGTGCAACACTGCGGCAGTCGTCACTGGTACCGTCGGAACGGCGTCGATGTCCGAGCCGGTACCGCTATAGCCGTCCGTCGTCGTGTCGTCGTCGCTTTCAGACCGAAGCAGCCGGGCGCCAGCCGCGCCGCCAGAGGGTCTCGCGTGTCGGCGACCTCGAGCGCGCGACGTCCGCGATCCCGTCTCGCTACCGCCGGTGCAGGCCGCGGAGAACGTGTATCGGTGACTTACCGCCGGTCACCCCAAAAGTGCACTGTCACGTACCTAAACCTCGACCCCGCTTCATCGCCTTGCCTTGTCCGCTGCCCTCGGCCAGGGGGGAACTCTCGGACGGTTTCACTTCGGGGAACAACAGCAGAAAACGCGTGCGGCCTGGGTGATGCCTGTCCACGCAGCGGACACGATCCTCGCCGCCGTCCGTCCGGGCGGACCTGCGTGTTTTGCTAGCGTTGCCCCCGGGTCCAGCCAGCCGATCAAGTCTCCGATGCTGTTCCTGACCTCAGCTCCCCTGGCCGGTGTGACGAACTCCTCCGCCTCGTCACCGGGCCCTTCCACAGGCGCCTGCACAGCTGGCACGACGTCCACGTCGTCTCCGATCCGTTCAACCGGTCCAGTCAGACTGGAATCGTCGACCGGTTGAATGGTTTCCGACGAGTCGCCGGCCGCGAACTGGGTCGCATAGTACAACAGGCCCGCCAAATCCGAAACCGTAGGCTCTTCTCGGTAGTTGTCGAATACGCTGAGTTCTGCTTCCATAATGTCATACTTGATGTTATTGATGATGTTCCTCATGACGTCCTCTACGGGTTTCTCGATTTTTTGGGTTCCGGTAGTATGCAATTCAGCTATTTTCACAGGTAAATTGTACGCGTGTAGGTATAGTCAGAATATTAAATTGCAAGTGAGCTGATTCCGAATTTCGTCCTAGGCCGTCGCCGTTAATTTAAAACAAACATCGTTTATTAGTAGCCAGCTAGCAAACCATCATATTATTATTAATCGACCTGCAGCATCGCGACTGGATTTCGGGCCCGTTTATTTTTATTATTTATGTTGGTATTATGAAAACTACTTAAAACGTTTTAATATAAAGTACATGTACTTACATATACTATATTATAATCATAACTTCAATACAATGTAATTATTGATATATGTTTATTAAACCATCGGAGACAAACATTTAACGTAAGAATTATGATAAGTTAAGCTAATTTTGACAGGAGATTTTAATATTAAAACAATTTCTCTATGAAAAAATTGGTTTGCATAATATTAACAATGATCCATCAGAATCTACAACACGACATAATACTACTAATGACACTGATTTTTCTAGATATTTGCAAAATATCAAATCACAAACTCACATATCTTACTTCAGTTACCATAGACCTATAATTTCAATGATTGAATTGTTCTTATGAAAAATAATAATTATAATATTGATATACTTCTAAAATATGCTAAACCATTAATTACGTAATTACGTTTCATTGTTATATTCATAACCGTTTCTACCAAAGTACCTAACCTATGAGTAATATTGTAGGAAATCAAAAAAAATAAAAATACAAAATTTATTAAAAACAATCTTTTAAAAACAAATAAATAATAAACATAATAATAAATTACAAATTAATTTATGAATATAGTTATTTATTTCATCAATAATCAAAATTAAAGAGAGCGTTGGGTAGAGAGAATGAGAGTCTGACGTTAATGATTAATTACGCCAAACCTGCATACGAAAGGGAATTCGTCCCATACGCGTGTCACGTTTTTTTTTTTTTTTAAATTAACATGATACCTATTTGATATGATAAAATTATAATACCTATTAGTTCAATATAAAATGTTAGAATTTGAGTGTAATGTACAAATTAAAATATGCATGCTAATCGTGTTCAATGTTAATGTAAATGAAATCAAATGTAAGTATTGATTATGATATTAATATATTATGTGTAAAAAATACTTATCTCGAAGTATGGTATTGGTGAAAACTAAAAATCACTCATTTAGAATTTAAAATGACAATGAATGTCTATGTCTAACACCAATTCGTAGTTAAATTATACAACAGTAGGTACATACTTTGTTCAAGTATTTTTTTCAAAAGTATTAAAAATACGTACTATTGGTTACTTAAAAAGTAGGTAGTTGAATACTTTTACAGTTAACTCAAGTACTTTACAAGATTCCTATGCGTCCATTTTACTTATGAGTTTTTGATGAGACAATATTAGAAATAGTCCTATAGGCTATAACAAATACCGTATGTAGTAAAAAAAAAAAAACTGTGAAAAAGGTTTATTTCATATGCGGGGGGGAAAGCTAAAGTAGGCAGGGGTAAAGCGTGAAAGTTTAAACTCGTAAAGTTTCACGTTCTGCGACAGTCGTGCAAATGCATGCTAATGATTGGTAAAAAAAATTTGTAAAAAAGTGATTATTTCCTTTTTGTGGGGAGCTGGGGTAATGCGCGAAAGTGGAAATCTGGGTTTCCCGGGAAAATCGTAAAGTTTCGGGTTCAGCGACAGTCGTGCAAATGCATGCTAATGACATGCTAATGTTTAATAAAAAAAAATTGTAAACAGTGATTATTTCACTTGTGGGGGGCTAGGGTAAGGTTACGCCAGCCCCCCCCCAATAGTTTTTTATAAATAACTCGTAAAAAAATGTCGTGCAAATTCTAAAAATAGTCGTGCAAATGCATGCTAATGGCGTGCTAATTCGAGACTTAGTTTTTTTTGTAAAAAGTTCAATGAGGGGGGGGCAGGGTAATGTATTTGAAAGATGGGGCATTTTGTAATAAGAAAATTGTTGAAGATATTGGCAAATTGCAGAAGGAACAAAAATATTAAAAATAATTTCCATTTTGAACTTGTATCAATTCAACTTTTTATTTTAAATTTAAATACAAACAAAAACAAATTGTTTTGTTATAATTTTAATTGTATGTATAGACTAGATAAATAAATCACAACATTTAAATAATATTATGGATTTTCGTGTCGAATTTTGACCAGTCTAGTTATTATTATTATGCGGCGGGACCAGGGATGAATTTGACCGCATCTATTGATGTGCATGTTTTATACAAACATTTTTATGTACAGAAATTATTATGTAATTGTTGGTACCTACCTACGCGAGTACGATTCCCGCACAAGAATATTCCATTCCCCCGTAAAATCATTTTTTTTTTTGGAAACTTATAAGAAAACTAAAATTACTACTCTCTAAAAGTAGTGATATCCTATTATAAGGTTACTGGTTAGCTGTATAAAGGTCAAAAAGAGTCAAAATATTTTGGCAGTACACAATACATAGAAAATGCTAATATTATAATCATTCGGTGATAATTTCATGAAACTACGATGGTTTTTTTAGAGTTACACCAAAAACTAAAATCATTTTCATCAAAAACTAGTTTTGAGTAAAAAATCTCTGTTTGTAATTAAATTAATTAAAACACTGAATGCACTATTGTAATGATTTTACGTCGCTCCGCTCAAAATCCAAAATTAAAATTATCCTTCAATCTTGTTTTGAAAAGTTTTAAAATTATGTGAAAAAAATACCAACAATTATTATTTTCTAGATACTCATTGTTTTTACTTTTATAGTTATAAAAGAATCACCCAGTACCTATAGAGTATAGATAGTATTATTTTTATAGTAGTGACTACTGACTACTATCCTAAAATATATAACCCTAAAAACCAACTACTCCGTAGCAAGACCTACGCAGAGATGGAACAGAAACTCTCATACAGTCCACTTAATAATATTTTGCCTTAAAACCTACTGTTAAAATGTATTTCTATCGTTTTTAAGCACACACCCATACAAGTACTTAGTACATACCTATACACCTGTACACTAGTACTCACAGGTCTTGCTTGTCGAACCTGTCCAATTCCGGTTGAGAACTAAAAAATAAAGACACACATAACACACAGGTCGGTCAGTGGATAGTGGTGTAACGGCACACGAAGTATTTTAGTGACCGGGCAACACTGTCTATTATTGTTCATACCCGGCCCGTAAACTGCATATATTTTAATGGTTATTTGAATTTTCAAAACGTATTGCATATTGAAGCAAAAATGTAAAAAAAATTTACAAAATAATATTTTCTCAAGTAGAAAAATATAAAATAAACTTTGTAGGCATTAAAAAGTAATTTAAATAAAGATAAGATGATAATTGATAACTAATCGATTACGATATAATCTAATAATACTAAGTTGCTTCAAATATGCCCCAACAACTTCAGTTGACGTTGAACCTTCGTACTCAGTATTTTAAAATATGTTAACAGATAAACGTCAAAGCTTCACTGAAGAAAAACTGGAAATGCATATGGTTATTCAATTTTCATATTTAAATATACTAACATTAATATTATGTATACAAATTTGTAGGTGAAGAATTTACGTAAAAATGAATATCGGTAAATTTACTGTTCAATTTACCAATTAAGTGTTAAAAATCGTAAATAGAACCTTAAGTCAAAATAAAATATAAAATAAAATAAATCTAAATTTTAGAACCGTATTTTAAAATTGTAAATTGTTTGTAGATTTTGAAATACTCATAACTCGCTTTAAAATTAAAATATAATAAAAAACCCACGAGGTTGACTAGATAATAATCTTACCTTTAGATTTTATAAGAGGTCAATTTACTTAAATTTTTAAATTAACGGAGATAAATGTGTTCTGCGGAGCTTAAAATTTGCCATGTTACACACTTGTAAGACGGAGACAACTGTGGGGGTATAACGTCCTCTTAATATGGTTATAATCATTATTGTGAACGAAAAATGTGCTAAGTTGCGCTTGGACCAGAGAGAAAACAAAAATTGGGCTGACAATTAACTTCTTAACATAAATTGTAATTATTCAGGGCCGTATTTAAGGGGTGGTTCGGGAGGGCAATAGCCCAACCTGGCAAATGTTAAGGGCATGTTGAAAAATTCACACGCACAAATTAAAACTCACATAAAAGTTCACGAAACAAGCGCACACGAATGAAATCGGACCCGTACTGAGGACAGTAAACACAAGTATTAATGATTGTAAGTATTATAGAGACCAAGAATAAAATAGAATAACATGCCCATAACGACAATTACCGCAATAAAGAAACCTGTAGATCAGCACAATCTTATAGGTAGGACGAGTAACATTTGTAGGTCGCATATATTGGACCGTTACCAGAAATACAATCTTTATTATTTTATAACAAAATAGATATCTAAATATTATCCAACTCTGCAAAATAACATTGTCACATAAATTTATTATGATACTATACATAACATAATTCAGTCTTCCGTATAGTACCTAGATTGTTATAATATTTAGGTAATATGATTTATAATTACATATTTAGTAATCATAAGACAGTTGTTTTTGGTTTTTGGTGGATAATAAATATTTTGTAAAAATACTGAAATAGAAAAAATTAATCGGGGGAGCCAAAATGTTGTTGCCCATGGGTGGCAAAGTCTTAAATACGGCCCTGTAATTATTATATTACATATTTACATCAATATAAAATAATTGTACATAATAACATGCCCAATGTTCTGTTGAATAATCTGTGTTAGAACTATGCACATAATATATGAACATTATTATAATAGCCTGGAAAAATGACAAGCTTTATATTTTGATAGTCACTTAAACCAGAAATAGGGCATAGGAAACCTAATACATAAAGGACATAGGGCACCTAATCGAAATTTGTAACACCCACCATCCAGTATCATATAACTCGTATTGTATACTAAACTACCTACCTATACGACTATATACTATACAATATAATATATAGTAATACATTGTGATTGCACGAAAAATATTTCTCATGCATCGAGAGTCATGTGGCCGCCTTAAACGACAACCACGGACCGAGACCAGAAAGCCGGAATGCCGTGGATTTTTTATATAATTATAAAAAGAATGGGATACATATTTTGGATCAGTAAGATGGGTGACCAGCAATGAAAATATAAGAACCTCAATGTGGGGGAAAATATATATCTATGTTTATTTTTAGGATAAATAATTATGTTGGTGCCGAGAAAGCCGACTGACATAAAACTCGGTCAGAGTAAAAATAATAATGAACGCCTGTTCTATAATAAATAACAATACACCTAATACACGAACTAGTACATATCGCACAGTTCTATGTACATGAAGTTACCCTTCCCCCCCTTTGCCAGAATGATTTCAAAATACCACCAAATAATTGCAAATCATCACCAAACAACAAGTACGGGAGACAAAACCCTCAAAACAATATAAAATAACTAAATTTGGTCACCCAAACTTTTTATTGATAATGCTTTTACTAAAAGATGCAAATTTTTTTTAAATAGGTGGCATTTGGTGGCTTACAGATTGCTAAATATTAGTCTGAATATAAGTCGAAGTCTCAGCGAGTCCATGCGAGTTAATCTGAGTTATTAAAATATAACATATTTAAAATAACATTGTGTGTAACCATTCTCACACGTGACACATAAATAATAATTGATATTTCATAATATTATTGACAGCATATAAATTTGAAATTTCATAGGTAGGTTGTAGATAATAAAAACTTCATATCTACCTAGTTAGTAGGTGGGTACTCATAGACCTGATAATATTATCAGGTCTATGTGGGTACTGTTGTCAATCTCTCTTATTTTATTTATTTTATTGACTACATATTATAATAATTATTATTATACACCTTAATTTAGATTAAATTCTTGATGATGAAATAGTAAACAATTTTTGATCGGAGTGTTGTACTCGTGCATTATTGTGGCTCACTCATGTGTTCACAATATTGTGACTAGCCAACTGCCAACATTCATTGACCGTGAGATCGCGCCTCGCCAACCAATTCGGAAGCATCACAAATAATTATATAAACGAACATAATATTGTTATTTATTTATATACGATATACCTGTCTGTGGGAACGATCGTCAGATTGTAGAGCGATTGTACTATTGCAGTAGATATAAAAATAATACTATCTATAGGTACTGGGAGATTTCTTTAAGGGTGTCGGGGCTGGTAATTTATTAAGGAGTAAAATGTAGGCAATTAATTCACATGTTGTATCAGCCTTGCGCGGAACGTGCATGTGTGTGAGAATGTAAATCGAAATTAGTGTGAGTGAGCTATAATTAAACGCGCTAATAAAGATATGTACGCACGCGCATGCACAAGCCAGTGTTAGACTTCGACGAATATTATCGAAGCACTATTTTGATGAACAAAAATGGTTTCACAGGAAAAACTCTCAATTTTTTTTATCTGAAAAATGAGAAGTTTCTGCAGGTCGGATCAAAGCTCAAAATTTTTATTTTACTTTAAATAGTAGTATAAAAATACTTTTAAAAAAGGACAAAATATATTGTGCATTTTTCAAATGCATATTCCAATTTCTATAATTATAATTTTCAAAATCGTGCTTTACTCCGACCTACAAAATGTTCTCTACTTTTAGATAAAAAAAAAATAACGAAATCCGACAATTGTACAGGGCGTGATAGTCTTTCCTGTAAGACATATTTTTGTACCAAAAAATGCACTGGCTCCGACCCCCTTAAAACTTTAAAAGTAAAAACAATGAGTATCTAGAAAATAATAATTGCTGGTATTTTTTTCCATTGAACTATATACCTAATAATTATCATGACAAAATAGTACAACAATCTATTTTGTAATGATAATTATTATATTATGTATAGTTCAATGTTATTTTCACATAATTTACATCATATGTTTTTTTTATCAATTCCTATACTTGATAACATTTTCAAAATATTTTGACTCATTTAGAGAGTTAACAGACATTTTCAATTTTCTATTTTTTTTTTTTTAGTTTTTTGTCTATAAAAGTAAATTATTCGTTGCTTAAAAAATTTAAACAAGGATCCTGATATATTTTTAGGTTTTCAGTTGAAAATATTAATAATACATAGCACAATTTTTTTTTTTTTGAATTTTGACAAAATTTATCAAAATCTCGAAAATTACCAATTTATAATTGTAATTAAAAAAATTATAAAATGTTCAATTTAGTAGTGTTGTCACTTGCCAATGGAACGGACAACCCATCATAAATCATACATTTTTTTAAGTAAATTCCGCATCTATTTACGGACTACGATATACTCAATACTGACAATACTTATAAGTTATAAGTTTATATAACTATTTTTAAATAAAATATCAATATAGGTACCTCCTACTTTTGATTAATAAACTTAAGTTAAAATCATAGAAAAGTAAGGAAAGTGAAGTATTGATTATAATTTATAACTTATAATTTATAATAAATAACTATAGATGGCCCTTGAGACTCGACTATAAAACTCTATGTATAAAACCAAAAACAAACTCAACCACGGTAGGTATTGATCATTGAAATTTGGAACTGAACAGACAACACGTTGGATCATGGCATTTGCAATGTTTGACATTGTTAAATTATTTAGCAAATCGATTGTCCGAATTTATCTTTATCAAAATCAAACGTTTCCAACGTTTACGGCTATAGAATTTCCTCTACGTAATCACTTCTGGCGTGCGTACTTGCACAAACAATTTTTTTTTTATACACAGTCACACACTAATGATAATTTACTACTCGTCTACGAACCACTGTTATTATATTTAATTATATAGTTCAGTGCTAAAGTGCTGCTGCTACGAACACATTTACAAGACCCCGCATGCTTGCCCCTTGAAAATTGCATATTTCCTTAGATAGGTAATACCATTGATTGTAAATACTAGTATTTATAATCAATGGTAATACCTACTGGATAGAGCTATGCACTTATTAATCGTAGCCTATTTGGTCAGGTCGTTCGGCACATAGACGTATAATTTAATATTATATTATTATACGTCTAAGGTATTATTTAAGCCTATTTCGAACTTCTTAATTAAAAACTGTCCGACATCGATCCCCTTAATAATATTATTGAAACATGACAAATTATTAACAATTATAAATTGATTTTGTATTAAAGGGATTCCACACTACCGCGTTTTACAGTGAAATAGTTAATAGACCTATACGCGTTCCAACTTACTAACTGAGTTTTACTAATATAATAATTTTTAAAACATATTTGAATTCTATTATGAATCCTTCGAATCAGAATAAAAAAAAAAATTTTAAAACTATTTATATCCATTAAAATTTTTAAGAATACAAGTTTTTTTTTTTAAATTTCAAGTGAGGTTTTTTCTTTTTAAGAAAAGTAAATTAAAAATGTGGCTTGAAGGATCCACAGTTGATTGAACAACAAAACAAAATTTGTTTTCAAAATTGTTATCGGTGTAAAACTCAAGTTGGTATGTTGGAACTCGCTATGAAATAAATTTGTTGTTTAGGCATAATGTGACATATATGCACGTGAGTGCGCAATGCTTATCTAGCTCGCCGTTAGTCGCACTATCGGAAATATAAATATAATATAACCCAAATATTACCGATAATGATCGAAGATAATTATTTCCGAAGACGCTGACTATATTATATGTGTACATGGATCACGCTCAAACATAATGATTACGTTACGTTATAATAATATTATGCGATATTGTCAGCCGTCACGTCGATTATCAGATCTTAATTCTTTAGTGCACATATAAAAGTAGCATATAGTTTTGTAGTTTTATAGTTGTAGTTGCACTTAGTTTTTGTAAATCCAGAAATTTTCAGAAGTCTATCAAACGGATATCAGTCTAGGTATAAGACAAATTATATACTTATCTATGGTATTAAAAAAAATTGACCTACAATAAATTCCAAATTAATCACAATATCCATTAGGTACTTATAACGCGTTATACATCAACCATAAACCCTGATACTATCATAGATATATAATAGTGTACTTTTGAAGTTTCAAGTACCCAGGAATTATATTATACAATCACAACAAAATAACTAAAATAGTTATTCTAGGTTTTTTATTACGTAATTTCGTCCAAATTTGAACTTAAAATGACCACAAAAATAAACTGTGTTCATATATTTTTTAGATTTTTTGGTTACAGTATGATCTATTTATGAGAACCTTTGTTTTAAATTTGTAATCCTTAGCTATAAAAACTGAACATTTTATAATTTATTAATTACAATGATTGATAATTTTCGATTATTTGATTAATTTTCTCAAAATTCGATCTTTTTAATGCTTATAAAAAAAACTGTGCTTATGTATTTTTAATATTTTTCAATCGCTATTGTAACAATATATCAGGAGCCTTGTATTACATTTTTACACTTTTTGGCCCAATAGATAAAACTTTATTGATATTTATAGAAAAAAAAACTAAAAAAAATTGAAAGCTGTAAATGTCCCTAAACAGCTCAAAAAGAGTCAAAATATTTTCAAAATTGTATGTTGTATAGGAAATTCTAATATAAACATTCAATAAAATTTTCATGTATCTACAGTTATTCTTTTTGAATTACAAAAAAATAAGGAAATCACTACATAAGAAATCGAGTAAATATCCAGTGTTGTAAAAATTTGAATTTCAAACGGTCATAAAAATGTAATATGACTTTGTTATACACATTTTTTTTTTTTTGATAAAGGTAGGTAATCTTATAAGGAATCTTGTATTACATTTTAAAATCCTAGATTTCAAAAGAAAAATTTTTACGAATTATTAACTCAAAATAATTTGATAATTTTCGTGATTTTTCCATATTTTGTCAATTTTTGAATTTTAAATACTTATAAAAAAAAATTGTGACTAAGGATTTTTAATATTTTTCATTTGCCTTTGAAACAATATACTAATAGCCTTCTATTTAATTTTCAAGCTTTTTTAACCAACAAATAAAATGTTATTGATATTGTTAGAAAAAAAACTAAAAAAATATGGAAAATGAAAATGTTCCTTAGCAGTTCAAATCAAATCATAATATTTTGAAAATTTTATCGTGTACAAAAAATGCTAATATAAACATTTAGTCAAAGTTGCATGTATCTACGGTCATTTATTTAAGAATTGCACCAAGACCAAAATTATTTTTTTCGAAAACAGATTTTGTGTAAAAATTCCCGTTTTATTTTAATTTTTCTTTTGTTTTTCATGGCGCTTTTGAAAACTACTAAAAAAATTATACTTTTAACCCCCCAAAGTACCAAAATTCCATTAGATAGATAATTACGAACGTTTAGATGTATTTTATAAGAACTTCGCAGAATTTCTGGCAGGGTAGTCATACATAAGTACATAACACATTAACACACACACATATTACGTATATATATTCATATTCACATCTAAGTTATTAAATTAATTTGGATGGGGTAACCTCGTTTAACTACATTTACGATACCTAGTAAAAAAGTATTTTAGGATTGACTATCAATTATCATGATAGTAATAATGAATATTGAGGGGGGGAAAGTTCGCAGAGTAGTCAAGTGCCTACCATGACTACCCCGTGAGAACCACTGTGTGTATTATTTTATATTATACAATTGAGGTACTTTATGAAACACATTTATATCATATTGAATACAATTCAATTATAATTGTTAAGTTCAACGAATAGAACAATTTAACTAACGAAAAAACCTAATTAAACACAAATTTATTTAAAAAATTTTTTTTTATATAAATATCAAAAAAAAAAACACTCGGCCACTCCGTCACCCATATTATACGATTATTATACCTGTTAGGTATAATATTATAGGGTATTACCACTGGGTATCCTAACTAATCGCATGATTCATGTTAACCTTTTATTATTCACTTACCAAACCTACTTATTGTACAAAAATTAATATATAGATTGTAGATTTATTTCAATAAAAAATAAAAAAAAATTATATGATAATATAATCACTAATTAATAAATGCGTAACTAAAAAAAATATAATTAATCAAAATATCTATAGGCACTGCAGGGTACACACCACACGACTTTTTTTTTTTATCCTGGCATGATTCTTTTGGAGGAACAGTCTGCCGGGGGGCCAGTGCCCACCCGGCCCCTCTCGTAAGCACGCCTATGTTCACAATAATATCATCAAATAGGTATACTTAGTAATATTATAGGCTGACTGACCGTTTTCGCTCAGAATCGTTAATCTTATACAATGATATTATATCATTGAATTCAAATTTAACACCATCCATTACAGCGATCCACTTGTATACTACTGTACAGCAGAGCGATTTTTTTACATTTAATACAGGAAACGATAATATTACCCAATGGCCAAACAAACGTTTCTATTATCAATTTTATTTTTTGGTTCGAACGTCTATAAGAACGACATTAATAATACATTAGCACATCATATTTTTATACCATATCAATATGTATCCATAAGCCTATTACCTACTTAGGACAGTAAAAATGCTTGGATTTTCTTCAACAGTATCTTTTCTGACAGGAAATTGAATCAATCTGGTTGGTACTTTGGGGGGTCAAAAGTAAAAATTTCCCAGTAGTTTTCAAAAGCACCGTGAAAAACAAAAAAAATATCTATTATTAAAATTATTTGAATTATTATGAGTATTTTATCTATAAAAATCCAATTTCGGACAAGTAATTTATTACCTAGTACCTAGTTCCTAACACTTATAAATATTTTAATTTTTAAGAAATTGTTGTTTTTAGTGACTTAAAATGGTGTAAAAAAACGTTCAAAGCTTATGAAATAATAAAATTAGTGTCTTACATTAAAATTAATATTTAATATCCAATAAATTGTCATATTACATTATATTATATTATCTAGTATAGATACTCGTATTGAACACGTAGCAAATACTTTATTTCTATTGATAATACGGTGATTTATTACGGTGATATTCATACGTTATTTTAACTTCAATTACTGAATAATTTTCTCTTTAATTTGTGTAACAAATCATATAACTTATTATAGTAGAAAAACCGTAAATTAGTGTGTTATTTATTTCTTTGAATATCGCCGTAATAAATAGTTACAAAAATGTCAATGTTTAACAATCCTAAAATAATTATTTTCAGAGTTACAATCAAAAAGCTGAAAATTTTTTTTTCTAATTTTTTTTTTTTGATTGGCTGTAACTTGGTCAATTTTGGTCTTAGAAAGTTGATTCAACTACCAAAATTTATTTAAAAAATAGGCAAAAAATCTTTAGTGGTTAAAGCAGGGGGTTGCCACTTAAAAAAAAAGTTGACATGCGCATGCGCGTGACTAGTTAAGTAAAAAAAATTCAAAGACCATAAAAATGTGTATTTTTATGTCATAACAACTGCCAAAAAAACGGAATTCAAATAGCAGGTCTCTACGCAAAGATATTGAGTGTTCTCGATTACCGTTTACACACTGTATATTATGCTCTATGGTGGGCTCTGTGCAAACATATACATATGTTATATGTATAATATACAGCATAATATATATTTTGTTAGCTAGTTAGCTAATATTATTATAGAATAAACATAATACTGATAACAATACAATCTGAATGAGTGCCACTCACAGCAAGATTGACAAGAATTCTTGGCCATGTTTTGCCCAAAACTATACTCTAATATAAAAAATTCTAAAGAAAAATATAAAATTACTCAGCAAATTGGAGAAATTCAAATTCACGGAGAGCTTTATTACACATCGTTTTTCTCGTAAAATCACAGGGTTTTTGATTTTTTCGATGTAACTTGTTGTTACATTTTTTTGGTCATTGATCAAAAGCTTAAAAATTCAATAATATCAAATAAAATAAAATAAATTACATAACAATAATAACGTTTATTAGTATAAATACTAAATGTAAGTTCACAAGATTACGGAAATATAGCCATATATTTTATAATTTTTTAGGTAGGTATCATCTTTTTACATAAACACTTCTTTTGATCCAGGGCTAGAATTCTGACCGCAGGGCAGAAGTAACCGCTGTCAGCTACTGCAGATCATTGACTATTAATTCCACCGTGGATACAAGGCACAAACGTGGCGATAAGGGAGCCAAGACTGCAGCGACGTTTAAAAGCCACTACCCCAAACCTCTCACAAAACTGAACATAATCTATGTTCGGTCTATTTCGGGAACACCGCAACAAAACATTCGCAGTGCAAACGTCTTCGCCCGATTCCCCAGTGTGCGACGACTAGGTCGGACAGCGCTTACTATCACGTCCGTTGCTGCAGTATCTCCACATCCGCCTCTGGTAACCAAGATGTCCTGTAACCCTGCACCGGTCGTCTCGTGCTCCAGCGGTTTTGCCAACTCGGCAACACCGATTAATTGTGTTTCTGAAGTGTTCGGTATCGAACTCAAATGCTGGGCGTCGAAATCAAGTGGCAGAACAGGTGGCAAAGTCGACGTGAAGGGTAACAGAGAGTCGAAGTCGCTATCTCCTACAGCAGCAGGTCTCAATTCTTCACTGTTAGTCGATGATTCGGCCAATGGCGAATCCGTCAAAACTTGCATCTCGGTTATGGAAGCGATGGACGGAATCGCTTCTGCCGCTTCTGGTGCATCGCCCATGGACTTTGTTTCGAATGCCATGTTTGGCATCGATTTGCTTCGCCTTTGAAAACTCTTGATATCGTCGATTTTTAGGGTTATCGGACGATTTTCAAGCAGATCACTAAATACTTGCGTCATTGAAGCGGTTTCGGACAGAGGGGCTTCACTAGCGGAAATCGACTGCAGCGAAATGTTAGGCAACGATGCGTATCGCCTGTGAAGCTTCAAACTGGTGACCACACTCTCTTCCAATACTTTAGGCCGATTTTCCCGGAGGTCTTCAAAAACCTGGATCATGATTTTTGTGGCTGACTGTTTATTGACATCGGACGAACTCTTCATGGCTTCGTTAGTCGACATAATGTTGATCTGATGTTTATATACTATTCAAAACTAAGGTACGTAATAAGTTGTGCACAATTGCACTGTATTATAATTAATGTTCGTTGTAACAAATATAGGTACTGACTACTGATAGAACAGACTGATATGCAATTAATACGAATTATAAAACAGCTTGAGTGTAAATAATATTATTTACACTGAAGTTGCCCATAGAAACAAGATTATTATAGTTTTTTTTAAAAATATTGTCATTTTTGAAAATTATATTTTTAAAAGAATAAATAAAAAAAAAGGATTGTATTTAACATTGGTAAATACTAAATATTTGTTAAAGCTTTATGGATTTTGATTAAAAAAAAGTGCTCTGCTGTACAGTAGGTTACAACTGGGTCACTGTATAATGGATGGTATTAAATTTGAATTCAATGATATAATATCATTGTATAAGAAAAAGAATTCTGAGAGGTTTGTCTGAGACGGTTGTCAGTCTACGTATAAGACATATTATATATACTTATCTATGGTATTAAAAAAAATTGACCTATAATAAATTCCAAATTAATCATATCACAATAACCATTAGGTACTCATAACTCGTTATACATCAACAACAAACCCTGGTACTATCATAGATATATAATAGTGTACTTTAGAAGTTTCAAGTACAGACGAATAATATTATACAATCACAACAAAATAACTAAAATAGGTATTCTCGTCATTTTTTATGTAATTTCGTCCAAATTTGAACTTAAAATGACTATAAAAATAAATTGCGCTTATGTATTTTTAATTTTTTTTAAATTATCCTCATTCGTACGCGCATGCACATGTCAATAACTCGATAACCATATCAATTTCACTATACAAATTTTACAAAAACATACATTTGTTTTGACAAAATTAAAGTTAGTTAACATTGTCTGATTTTGATTCTGAAAAAATATTTGAATTCAGCAGAAAAATGTCTGTAGATCGTAAGAAACATTTTTCGATTTTAATATTAATTTTAATTTAACGATGACTCGAAAAAGTTGATATTTTCAAGTTTTTAATTACAATTCACAATAATATAAAATTTAGTTTTTACAAAGTGCTTCGTAGGATCTATAGAAAATTTTCTGGTGAGTTCAAATTTTTTTTCAGAATCAAATCGGACAACATTTACTAACTTTAATTTTGTAAATACTATAGGTCTTTTCAACTAAAATTGAAGGCGGTAGCGAGGCCCCTTAATATATATATTTAAATATATTTAAATATACTAAATGAAAAAAAAATAAAAAAAATAATTTCACTCACACTAATAATCATGTACAATTAAGTAAATACTGACACATAGATCCCGGTCGGCAATGACAAGATTAGAAATTGCCTAAATGTTGCCCCTTAAACAATGATAGTAGAGAGGCCACTTAATTGTATTGATACATACCTACTAAGATTAAAATATGTTATCACTACCCGCAACCCGATTGAACAAAATAATTTATTATTGAATAAAGTTAATAAAGAAAGCTTAACGTTCAAACTTGATTTACAAATCTAAATTTTACCAATTTAATAATAAATACCCTAAACATTTTAAATCCCAGGTTTGTAACAATTATTTTTATTTAAACGGACTTCTTTATATTAGTCACTAGTCAGTAGAAAACACATAAATTAAAAATTAAAAAGTCACATTTTTCATTTGAATTTTGAATTAAAAGTTGTTTAGTTACCCATTTACTTAATACCATAATATACTGTAATGCGCTAATACAGTAGGTATATATACCATAAATAAATGTATAAAACCATGTTATACGCCCTTATAGATAGCTTAAGCTAATATTATCTTTCAAATATATACGTGTATTGTGTATATATTTTTTTGAATCGTGGAAATTTGACCGAGTTGCTTATACCTATAGTATCTGTACAGTTTAAATCCTTATGCCTATAATAAATTCAATATTATGTACAGGTACAATCGATTTAATTCTTTCCAAATAATTTATAAATTTATCATAGTATCGGAAGACAAAATATGTCGGGCAACTTATAATAATTATTACTGTTAATATTAATATACTTCGTCGTTGTCGTCGTAAAGAAACCGTGTCAACACCGTTGAATTGGCCTCGGCCGGCCGGTAGAAAGGTTGCCAGCAAACGCGCCACCGGAAGATGACCAGACGCATTCGCGAGCGATAAAGCAACTACTGAAATGTGTTGTTTTCATTAAACCTAGCGCCATAACGTCTGCGACAAACGCGTGCATTTTGTGCTTCGCATGAAAACCAGGTCACACCGTTCGTCTTATACTCGTATTGGCCGTGTACGGTGTTTGTCAGCAATTGATATTTTGTTGCCTTCGGTAAAAATATTATTATCGTCTGCAGCACGCTCGACGATTTCCTTTGAAATATCGATTTTTATCGCTTTAATAATATGCTCGATGGAGTAGAAAAAAGCCTTTTACCCGATAAAATTATAACATTTCAATGTCTACGAGACTATAAAATAATATACGATTTGCTCATGCAAAACAATACAATATTACAATATTATTAAGTACCTATATTGACGACTGTATTCATAGGTAGGTATACGAAATCTGTATTAAATTCGGTATTAATAATGTCCCTATATTTCAGATTGTACAAGTATACGATCTATATATAAGATCCGTCCTGTCATCGAATAAATTCTGAAATAATAATACCATACAACTTTTGTGGTTAAACATTATAATTACTGTGCATAATTTATCTCTAGCAATACGGATGCGGATTAGGATCGTAATTCTTAAAATTATATTTATAATATACTAATTATGCTTTATTATTATATAGTGTCTATTACATTGTAGACATTAAGACATATAGTGCCCATCCAAACTTTGGTTTTTTTGGTGTAACTCAAAATCAAATAACTGTAAATACTTTAAATTTACATCAAATATTTATACTAGAATATTATATACATGACAAAATATTCAAAATATTCTGACAGTTATCGAGGTACATTATAATATAGATATACCTACAAGTAATTTTAAATTTTTTATCTATAGGTAATAATTGTCGATAAAAATTATTTTTCAGAATGAAACTGATTAAAACTTCAATACAGGATACCTCTTGAATAGTATTATTGATTATTGTTGGAATTAAAAATAATAGTTGGACGTAAATCCACAAATTTTTTTTGATGAACGTCTGAAATTTTAATGTTGACAATATTGGATATTTATGCGTACCTAAACTCACGGCTTCCCATCAAATAAATAAATAAAATACAATAAAATATAGAATAGTAATACAGGCTGATAGGCCGTCTTCGTCCAGAATCGTTTTTTGAATGCAATAGTATTATTAATTATTAATATGCTAGTCGCGAAGGCCGACTACGAGTCGATGACGTCCAACGGTCGGTAGGCGTTGGACGAGTTTGGCCGCATGGCGATTGTAAACTCCGCTAGAATACCGGTTGGATAAAAAAGTAATGAAAAGGTCTAATGTAAACTCCACCAGTTTTATTTTTTTACCAGTAATGGGTATATGGAAACTCCGCCAGTGTTAGGGCCTTGTTTATTTTGTTCAACTAAACAAATTTATATCTCAGCTAAATAAACTGAAAAAATCAAAATGAAAAAAATTATGGTGTGAGAACGCATATAGTTTTAATAATGGATTTATATTAGACTTAATAGTTGGATTAGAATGTCTACAAATTCATATGGTATTACATAATTTTAGTTCACAGTTCAAAATATTATAACATAACATAATAACATTAAACATACCTAGTACAGTAGTAGGTACCTACTACCTACATAATTTTAATTTTATAATTATTACAATTATCTATCATGATTTGTTGACGTAATTCACATTAAAATTTGTATGATTTGTTCAAACAATTATTATTTTTATTTATAAGTTTTATACATTTTTAATTTTTCGGCGTATAACGCATACCTAACTATTATTTAATAAAGACGATACTGTTATACTTGATTTGCTACACTGGTGGAATTTAAACAAACCCAATTTTCCCTGCTTTTTCCCTGTCGGAGTTTACACTAAAACAAAGGTACTTGTGGCGGAGTTTACTTGCGCCTGGGCCACGGCAGTTGTGGTATCACGACTGTATCAGGTGGTTTCGATGTGTTTACACACGTTAACCGACAAGACGGCCGTCTATACGCCATGGCCCGTCCGTCCACGATCGTGCAGATCGTCTGTGCTAAACGAGACACTGTACGTATAACGACCGAAAGTCTCACACCTCTCCACTAACCACCTACACTGCTGATGAGCCTGCAATCTCAACCACTTGCTGCATGGCCCTTCGCGTTTGGCGTTTTCGACGTGTTACGTCCTCCCCTCGACCATTTAATAATAACATCTTCCCGGGCCCTATGATTCATAGGCTATGAAAAAGTCTCAGCTCTACCCACCACTAAAATCCCCTTTCTGCCCAACACCGAAACCAACTCTCCGATAGTCCCCTATCCGAAGTCACGGCTGATCGGTTAATTGTCAAACCGACCATCGTCGAGCCGACTTTACGGCATGTCACCGATACGCTTCGACCAGGGAAAATACGTCGGGATGACTCAGACATCCTGTGCGACGGTAGTCCATAAGAAACTTTAAGTTGGTTGTACGAAGGTGGCATAAAGGCCTACGACGAGGTGCTAAGTTAGATGTTCCCGGCAGACAGTCCTCGAACACGTTGGTTCTGCAAGGTAATCGACTGTCCAGGATGCAAGTGACTTGCGGCCATTATATAGTTATAATGCAATTGTATTGAAGCTGTTCCAATAGATTTATTAGACGCTGTGAAGCTTATTAAAACCTCGTAAGTTGGAGGTACCTTCTCCTTCTGTACATATAAATGATAGTGATCATGATCCAACTGCAGTTCGTTAAATTATTATTTTGTTTGTTATTACCTATGTATTATATTAAAAACATTTGTTGAAAATAAACTATAAAGTAGATTTGATTTACTTATTATAATTTTACTTATTATTATTGCGTTCATAATATCAATAAAACTCAAATTCACCATACCTAATACTTTTAAATTGTTACTAAAATGCTTGTAAATTAAAAATTAAAAAAAATTTAAAATTTAAATTGTAAATGTGAAATTTTATTATATGTATACACATAATTTAAATCATTTGTATTTGAGTATTTAATTACATTTTACCTTGGGCGTCCAATGTTTATTGATTTTTGAAAACTCGGCACCAGCTATAGGTATTATGTTAAATACTTATATGAATAGGACTAGGATTTAATTAACATAAAAACTATCATAATATGATTTAAAAAATAGCCAAAAATGCCTTTTGACCATAATACTGCTCTGCTAAGCGAAAGTTCCTTAACTAGAAAATACAATGAGTAGATTATTCGGCATCTGATAGGTACCTATACACTGTATGTACCACTTAAACACAACTTTTTGTAGAAAAAATGCCCATGAAATTACATTAAACAGGCTATAAACACAATTACCTAACGCTCTTTGGAAATATCATAAGTAACAAACTAACAAAAAAAATTAACAGTTGGTACTAAGTATAAGAACGCCATATTATCTCACATTAACCAAGCATAAACGACCTTTAATATTTTACCTACGGCGTTTTGGCTTAACGAAATATTAAATATTTTCTATATTTTTTCTGTATTAACGACATTGTAAATTAATAGTTTCTAAATTGCTAACTTCATTATTATTTGGAAAGTTTATTATTTTGTTATGTGCAATCCGTTAAGATATTTTATTTTAGTAAATAAATGTACAGATGATTTATAACTATTAAGAAATAATACCGTAAAATTTACTTGCAGCGTTTTACCTTATTAAATAGACATATATTGTAATATTGTATCGCTAAGTAAAAACATAAAAGTAACTTTCATTCGTGCAGTGATAAGAGAATAATACTTCTTCATTATTATTACATTGCATTCCTCATAAAAAAAATATAAAAGTGGATAATATTATGTTTTATACTAAATCAAAATTTAGAATAACAAATAACAAAAGCATAAAAAAATGAAAAAAAAAACAATATCTAATCAAAACTAATATATTGGTTTTTACGACACTTTTGCTTAGCAAAGCAGAATAATGCACTTAAAAAATGACTTAAAAAACTTTTATAATATTACAAAAAATCGATTTAATATTTAAGTTTAAAACCTACCTAATTGAAAGCTTGAACAATAACAACGAAAATATTTTAAATAACTCATTGGCTATAGTTTTTATCAGTGAAGAACATAATCTTAGGATTGTGAAAAAAAGTTGGTTAAGTTGGTGTTGCTGTAATGGATGGTGTTAAATTTGAATTCAATGATATAATATCATTGTATAAAAAAATGATTCTGAGCGAGGACAGTCAGACAGCATTAATTGATATTACTAAGTATATTTGATGATATTATTGTGAATAAAGTAATTAATATAGGTCATATATATAAGCTATTTACGTGGAACCTTGTTTTAAATGTTCAATCCTTAGCTATAAAAGTTGAACATTTTATACATTATTGCTACAAAATAGTAATTAAATTTTGTCAAAAATCGAACTTTAAAATATGCTCATAAAAAAAAAATGTTGCCTATGTATTTTTAATATTTTTCAACCGCTATTGTAACAATATATCAGGAGCCTTGTATTCAATTTTTACGCATTTTTACCCAACAAATAAAATTTTATTGACAATTATAAAAAAAAAAAACCAAAAAAATTTAAATTGTCCGTCAACAGCTCAAAACAAGTAAAAATATTTTGAAAACTTTATCGTGTATAGAAAATGAGAATTTGAACATTTAGTCAAATTATCGTGTACCTACAGGCTACAGTTATTTGTTTTTGAATTACAACAAAATAACAAAATCGCTACATAATAAATCGAATGAATATCCAATGTTGTAAAAATATGAACCTTACACGCTCATAAAAATTGAATTCGACTTTCAGGTAAAGTTTTTTTTTATTGATAAAAGTAGACAAACTTTTAAGAAATTTTTTATTAAATTTTAAAATCTTAAATTTAAAAAGAAAATTTTTTATGAATTTCTACTCAAAATAATTTGCACATTTTCGTAAATTTTGAGTGTTTTATCAGAAATTGAACTTTAAATACATATAAAAAAAATTGTGACTATATGGAATTTTAATATTTTTCAAATTAACAATATATTAAGAGTCTTGTATTAAATTTTCAAGTTCTTTAACCTAACAAATATAATTTTATTGACATTCATAAACAAAAAAAGCTAGAAAAATTGGAAACTTTAAATGTCGGTATACAGTTCAAAACACATCAAAATATTTTGAAAATTGTATCGTGTATATAAAATGATAATATAAACAACCATTGAAAATTTAATGTATATACAGTAATTTGTTTTAGAGTTACACCTGCAAAAACAAAATCGGATTTTGCTTGAAAATTCCTGTTTACCCTTATATTTTTTTTTTTTTGTTCTTTTAAAAATTGCTGAGAATTTTGACCTCCATGATCACCAACTAGATTTACTTTCCCATCGAACAAGATACTGAAGTTGAAAATAGAACATTATTTCGACTACCTACTTATCGTGTGCATAGACACAAATAAAAATAATAAAAATAAAAATAAAACATATATATGCATCATTGTATAATCAATACATTTATCTCTCCGCTCAGAACCTAAAATAAAGTAAATTAGTAAAATGTATTGTTATTATTATTAATCTCTCAAAAAAAATAATGCTGGGCCTCAGTGAGTATTCTCGTGTGGAGGCCTTTTGATAACTAAAGTTAATTAAAACATAAAACTGGAAAGTTAACTTAATAAGTTGAAATTAACTTTTAACTTATTATTAACTGGTTAATGCCCTACTTTGGGCCGCCACTATGTACCTCAACCTAAGTAACAATTTCCGGCTACCATAAGATTTAAAACGTATAAGGTTGGCCATTATAATAAAATTGCAATAGGACTTAACATTTTTATGACAAAATTACATTTTGTTGCTCTAACTACAATGCAAAAATATCAAAAATCTTTATTCAGATATTTTTTTTCAACAAGGTTTGATTTGATATTTTTATTTAATTTGACTAAATTTTTAGTTTAAGGTTTTAAGTTTTTTAATTTGTTATTAAATATTAATTGATGTGTAAAAAATTAATTTAAAATTATTTAATTATAATATTTACATATGAAAAAATTCAGGTTTTTGAATAGGTATGTATAGTGTCTCTTTTCATATAATACACACGTATGCATAATGGCTTTTCAAATCACTCTTTCCTGAGTTTTAAGATTTACAGTCCATATGGAGTTTAAAAGTCGTATACGCTGCATGAAGATATACATAGGTATAAATTTAATAATGGGGGCTATTATGATTTGAAAATTATAGTAACCAATCAAAATGTTTTAATTTTTAAAAATTGTCAGAGTATTAATGTATAATAATATACTCTATACTAAGTATAGTATATAGTACCTATATTAGATTAAATATTAGTAGGTACATCTACTTATATTTAAGCCATATAAACCATTTATGAACTATTATTAAGGATTTTTATCTTAAGTACCTACCTACATACATCTTAATAAAGTTTATGCAAATTCGATTTAATAATATCAACGTTATTGAAAAATAAAATCTGCTTAACAATTTACAGTAATCGAATTTTCTGGTCTAATTTGAAAAAAATAAGTTTATTATTACCACGGGGTACTCTTTAGTCCTCAAATGGTATAAAAATTCTAAAAATATGTTTGGTGTTTTAAGTATAATATTATTTATACGTACTTAGGTACTTATAAATTCCGAAAATCAGAACTTAAATAAATTCATTATAATTAGAGGATAAAATATGGGAGTGATCATGAATGGTTAATTAACCTCTACATAATTATTAACAGCCATAAACAATTTAAGTATTATATTTGAAAGTATTTACCAATTACCACTAATCACCATAATAACATGTAGGTATACAGGTATTGCCAGTATAGGTAATACATAGGTACTAATAATAGTAGGTGCCTACTTAATATAATAATATATAACTATATGATGACCTAGGTACCTAAATCGGGCTAAATCTATAAAACATAATATTATATTCAATAAGCATGTGCGATATAAGGTAGGTATGTAATTTTAAGACGTTTAGAAATGTTACTTAAATAGATTTTTTTCATATTTTTATTTGACATATTAAACAATATATACAAAATATTAACTCTATAAGTTTATAATATGATAAGGCTACTATATAACACGAAAGGTATAATTAAAGTAGCACCCTCATTAATTACTCTTGGTTAATTTATTATTTTTTAATAATTATTGTTATATTTTTAAAGGTGTTAGATATTAAAGTTTTGAAAAAGGTCACGTCCCTATTGCTTTTTAACCTGAGCTGTGGTTAGAATTTTCTACTTAATTAGATAAATACTAAAATTATACGCATATTAAAGTGTACCTAGCTATATTCAGTAGGTTATAAGTTTTATAAGTTTTAACCTACCTAATATGTACTATATTTTTTTTATTATCATTCAATTTAATACCTAATATAAGAGTTATAATTTGTTTTTAATTCTTTAATTCTTTCAATTTCTATTATTTTAAATAATTTAAATAATGTTGTAAATTAAAAATTAGTTTAACAATTATGTGATAATTATAACAATTTTATAAACTATTCAACCATATAATAATTAATAGCGTACAATGTAGTATGTGGTCATGTGGGACATTAATAACAATTTTCTCAGCCCATTATACCTACTGAGATAACTGTTAATACATTCTTTGTCGGCAAACATTTTTCTTAGTTCTTACTTATTACTTCTTATAAAATGCCTATATAGAGAAGCAAGAAATAGTTTCCACCACATTATATTTTTGAAGTGCGGCTAGATAAAATTATAGCTGGACAATTATTTGTTTTTTGTAGTTTAATTATAATATGAGTACCTAAGTAATAAATTTATATTATGGTTGTTATGAATTAAAAATAGTTCTATAATAACTACAATTAATAGGTACCTATAGTCTGTAACCATTACATTGTCTAGTTAACAAGGTAATTTTTATATTAGGAATATAAATTGTATATTTTAGTATAAAAGTATATTCTCTAAACTATGTTTAATATTGTAAAGGTTAACATTTTAAACATGACCTACCCATACATTATTTGTATACATTTTAACAACTCGATTTTATTTTTACTTTTTTTACTTCAAACTTTCAAACTACTCTCTAAACTTTCCTGATATCTCCAAGAAAAATTTGCGATTTTCTCAAAATCAGTTGAGTCATTTTTGAGTACCTATATATATGTTACAAACATACATTCAACTCTTAGATTTGTTTTAAGATATAATTTCTTTATTCGAAACCATAAACGCGACCATTTGATGCATGTTTTTACCT
This sequence comes from Macrosiphum euphorbiae, assembly GCA_949089665.1. Lineage (NCBI taxonomy): Eukaryota > Metazoa > Arthropoda > Insecta > Hemiptera > Aphididae > Macrosiphum > Macrosiphum euphorbiae. Next base: position 73,902,984 of record CARXXK010000001.1, on the reverse strand, counting down.
CATCTTCCCAAGAAACCTATGACAACCATAAAAAAATAGCACTCTACTCGAATTTTTCTCTACAAGTAAAATCTATAAATCACAAATATGTTTTTGTTAAAAAGTAACCATGACAATAAAAACCTTTCAAAAAATCGGTCAAATTTGAATTATATGTAATTTTAGCTATAAGATTTCAGTATAATGTACAATATAAAGTATGAGTAACAAGTAAAAACTTACAAGTAACAACAGTCATTTTTATTTACTGATTGAAATAACGGTAACTCTTCTTTTATATAAACAAGTTATTTGAGTACCTATCCATAGATCACTATTTTTTTTAAAAATCAATTGTATTCCATATAAATAGGTATTATTATAGTGATTGATACACTATTCTGTCCGAAGGACAATGGACAAATTCACCACCGCTGACCTACTCCACCCCACAACACTTATCCGATTTTTTAATACTTGTCAGTTGTCGTACGACGTTTAATTAAATTAATATAAGTATATATTTAGAGATTTTTTTTTTTTAATGTTTTTTTCAAAACTTTATACAATAATATACAGTTAAATAAATAAACTAAATTTTCATTAATTTGAACTACAATGATAAGCATTGCTTGTAGATATGAGATAGTACAGGGGTACATACATAGGTATTTACTATAAAACAAGAAATATTATTAGCATGAAAAAGATACCATTGGCTTTTAGTGAAAGGTAATTATATTTGAAACTATTATTCTAAAAACTGATTTATTTGTTACAAAATTAATTGGATATTAAAAGAAAAAAGGACAAAATATTTTGTGAATAATTGCGGGGTAACTGGCAAATTACGTTGCAGCTTAATACTAAACGAGTTCACTGCGGTTTACTAAGTAACAGGTCATCATTAATATTAGTACCTTCCTATATAATATAGCAATATAGATCAATCTACACTCGATAATATACATTTAAAATATTCCTGAATAATGTATAATATCATAATTTATCTAATCACAGTAAATAATAATAATAATTATTAACAGCCACATAACACGATACGCGTATAAACCGATGGCCGCGAAATGACATATAATAAAAACATGGCAAAGTGCCCGAAAATATATTTTCAAATTCATTTTTATAAGTTGTGCCGATATAAGTTGGCTTCGAGGTATATATACCTATATAAGAACGTGTGGCAAAATGCCCATTATATTATCTGCACCGAGCACGGACGCACGATAGATATATAGGCACACAGGGTTTTGATGAACTGTGTGATGATGATTGGGACAATTCTGCAATCCGTTATACATAAATAAACGTATCGTATATAATACATTAAACAAGTATTATCGTATAAAATATACCTAGTTGTATATTATGAGTATAGGTATCACTCCTATAAAATCCAACAAAATAGAATTACAAAAATTGTATGGGTATAATTTAGGTATCTACATATAAGCACGAGGTGGAGCGACATTGCCCCCTTCCCCCACAGGTTTTTATTTATGTTTACAGTTTACCCAAACATTTATAATATGCAGTCGAGTCACGATAACTCGATAAACAAGACAACTCGATTATTTTTATTCCCTTCGAGGTTAGATTAAATTCGAGTTAGATATCTCGAATAATACATATTATCTAGAAGTGGTTTTTTTTATCTCCCTTTAACTTCGATAGTTATCGCGACTAGACTGTATTTATATAAACACGATTAATACAAATTACAAAATAATATATAATTTATACATTTCTGATCTGTATGATATGATAAAATATTATATTAAGGTTAAGAGCTTTTTTAAATTTTCGTTATTTATATTTAAATATTTTTTTCATATTTGCCCCCCGCTCAATAGAAAAAAATGTCCACTGCCGCCCATGCTTTAAGACGTACATTTCCTCTGTTCACACACCATTTCCGGCGATGTTATCAATAATCATATTATTATTATATTATTATAGTATAGGTACTGAAAAAAAATGTGCGATAAAATTTTTTTAAGCGCTGCTGCATATATAGTGGCCTGCAGTTTAGCGTAGTACATAATACATTATATAGGTACTCATATGATGATTAAACAGGTTTTTACCCCAGCCCGTAGGTAATGATTTCGCAGAAAGATTGGCGTTTAAGTATATTATATATAGAGACGCACATAAGGCAGGAACTGCAAGGATAATAAAGGGGGGGGGCCACAATAACGGCAGGTAAGAAAAAAAAACGGGGCATATCATAGACATGTCGTGCCTGTGACATTTTCCAAGCGATCGGTCATAAATCTGCAGCGTTGAATATTTCTATACAGTATAAGAGTAGAAGAGACCACGGCTGTACGTTACTGTTGCAGCTGATTACTGCGCGGCTCGTATTAAATGTAATAATTTTTTTTTCCTACACTTAATCTCGGATTCTTTTGCACAATGATAGAATTCTTTGATTCGATTCGCCGTTTCCTTAAACAGGATCTTAACGAAAACTTCATAATATCATACATAGTCGTATTTCCAGTGATTTTGTAAACATATAGATAGGTAGGTAGGTAGGTAGGTAGGTAGGTAGGAAATCGTGATGACATATTATGCCTACTGCAATAAGCGTGCATGATGACAAACTTGATAAAATTATTTATTATTTTAGACTTATTTATATTGATTTTCAAACAGCTAAAATTAAGTTAGAGCAATGACAACCATTTTATTTATACCGAAAACTTAATTGCAATCATCGAGCACATACAAATATACATATTAAATATATATTGTTATATTAATAGTATACCTACTAAGTATTTCATTAGCAATATAATTTTTATAGATATTAATTTTAAAAAATGTTCACGTTTTTCCTAAATAAACAAAAAAGGATTAATTTACATAAGACATATCATATTATAGTAGGTAAAGTAGTAGACGATTGATTATTCAATAAATTATTAAAATTATTTAGTAAACTGTATATTATATATTTTATATTTTTCAGACACGTTAGGGAATAGCAAAGAAACTTTATCTAATACTATATTGGTTTAATGGAATGAAAATACTAATTTTAATTTCAAGGGGTCCACTGTTCGGATTTCCAAGGATTTAATTAGAAGTAAAATGTAAAGATCAAGTTACTTAAACCGTATATACTTACCTATACTTACATATTTTAATTAACAGCAAAATGTATTGATTTCACAACGATGTTATTTTCAGACATTTTTTTCTATTTGTGATTTTAGTAACTTAAATCCGCTCGGGATCGTTTTTCATGAACTACAAGAATATCTTTGTTTTTGATTTTATTAAAGTTTGCAGTTCGTAATATTGACTTATTTTTAAAATAAAATTATTCTAAGTAACATAATGTTGTAATTCAAAAATAAATAATAATAAATTCTTGACATATTTACCAAATGTTTATACTAGAATTTTCTATACATGAAATAATTTTCAAAATATTTTTACTTTTTTAGAGTTATTTTATTTAAAGATGTGAAATTATTGATTTTTTTTTTAGTTACTATCGATGAATAAATTTCGATCGGTTAAAAACCTTAAAAACTTAATACAAGGTTTATCTTAAGTACTTAGTTTATTCAGAAACCAAAAAATCCGAAAAGATATGATCGCAATTTTTTTTTTTATAGACATTTGATGTTTAAATTTGGACAAAATTAGATATTTAAACGAAGAAAAGAAATTATGTAGTGTAACTTTAGTACTTCAAAATTATTATTCATGAGGACTTCTTTTACGTACGTTATTATATTTATAATTTTATATACACAATGTTAATTTCAAAACATTTGGATTAATTTTAAAGTATTGCTCATATATTTTATACCACGAACCTTTTACAACGTTCTATGGTATACACTTTTTTTTCTTGTATAACCGATAGCAGAGGAAGCTCTCTGTGTCCAGTGTCTAAACAATATTACTCCTCTGCAAGGCAGTATTCACTTGAGTCAACGACTTTTGAAAGTAATAATAATAATCAATTATATAATAAATAGGTAAATGCTATTATAATAATTAAATATAATAAATTCAATGTTTTCGCAAATAGTAATTTAACATACCATATTACTAATTGTAAAATAAATTACTAAAATATAGATATGCACCTAATTAAAATATTATATACTTATGTAGTAATATAGATGACGGACAGTTTTCGCTCAGGATCGTTTTTCGTATGAATAATGATTTATCATTGAATTCAAGTCCAACAAATGCATTACAGCAATAATTAATTCCCAACCTGGATAGCGCGACTCCTGGGGGGAGGAACACCATTGCTATAGGGAGACGAAATCTGTCATTACGAAGACCTTGTTTTAAATTATTTACATAAACAATGAAAAAACAAAAAAAAAATGTTTTGCTTAACTCTAATATCTCGTATAATCTTTGCCGGGGTACCTATTGTACGAGAGTTTCCCAAGTGCGTCCCATGAAATAAGGTCATACTTTTATCGCAGTTAACTTAGAGTTACCCAGGGTGCTTCCAAAATTGTATATTATATTTCGTCGGTTAAAAGGCTTTTTGCTGTAAGCGACACTATAGCTACCTATATAGTGTTGTAGACGACGCTTTACCGAATATAGTTTGCTATAATTCTGCTATAATTTGTCAATAAGACTCGGGCGAAAAATATAACAATTGAAAACGCACTCTGGATATCCCCTATTATATAAATTTTATAATTTAATTATTACCTGATAAAACCAATACAACTTTTTTACATTTTTAATTTGAATGGGGGCATGTGATTTTTAAAAATATACAAGGGGGGCGTGCAATAAAAAAGCTTGAGAAACAAGCATTGTAGTCGCTTACTTAATGGTAAGGTACACTCACAAATATTGACTATTGTACAGCAAAGATATTTATAAATAAATTATATATTTATAAATCGGATAGTAGGTATATATTTCTATATTTTTTCTATCGAAGTAAATGTCTACATTGGGTGACAAAAATATAAAACAACCAACGAGTAAATTATTAATCATATTATATTCTATGATGTACTTACTGCAATATACACTAGTAGAATTCCCTTGTTAGTTTGTGGTTATGTTACCATATAATACTGTGTATAATAATGTTATATGTTTGTATTTGTTGGTTAGAAGTACCATGCCTATAAGAAACTCATTGAAGTGGAAATGATCTGCAAAAATAAAATGATATGAACAAAGAGTTGTATCAGAATATGTTGCTGAAACATGAATAAATGATAATAGTGTAATATACTCTAGCTAAAAAATAATGAAAATCGAAAAGAAACGTATCATATATTATAATATGTGTATGCATTACCTATACATTTAAATGTGTGCGTGTGGTGTATCATATATTCGTCAGAAAACATGACGTAGAGCTATATTGTTGTTAAACATATTATTATAGCCTATAAGTATTATCATATGATTCATAAAATAATTTTAGACAGAAATATTGTGAAATAGACACTATAATACAGCAATACCTACCTATTTTGAAAAGTATATATTTTACTGGTATCTTCGCATGCTTTGTATAAATAAATAATTCAAACAATTAAATAAGCAATGTTATCCTAATAATAACCAATTTATTTTAATAAAAATTTAACGTGTCAATGCAACCAAAATTATATTAAATATCTAGATTTCATTAAGGTAGAGAACATGACATTACAGCTAATAATAATATAAGGATCTCTAATATTATTAAGAATATAACAACAATCACTTGACAATTGACCTGAGTCTTTATAAACAGCATCAAGCACCTATTCTCATTCTACACAACAAAGTACTAACAGTACATGTATACAACAATATAAACATCTAATTGATTAGACTACAGCTAATTGTAATAAACTGACTACAATCGCCGTGTATGCTCAGGGGTAGATATGTTGTAAACCATTAGGTGGTAGTGTACTAGTGTGGTACAATATACCCAGTATCCTAAACTATTTCCTCATTAATCTATTAGTCGTTGTAGTTGTTACTTACTGACCACAGAAGGCCAAAGCCCCTCTCGGTATTTGGATAATTACATCCGTTGCCATCATTTTAAAATTGACCAATTCCGACCTTAGCAACCATAAGTACTATAAACTTATAGTATAAAGTATAATATATAATATTCAGTATACTATAGAATCATTCATCCCATTGAACTAAAACCGAAAACCGGATCTTCAAATTCACAGAGTATCATTGTTAAAAAGATCCCTATCTCCTTAAATTAATTATATTATAAAATATAGAGCTATTAAATGTCAAGAGGTTAGTTTCAATAAAGTAAAATAAAAGCCACATAGCAATGTTAATGCATGTGTTCTCCATTTAAGCCTGCAGCCCATGAAGTCGGTATATGGGGGACGGAAGTATACCTAAACCTAAGATTTCTAAGTTATTTAAGTTTGATATTGCAAAAAATAAATTGCAGTAATAAATTATATATCTTTCACGTTAGAAAAAATACAATTACATACATTTATTTTACATGGTTTTTTCTAAATTCGAAAAATAAAAAGTTAAATTGTTTAATTTGCTAATACCTATATATTATATACATTTGTACTTAATGAGTTTAACATTTTAACAATATTATATATATTATTATGACTATGTTTTTTAACCAGGAATTTATGATTTGTATACTATAATATTATGATCAAATTTATTAGATTTAATATTATTTTTAAATTTTTTATCGAGATAGAAGTATAATTATGGGTAGGTACTTAAGGAGCTCTAAAAGGTACAAAGTATAACTGTATAAGTATATATTTTTATCATGGCCAATTTTGGATGATGATATATAAAAAAAACAAGAGTAGAATATTAAATTTAAAAATTTTACGATAGTACCGATATTAAGCTAAAATTAGATTTTATTCTGCAGAATTAAAAATTCGTCGTTCGTGATGTTGGTTGTTCAAAAATTTACACCTAATAATGAACTATAACTTCTTTTAAATATGAAAATACATGTTTTGATCATCGATACATTGATTTATATTTAAAAATAAAAATAATTTAATTATTCATTGCAATTCTGTATTTCCGATATTTCTTTTTATCTTAAGTAATAAATAAATTGAAATTTACATATAAAAAAAATTAATAATGACATTTTTATACAAATATTTTAATTTTATAATTTATAAACAAATAGTAGGTAGGTACCTATACTGATTAAAATTTTGTTTACAAATATGTAGTTAGATATATTGGTATCACAATTTATTCAACAAACCTATAAAAACATAATGATATTCATGAATTATATTTTTTATTTATTACATTAATGTGTAAGTATAACGTATATACAATAGCGATTGAAGTGACAAGTGATAAGTAAATACATATTTTTGTACGTATACTACATGAAATAATTATGTGTTAATAATCAATAATTAATAATGCGTCAATTTATTTTTATTTTGCGGTATACATTTATGATATTTTTACATTAAATCATTAAAAGTGCCCATTAAAAACTAATGCCAAATCACAAAATGAAAATAATTACTGAAGTATACGTCATATGCATTCTAGAAGTTGTTTCTTTATTTATAAAAATATTATAATTTAATCAATACTAATTAAATAAATTATGTACAGTTCTTAGTTCATTGTTATCTTATACCAGTTTTGATAAACTAATTCCTATCAGTATCTAATTGCTATTGGTCGTTTAATAAATTTATGTACTTAATTGAAATCATTAATCGTGAATCGTGATACAATTGTTTTTAATGATTACAGTACTATATTATGTTTAAAATACCCATTTAAACATATAAATAATATAATTGTTATTTTTGTAAAGAAAGAATTAATTAAAAGTGTTTATCGTTAATAGAAGCACATATAAATTAAAATATTAAAATATTACAATTTAAATTGTATCTATGGCCTTTACTAAAATTAAAAATGTTAATGTATAACTATTTTAGTTAGCGATTACGAAAACTAATATATTTAATACGCTTATTATATTTTGACGTCTTATGAATTGGGCTATTTTAAGAGAACTGTATGATTAATATTAGAATATTGTTAAGTAGTATGTACTTTTATTAATAATAACTTGTAAAAATTATGAAAAAAATTTTAATTTTATTAACTTTTTCTTAACCTTGAACATAATTTTATTGTATAAGACACAGGTTAAAAAAAACTAACATATTTGAAGTATCCACACGATTGATGATTTTTGCCAAAAAAAGAATATTCTCAAATCTCAATTATATTTATCCGTCAGATGGCGCGAAGGTTGTTACTTCGACAACTATAATATTATGTACTCATGATGGCATGTGCGTCTGATGGTGGAGCTGAGTCTTCCACACGCACCGGCGGTGTTCGTCTGTCACGGTCGATTGTGTCTCTGTGTCATTATTGTACATAAACTATTTAAATACGAGTTATTTAAATACCGTGGATCGAGTGATTTAATTAAATTTTTTTTTTTTTTAATAGTTCCATTGAAGTGCAATACATTTTAAAAACAAATTGTGCAATGTGCTGGTTATGAAACTAATGCCAAGACTCAAGCTAACTACTGCATAAATGTAAGTAGTACCTTTATTTATAATTTAACTGTAGTATATTATAATCTATTGGCAAGCCAAACGCTTAAAGGCGCTATTAGAATAATTATTTGACCGTGAAGGCGTGAAAGCAAACTGTGTTTTCTAAATAATCTCATAAACAAATAAAATAGCTTCAATAGTATATAAGGTAGGTATTATAATCTAACGAAGCACCAGGACACTAAGCTAAAGATTACGAGCAAACCAATAAATATGCAGTCCATTTAAAGGTTTTATAACCCGGTAACATAATAATACTTGACATTAAATTCATAATTATCTGCAATTTTAATACACCCGCTTTTTTATTCCCGCTCTTGTTTATCGTTATATCAACCAAATGCATAATATGTATAATAATATGTATTGTAAGTCCAGTAAACCTGTTGATTCATACTAAAACTACTAACTGTAATAGCACCTACATAACCTAATTATTTATAACTAGTGTCTGTGTACGTTTTTCCTTTTTACTGTAGACTTAATTATTTGTTATACACATTGAAATCTATGTACATGTGCACTAGTTTGCACCAGTGCGCAACATTGGCGCTTAATGTTGTTACACTTTCGAATTACTGCACGTGTGTCAAACAAGAAGTCATTTTAATTTGATTACATAAAAAAGTTTGAATTTGAATTGCCCATTTTTGATTAAAAAAAAAAATCAAACTTAATTATATTTGTCAATGAAATTGCGTAACACGGACGACCCCGTCAAAATACATTATTTATGTGTGACGTAGTGTTATTTGAGTGGCTACCTACCTATATATAATCGTTTAGAGTAGCAAAAATAAAATAAAAATACTTACCTCTCTACGACAAAGAAGCACTTGCTACTGGACAACTAAATGTTTACATACAAAATTTAAAAAAAAAAATAAAATACAAACGGTGATTTGGCTCTTTTTTTGTAAACCTATTTTGTACTTGTCAGTTGATCGATGATCAAATTTTTTTCGTGGATGTCTGTGGGCGAAACAATTCTTAGCGGCATCCTTTGTATTGCACGTTTGCATTCCAAAACGATTAATGAATTCTAAATAATTGCGTTCATTCATTTTCAATAAACGGTTTGGAGTCTTTCACCGCGAGAACCAAAAATTGGTTTGATAAAAAAAAGGTCAATCTCAAAGGCGGTGGAGCATAATATACTCGTCAACTATAATATAGACCCTAATTATAATAATCGTGTATAGTAAATATAGTACTTACTATAATAATTTAACTACAATATCGCAGTGGTCGTGGTTTATAGTCTGTATAGATAAACGAGTGGTTAACCCCGAGAAGATAGATGTATAAAGGAAAAAATAACAAAATATAGAGACGGACGGAGATATAAAACTGTGGGGCACAACGATATATATAGTGGTTACAATAAGTATACACTCTGAATAAATATGTATATCCGATTTTAAGAATGCGGATTGACGCTTCCTGTCCACGTTGCGTCATATAATATACGGACGCGTGTCCCGGCCAATTTGATATCATAACATTATTATTATTATTACTATGATTATCGCGTTTGGAGATTTTTTTCCCCGAAAAGAGTGTATTACGAGAGCCGCAATGTTATCGCGGTGCAGTAACAACATCTCTGAATCGCCGAGGTGGCTGGCTGCTGCGTGGTACCACTCGACGAACATATCGAATGTCTCCTGGACCGCGCATGTTCACGTACCTACCATATGAGTGTGTGCGTGTGTGTGTACACCTTTTAACAGGTGGACAGGTGGGCCCATAACGCGATGACCCGGTCCGGTGGAATTCGAATGTTGCAGGTTGGAAAATAAACCAAGATTTTATTCCAAACGCGCCACGCCCCCCTGAAGGGAAAAATATATGTATTTATATATAATAATAAAATAAAGAAAAAACCGCAAAACGACTTATACGACCGCGGCGGCGTTGTCGTCAACCTACGTACTATATATTATACGTAATATGTATACACATATATGTACTATACAGAGGTACCTATATTATACGATTATAACTCGGCGGTTATCGGATCTTTGTTTCCCGTCGCATTGTACCGCATTGCAGCATCAGTGGCGCATTTAGGGGGGGGGCGAAGGGGGCAAATGCCCCCGGCGGCAAATTTTTAAGAGTTTTAGGGGCGGCAGTTTTATCGAGTGTATTTTTTATTTTTTTTTTGTATTACAAAATATAATATAACATTGTTTAACGTGTATAAATTGTATAAGGTATAATATTTTATGATAATGATTTTGTGATAACTGAATATCGTATCAAATCATTTTAAGTTAAATGTGCAGATATTGTGATATGAATGTATGATTGTCGACTGATAACGTATAAAACGAATTATTATTTATTACTAAACGAATTCAAGCCGTTTAGAATTCAAAATTGAAGGTATAATTTTTATATAATACGTCATTATGTCATATTATGTGGTGTAGCCCTTGTAAGGTGTAAACACATATACTCAATTTTTGTGGTTTTATTACGGAAATTACTACTGTGGATGTAAGAGAAAAGGCTGCAGTTCTACAGCAAATATATAAGGATGATCTTGGGAAAACTTTTCCAAATGAATGTGTCCACTTCAGAGCACACATACTAAGTTTAAAAAAATGAAGAAAATAGTCCCAGGGACCGCTCAGGATTCGTTGACTTTTATAAAAGTGAATAACCTAATTGAACTTTATCCATATGTAGACATAGCTCTTGGGATGCTATTATGTACTCCATCTAGCAATTGTTCTGCAGAGAGATCATTTTCTGCTCTTAAAAGAGTCAAAAATTATCTACGGTCTACAATTGGAATGGAACGGTTAAACTCCTTAGCCATGCTCAATATAGAATCCAAGTTGACAAATGAACTCCAATATAATGACATTATTGATGAATTTGAAAACCAACAGGCAAGAAAAAAATTGTAATTAAACTGTTCAACAAAATAAATAAAAATTGACTTATGTCATTAAGTATTCTTGGTATGATTTTTTCATTGAATAAACCTTTTGAAATTGTATACTGTTAAACCCTATGGTAGGTCTGAGGTTGTAATGAGTAGCGACCAGAAGGGGGGGGGCAATAAAATAATTTCGCCCCGGGGCGCATATATTCTAAATGCGCCACTGTGCAGCATCAGAGGGTGCAGTATAATGTAGTACGAGAGCAGGGGCTCTCAAAGAAAAGTGAAGACTGTTAATTATTATATTTAAAAACTTTTTAACATCAACATCAGCAAAAAACAACTAGAAATGCATTAAAAAATGCAATATAAATTAAAATAATATCCACCAAATTACTGCCCATATTATGTTACGTCTTAGCCCTTAGGTATAGTCAACAGTAGGTACTTTGGTAATTTAGCTATACTATACATAGTATAGTAACATCATAATAATATATTACAACCTAGCTAAGGAATAAAGCTTTTCGTATACGCATGTAGATATTTAATATTAATATATTAAGTGTATTTAGTTGGGTATTCACTATTTACATAATATGTAACTTGAGATATAACAGTTTCGTATAGTATCATAAACCACTTAACACTGCATATAATAAGTAATTTATAATCATTGAATTTTTAATATATATACAATATACATTCAATATTCCATTATTAGGACCCGGATTTCAATGCAAAGTGCATTTTTTACTACAAATGTTTTTAGTTGCTCTAAAACAATGCATTCCAAATACATTCATTGATTTATGTTATAAATACTTCAACAATTACAATTTTTTTCTTGTTTATTTTTAGCATCTTCGGGATATTTTATTTAGAGCATATTTGTTCATTTTTTGAGTTTTGGTGTAAAGCTAGATACATAATTTATAATATTATCTCAAGAAATGTTGTTAGGTTTAATGCAGTTATTATGCAATGTTCATAATTTAACAGGTATATAAAATGGTCGAACGTAAGAATTTAATGTAGTCTATAGTAGTTCTAATAAGTTTTATATTTTTGTATGTATTGAAGGTACAATACAGTCCCAAGATGACGTTAGTCACGTATTGTATAATTAATCCAAAGTCATTGTAAATTTATTAATAAGTTACTAACTTAAAGTATTATGGTAAACTTTAGCTTTTTTGATAAAATGAACGTAATAATGTAAGTAATTTAAGTAATTAAATGTATATATAGTGGTGTTTACTTTCCATATATATGTATTGTATACTTATTACTTCAATAATATAATGTATTTTATTTAACTGTATAATAAAAAAAAAATATGTTCATTAAAAAATTATAAACGCAACGCACATGCAAACAAATTGCATGAGTGCTCGAGCCCCGAAGCACCCGCTTACTCGGTGCCCATGGTTTGTTATAATACTTTCAAAAGAAGCTATTGGTATTTATTATCATCAGGTACACATAATTGTTCATTCATCATCATAGGTCAGAAATATTATGCGTATAAAATAAAAAGGACAAAAGATAGTAACCACAAAATCAGAGATTTAATAAAAAAAAAGAAAAGGGAATATGAAAAATCCCATTTTTTCAAAAGTCAAATCCGTTTTGTTTATAGACGACAGCACATCTCCACTTATGGGGGCGGTATTACATTATTACGACCGTGCGCAGGTACCTACCTTCATAATAATAATAATAATAACATGTAAGCCACGAATCACCGATCTGCACTGACGTCTGTTGTGTAGCCTGCAATGTACGGCGTGCTGTATATATATCCTATGTATATATATTAATATCGTATTAAGCGTTTTGCGGCTAGGTATAATCGCTCGATAACCTCATCAGCGGTGGTGCAACACAGACTGTTGTACATTTACATACCTACTCAATAACGTTTACCTATAACCAAATATATAATACGGTAGGTGCACGTCTGCGGATACGGTCGGTCAGAGAATCGATCTCCGCGTGCGTATACACCCCGCGCGCTATAGATCACACGTCACCCGACGCGACCACTATATACCGAGGTATATAATAATACCGCTGGTAACGACCGAGTCGTCGTCATTAGCCCGACCGGCGACGACGACTGCACGACCGGCTTGTGACGGCGGCTACGGACAACGAAAATAACCGATTTCCATTATTATATACGTCTTATATGTACTTTAATATAGTATATATAGTGACCTACCCCTCGGCAGTCGGTGGTGTCGAGCGTGATGTACGCGCGTATGTGTCCCTCCCACAAATTCAACGATGCGTCTCGGCGACGAGAATATATTATTATTATTACAAGCCGACCCTGTAACTCGAGACAATATTATAATTTGATTTATATACCTACCTAAATAATATTTTCTATTGCCACGCAAGACGACTACAGCGGCCGAGACGGTTTTTTCCCCCGTTTATCGCACGGTCCACCGACTCCTTTTCTTCTTCTTCGTCTCGTCGTTTTTGTCGTCACCACGTCTCGTATACTGGTGTAACTACACGTATGTCGGTTTCTGTGATCGGTCGACGGCGGCGTGTAGTAGAAAAAAAGTAAGTCGCTTCCGGATTAGTCGGAAACACGGTTACGACGACCTTTTACGCTGATGGCTGCATAAAAAATACGTGAAATACGGCCGTTTTGTTGACAGAATACCTACAATAATAACGTTATATATTATTATTATATACATGACAGGGACCAAAAAAAAAGCATTCGCCGATCGAACTTCCACTGCGTATAAATCGATTGTCCATTTGTCCGTATACTATGTAGATGATGACAGCATAGGTACGCAAGCACGTTTCATATTTCCTCGAAACGCGCGCGATTGTGTGTGGTACTCAACTGGTGTGTGTGGCAGAATTATAACTTAAAAAATGACGTTATTCTTGGCCTATGTATTTAAACGGAACGCGCTGCTGCCATTACTATATGCTACAACCGTAATCGATCGATCGAATACCTAGGTATATAATATAATATTATAAACACTAAACACGTTACGAGTTTCCTGTATAGGTTTTATACCGAATTATCGAAGACGTGTACTTCTGAGTCTGAGTTTCTGATATCATAATATGAACATATAATATATAACTAGGTACATCATATTATTATACACCGTTGTGCCGTGACCACTAATGATCGGATACGGGACAATGGACGACGTCGATTCTCGGGGAGCGTACCTGTACACGAACGATTTTACTGCCACCTGCAACAGACACGTTTAATATTTTATTGAATGGCGAAAGCTATGTATCCAACACACAAATACAATTTAATATTATAATACGGTTATAACATATTTTATTATTTTCATTCTCCAGCCCCGCAATACAATCCGATTTCTGTAGGAAAGCGAACGCTTTTTACGGTGTACGTACTATATTGATGAGGTACTATGCAGAATACCTACTGGAGTCACAGATATTAAATCCAAAATTAATACGAATTCAAATCGACGCCCCCGCCGATAGATATCTATAATCTATGCACCTATCACAGCAGCTACCACACGTCCCACGGTAATTTTCGTTCAAACTCGTCCAAGGCATTATATTTCCCGCCTAACCATATGTCCATAATATATATATGCAATATGCATTCCACGCGGACGTTGTATTTATTTTTATTCCATATAGAGGTAGTCTACTAGGTATAGACTACCTACTGACGATAATTAATAATAATGCAATTGTACGACGAATGCATCGTCTTGACGATCTGCGCACAGGTTTTTCGAACTCTTATATTTTGTACATTACATATTGCCCTTTTGGGCATGTGGAGTAATGCGTCAATATACAATTATAGTACGATATAATATACTTATATTAGTATAATACAATAATATAGACACATAGGCATATCGATGTAAAATTTTGATTTCCGTACACGCATTGCAACGTGCGGCTCTTCTAAGGTGTGTACAACGTTGTCGGCCTTAACGGAATGCGCGTTGGCCGTTCGCGGTCGTCAATATTATAATATTTCCAGCAACGTTAATAATAATAATAATATGTGCAGTGCACACAACACTGATGCGCGCGGAGCTCGAGAAAAAGCGCACTATAGCACACTCGCATCAGTTGATCTCATACAAATAATAAAATATACAGGCCACAGGGTGATTCACAGAGCATATGCTTTTATCCCATTTTTTAAATTGAATAATTAATTTATTCAAATTCTTGAGATTTTATTGCACTATACGTCTATAATTAAGTTGTGTTCTATACAAACTTATGTTTTTCAAAATAAGAAACCCCCTTGTTTTTTGTGAATTTTAAAGTTAAATAACTCAACAACTACTCGTTTGGATTTGAATTTTAATACATCAACATTTTCAGAAGAATGAACCACGAAAAATTAACAGTTCACAGTATAAAAGGGGGGGAGGGAGTTGTCGTTTGTACCTCCACAGGACACACTTTAAGTAGTAGTAGGGTAATCTTTAAGTAATCTCAGGTTTGAAAATATGGTATTTAAGTAGGTATAATTAAGAATTTTGAAAATCTGCAGAAATTGAATATCCGCGTTACCTTGAAGGAGAAAAAAGTGGGTGAACATGCTCGGTGAAACACCCTGTATAATTATATAGTATTATATAAGGTACGTACATCATCGCAATACAATTTGTTGAAAAAACACTTTGTCAGAAACCTGCATGAGTCGACGTTTCTATAATAATACAAGCGGTTGGGGATCTGCGGGTTATTTTTTTTCACCTTTCGCCCGTCCGATTCCAGAGTGTTTTATACGAAAAACAAATTCGTTTTCCGTGTGTCTTGCAGTGCGCGAGGTACCTGCCTGCCTGCCGCACCAAACATTATACTTCGCGGTTTAACGCACTACCCGAATCGAAGATAAATCTTCTCTGGTTCATGTATTCTGGCAATGTGTATACAACATAATAATGTAATATTATTATATATTATTATTATACTACTCACGTTAATCCGCTCGCCGCCCGTCGGCTCGTGTGTACCTACTATCGACCGCGGAGAAACACGTCTTGGAGAGCATCTCCCCCCGGGGCCCGTATATAGGTATAGGTACGTTCCACCTTTCGGGACTACCGTCTATACCGGGCGTAACTTCAGGTAGCCACATAATTCAGCCACCGAAAGCAATTATTATTATTATTATTACAGACGGCAGCCGGCCAGGGATTATTTAATATACGGCGGACAACAATTATTAATACGCCGGCTAATTAAACAGAAATACTACATATACGTAGGTATATGCACGAGTATTATAATAGTAGTAGGTACCTATAATATATTATAGTGATATTGAAATAGAACAGATCGAAAAAACGGGTTTTATTTAGTCGATGTTTTATTTTTCTTCTCTTCCTCCTCCCCCGACGTTACATTGTATTAACGGTATTAACCGCATTATTTTATTCGTAACTGCGTTAACGTCTTGTCACTGGTGGTTACGATATACAGGTATTTCGTCGTGTTATAATATAATTTCGGTTTTTCAACGGTGTCGATGTTTTTTAATATTATTATTTCTATTCTCTCGTTGCAGCAGCAGTCGTAGTCGAACCGCGCGCTCAACCCAATACGTGAGATAAGCGTGTATGGAATAATAAAAGTGTCCCATTCGCCGCCGCACACATAATAATATTATATCCAATATTATTATATACCTACATATATATATATTTGAGAAAACTTTCACCCGTGGTCATTTGAAAAAGAAGAAAAAACATTCACCTCATGTGCTCGTGTTGCTTTCTATTGTCGACCGTCGCGGCGGTGTCCACTGGTTCGCACGTTCGATCGTTATTGGCTTTTTAGAAGTTTTCACCGAACTACGCCGCCGTACCTATACACATTATATACCTATAATAATATACCATATCGTATAATATGGTATTATTGGTAATTGCGTTCATTCGTATAGTGGTCGTTTGCAGGGGACGGTCGACTGCAGCCGCTGCAGAGAGAAGCATTTGTGTTTTGTACAATATTATTTTGTACCTGGAAAGTGGTATACCACACGCTGTTACGTATATATTATTTATTTATGTGCATATAACTGCAATATGACAGAATCACTGAACCATAATAATATCGCATTTCCTTTTTTTTGTACGGAGTTTGGATCTAGACGAAAGAAAATAATAATATATTAATATACTATCGCGTCACACGTCGTGTTCTCGCGTTATATCTTTTATTGTTTTTACCTTCAACCCCGGAAGCTGTTTTATATGCATATTATATATTATACCCTCTAATTCTAATAATATATTTCTATTATGTTCTTACAATGGGCAGGATGTACATTTTTTTGGCAGAAGTAAAATGCGTTCAACGAGTAAATCTTATTGTTAGATTATTAATATATATATAACAAAAAATTTCTCAAAAATAAACATTTTTTATTTATACGTCATGAAATTCTTATGCACTACAATATTAAAAACTCGAACTCGTAAATATTTGAAATGTGATGAACAATTATTCTACTTTTTTTTTTACTGCAATTGTTATAACGTTATCTTAAACTCTTTAAGAATCAAGATCTCTCGTAATAATTTATAATTTATATGAACTACGAACATCAAGTGTCATCGAACTTAATCTTCGAAGAAATATAAATATATTTTTATTTAACTTAACACTATACTTCAACAATGTATATGGTTATTACTGTGTACAAAATACTTATAAGATTAATTATAATATTTATATACCTACTTCAATAAATTCGTAATGATTACACAGAGATGGAAGAGCAGATCATTTATTTTTAATGAGAGACTTATCGGAAAGATAATAATATGTCGTTGAATTGTTGTTTACTAGCTAATTGTTCGTAAGAAGATGTTTAGATGTTTGTAGTTCGAACGTAATGGTTCTTCTGATCTAAAACCGACAAGATGCCTTAGTTTGAAGTTGTATTCATCACTTATTTCTATATAAGTAGTAAGTACATTACATTTATTATCAAAACATATACAAATTGTGTAGATACAATTATTGTTGATAGTTTATTAGAAAACATTTCAAGATTGTAATAATATATAATATTATAATACAGGGTTATTCAAAATGATTCATCCGATTTAAAATGGCTATATAAAGATCTGACGCCATGTGATTATTTCTTTTAGGGATATGTTAAAGACACTGTGTACATACCACCACTGCCATCAAATCTAGTTGAATTGAAAAATAGAATAACAACAGCCATGTAGTCTATGCTGCAAAAAGTATGGTATGAATCTGACTACCGACTAGATGTTATTCGTGTAACCAAAGGAGCTCACATAGAACATGTATAGATACAGTTAATTAAACTTGACATATTTTTCTTTTATTTAATGTATAACATATATTGTTCTAAACCTAAAAAATAAAATAATGTAATCACTTTAAATCGGATGAATCATTTTGAATAACCCCGTATATCACGACTATAATTTGAATATCTATGTATTATTAGTTGCTTTAAAATTAAAGTAAATACACAAAATTAACTTTTACCTAGCAAAGTTATGTGCTGACTTTATGTTTAGTGAAATGCAGTTAGTTATAGACTTTTACACTGGATAAGCTTTTTAATCACCACAGAGAGAAAATCACACCATACAATTATTTTATTACGATTATAAACATAATTTTCCATAGTTTATTGCATCGTCAATATAGGTACCATCATCTGATTTTTATTGACACTCCGCGCCGTGAGCCAGCCATTGATCATCTGCTAAACGCGTATAAACGTTTCAAGACTTCAAGTAGAGGTGCCTATTACGTATTTAATATATAGCTTTAATAGATTTTATAATAATCACGACGAAAATTCCACTTCTGAATAGCACATTAAACGTGAAAATGAAACTAATATAGCCCGCGAGCGAATATTCTGGAAACCTATAGTTATAAAATGGTTAATGATTTTGAACAACGCTCTTGTCAACGCACCAGTTGCTGTACCAGGAGATGCTGATGAACTATTACAAATGACTTTTCCGACTTTCCTCTTGCGTCTTTGCACGTTGCAATGTAGGTATCTATAATATTTGTATATATGTTATACCTACAGTAACACTAACGTCACAAGCCCACTGCTTGCCCGCAATGTATAGCGGATTCCTCAGGCACAACACACACGTATATACGCGTAAATATATGTGTATTATAATACGTATAAAAAATTTCCGACTGGCTCATCAGCGTCTACACGCATAGTGTAATTTGTATTCCGAGTAACTAACACGCATTGTTTGACGAGCTGCATGTTATCATCGGAATACTAGCTCTTGTGTTTTATGAGCCAACAAACCGGTGCGGCGTGTTATTATTGGTGCGGTGCACGTTTTTATTTTCATTTGTTGTCGTCACCACTGCGCCTGCAGGGGCATAGCAGGATGGGATGTCCTGCAATTGTTAGGTATATACACAGACACCGCACGGCGGTTTCGAGAATATAAACGCTTTTCCCGACCGATTAATAATTTCACAATCGATGATCGTGCCAAAAAGAGCGCAAATGATCCGCACACCACAAAATCCGAATCCGACGAGCAAACGAAGCGTCCTCGGGTATGTGATGTTTTGGTATAAATACCTATATGTATACATGTATATTATACAATATACACCGTAAGGAGTACACAACACACACACAACTTACTCACACACACAAGAACACAACTACACAGCTTGCCTGCCCGCTCTGTGTCGAGAGGTCGGGGGACCCCAGAAGGCAAAAGCGAAACAACCGGTCCGGCAGAGACCACCCAACGGAGCCCAAGGTCGATGATAATTATGGGCCGCTATTTAGGTGCAGTATATATATATATATACTTATAAGGTATATAAAAAGAAAAACAAAGAGGGAAAGAAATATATTCTGTGTGTGTACCTTATATATTTATAATAAGGAGGTAAAAACAATAACACTGGTGGCTTGATGAGATGCTGTGCTGCAGTATGCACACCATACCTAAGGTGTGTGTCGTGTGTGTGTGTGTACTATACATATTTATTTTTTATGTATATTTAAATTTATAAATATATATATTTTATAAATACGCTCGCGCTTGTGCGAGTGTGTGCATTGGATGCATGTACGGTAGCCGGTATAATGTTAATCACAAGGTAAACACAACACACACACACACACACACTAGAATCAAAAGCGATTTTTAATATCATACATGTATGATGTATATAATATATATATTATTTTTGAATGGAAGTCTGAGGTCTGACTTCGACTATTATTATGGGACACAAACCAGGTTAGAATCGATTTGATGGAAAATATTATTACAATCCGTAGCACGAGCTATAAGAACCATTATATTGCATGTAATTTTCATCACTATGTCTGGAACAATTTGTACCGTATAATAATATATCGTTATTGTTGTTATTTCTTTCTGTAAACGCCGCGCCATTTAATAATAGACTTTATATTATATTATTATTATACTCATGCGCATATTATATCTGACGCAAAACGTCGGATTATTGAAAACATTTTTAATAGAATTTTACAAATTAAAAAATTCCATTGCACTTTTTTTTATATTGACGGCTTTTTGGTATTAAGAGTGAGATGTGGTCACGTTATTTCAACATTATAGTTTTTTGTTACCAACGATCTACTCGGGCACGTGTATAGGTACTATATTCTGTGTATATAGCGTTATGTAGGACTTGTGAGTGTTGCTTGTATACCTAATAATTGTTTTGGTAAAAGTAATGAGTCTAGGGCCCCTGCAAGTTCAAGATCTAAAAAATGCCTAAATGCATATATGCACTAAAAATACACAGATTAAAAAAAAAGAAATCATAAACAATTTTTGAAATTGTAAGAAATATCCATTCATATTTTGATTTCCATACATTTTATACAGTGAAAAAATTTAAACTAATGTATTTTTCATCAAACTTTGGTTTTTTTCATAGTATTTTAACAAAAAAAAATTATCGTTAATATAATAATATCATTATAGAAATTTCAAAATCATGAATAAAATGCCCAATAAAATATGAAAATGCATAAATATGCCAAATTGGTAAAAACCTCTAAATATGCAAAAATATGCAAAATAAAATTTCACATAGCTGGTACTTAACCATGGTACCTCTCTTGTAATGGTTTTCTATGTCATCAAGCATTAAATAAAACTTAGCAAGATTGATATGCAAATGCATGAACTTATGAGCCCTGGACTAATGACCATTACCTAGTGGAAATTAAAAAACTACACTAACATTTTGATCTTATGTCACATTTCTTTTTTTCCCACAAAAATATTTTGCCCCTAAAAAGTGCCACTCGGGGAAATTTCCTCCCATTGCCCCTCTCTAAATACGCCACTTAAATTAATGAATATTGAATACTCTGAATATGTGCTTAGAAAAAACTTAGTTGTTTTAATAGTGTTAAATATACCTAAAAAACTAAACTAATAAAAATAAAAACTTTATTTATTTTAATACAAAATGTATTTATATCATATTTTTAGAAGTAGCTCAAATAATCAATTTATTATTATTACCCACTTGTTTTTATATTGCTTATTTATATAGGTACCTATCTATTTTCCATTGAAGTTTAGTTATCAAAAATATTTTTCACTTTTCTCGTAGAATATAATATTATAATATAATAGGCACAATGCACATACCGGGTACTTAAGCTACTTACCTGTTATTTGTATCGTTAGGCACATATTTAAGTCGATAAATTGCGATCAAAAGTCAATACGCAAAGTAATACTATAGTCTATAATAATGAACAATTTACCATTATTATACCTATAGATGTTATTAAAAAATGAACACTGTTTGTAAAATATACTGTATACTAAAATATTTTAATTTTTGATTTCTATATCATGATTCATGACAATAATATATTATAGTTACAAATGTGAAATGTACAGTAGGTATTTATAATATATATGTACAATATATTGTGAACAAATGTAGATGAATAGCAAATAAATAAAACAGTTGTCATTCGTTGATATTATTATAATGACATATTATTTACATGTTTCTAAAAAATAAGTCACGTCGTATAACGTAACAACTTTATAGTACCTACCATTATAAATCAATCACTCGAAAAATACACGTTTAATCCAAAGCTAAAAATAAAAACTATTTTGTTCAATTTCTACCATTCGTTTTACATTCAGACGCCATCATTACGTAATTAGGTCGTGTACCTACGCCTGTGTGTCCGAATAGATGATACGGCAGTCGTGCTTTAGTTAATGTCCTTAGGATTTTTTTTTGTAACTGAGATTAAAAACGATACCTATGTCCTAAATGTTCATAGCGAAATGCAACCATATAAATTATATGTTATCTTAATGTGATAAATTATATGTGATTTTAATGTGTTTAATCATAAGTCATTACGAATTAGTGGCTATATTACAGGTAGGTACAAATAACTACGCGTAATATCTTTGAACGTAGGGCATAATATAGTATATATATATATACCTACTATAGTTGTGTTAAATATTATAATATTATGACAACAAAAAACACCACCTATCTTGAATCCGAATACTTGGCAAATGGTAATAATTCGAAAAAATTTGAATACAATTTGTTAACCTTTCAATTCGAGTTCATTACATGCATATATAGTGTATAAATTTTACATTTTACAAGTGCTATTTAGAAAATTTCAAATTAACATTCATAAATTGTAAATTACGTAGTTACGTAGGTATACCTACTTATAGAATCTAAAAATGTTCTCGATAATAATAGATTATGTTCATTCAAATACATGCATTAGCATACCACGAACCCGTGTAATTTATGTATAAAATTACGAATATTTGTCATTCAAAAACAATCCCGAGTATGCCAATGTTAATGAAAGTAGTATTCGTGTCTTAATCTATTATGGCGATGTTCGGATACGATGAATATTGAATACCAATAGATATATTATGTACCTTATAAGTAATAACCATCAGCGATCGTACAATACAACAACAAACGTGTTTCCGATTTGTTGTAATAATTATTACCTATAAATTAATAGAATACAATTTATAGTAAAAATAAAGATAGGTAGGTACCTCTTCAAAAACCACCTTATTATAATTCAGTTATTCGGTAAAGCTATACACATCATACAAAATATATGATCCAACGGGGTAGTCAAAATTATTTTTCTAAATAAAATAATTCTAGATTAAGAAACCGTATATTTCTTTAAATAAATATATATATATTCTTATTCTTATTTCTGGAGTGTAAATAAGTATTGCTTTCAATATCGAACAACATAGAGTTATATGTTGAAATCATACGGTGACAACTGACAATGCGACATTGATGGTAACTAATTAGTTATACCTAACCTAACTATATGTTATAATTACGTGTACCGTGTACCTACCTATACATATATATAGAATATAAATAACACAACAGGTACTAAGGAATGTAAAATAAAAAAAAATGTTTATTATAAAAGTAATTGTATTTATAAAGTTTATTTATAGACACTCGAAAAAAATTGATCTACATAACTGGAATACGCGTATCAATAATAATACCGGGTGTCAATTATTTTCTCGTTGGTCGTTTCAATCAAATTTAATGTGGTCACATCGCTTCAATGATTATAATACATATTATAAGATATAGTCATTAAAGTATATAGTTATTATAGTATATTATAGTAGGTATATACAAGATATATATATATATATATATAATAGTAACGAATTACCCGGTGTTCAACCAGGAACACAAAGTTTTCTGATATAATTTCGGTGTTCGGGCAGCAGGTATCCGTCTGTGTGTACGGTTCATCGGCCGCGACTTCCTCATTATCTCATCGCGTCTCTTGTCTTATATTTAATGTAAGTAAATAATTGTTCGGTCACAGATTCCTCGTGGATGAAAAAAAAACCGTAAGTATGTAGTTTTTCCTTAAATATTATTAAACACGCGTTAAGCGTGGGCGGTCGAGTGCAACATAACGCCATATTGTGCTTATGTACCGGTTAAAGGGTCCTCCTTTGGTTACAACGACCGCAGAAACAATGATATTATTCTCCATAGTGTACGTCCGTTCGACATTCGAGTAGCTCAACTCATTACCATGTTTTTTTTAATTTTTATTTAACAGTGCACGTATATCCATCATCCGTGTAGGAAGCGTTGTTGGAACGTCGTTAATCGGTTTCCCGTATCGTGTTACCTACAACTCCCGAATAGAAAAACTTTCGGTCATAATATTAAAACGAAAATAAAACGCATGATTGCCGGTGTCACGTCGAACGTCACCGTCCTTTTTTCGTGTTATTATAATGTGCACAGTGATATTGTTCACAAAAGGCTCAAATTGACGGTATTTTTTAGGAGGAAAAATTGTTTAATTTAATTTGAACTCTACTGAACACTTAAAAGTCATTAGAATAGTACACTGCTTATCAAAAAAAATCATAGTTTTTGAAATTTTTTTTTTTTATCTTTGATGATTAATTCTTTAAGTTTCTTATTGCTCGTTTAAATTCGAATTGTACATAAAAAAGTATAACTGATTTCTATCAGTACAAATTAAAGTTTTCATTATTTCATTGAGAGAGCACAAAAATGAGTTAATATAGGACATAGGTAGAATAATAACCATTTGAGTACATATAATACTATACAGATATGAATTGTATTATATTTATATAGGTTCGTATAGTAGTGGGTGCATTGTAGTAAGTATGATAGAAGTAGAAGTAGTATTGTAGTAGTATTAAGTACAATAGTAGTAAGTATATATACTATATAGTATTAATAATGCTAGTATACAGCTTACGTTACTGGGATGGCAAAAAAAAAAAACTGGTCGGCGGATCGGTCAAAGTCGACGAGAAAATAGGGTTGTTGTGTCGCAGATGCAGAGTAAAATCACCGAGCAATCGCTAGCGCGCACAACTCGGTCGCTGTACATAAATCAAGTGGCGATCAACGTTATATAAAAAAAAATAATAATAATATGTTTCGCTCATATTGTTGACCTTTTAATTGGACGGCCGCGCGTCAACAGCCTCTCGTCTGGACATCATCATAACGTACGTACGCACATATCTCTATAGGTACATGTACATTATACGAAAGCGATCTCTGAGTCGCCAACAGAGACCGTAGTGCAGCCACCGTCGGGGGTTTCATACGACCGTAACGGCGGAACCTGTAATGAACTATCCCGCCGCCGATATACACATTTCCATAAACTTTATATCGTTTCTTTCGTAATGCGTGTCGTTTATACTTCTCTCTTTCTCTATCTGTATAGGTGTATATCTGCGTGTGTGCGTGTGTGTGTGTGTGTGTGTGTGTGTGTGTGTGTGTGTTGGTATGGCGTATTTAGTGCCCTCCACAATAGAGATACAAGCCGGCACTCTTACCTCCGAAGACGTTGTTACCTCCGAAAACCCGGAGGTCACAAAGATTTCAATGGATTTCATCATAATTGACTGTTTCTATCAATTTCCTGCGATAAAAAGTATGGAGTCAAAAAGTGCCTTTATACTCACATGATGTGTATTGGGATGTGTAATAATAGTACCAATAACTGAATGTAGGCGGCGCATGCATTTTAGATTTACACGAGTTTATGAAGATTTATAGTTTAAGCGCTACTATGTCGTCTTAGTAATCTAAATTATACATAATATAAACCACCATAATACACTTATTTTTGGCGAAGCGCTAATGCCACCTCCTAATGACTAATAGAAAAAATAACTTATCAATTTATAATATACTAATAATTATTATAAAAGGTTTTACAACTTGTAAATTAAATGTAACACTTTTTATCGTTATACACTACTCAGCAGTCAGCCTTACAATTTCTGCAGTAGTCTTGACGGAAAATAAAAATCAAGGTAGTGAACGTAATTATTTTCAAAATTGAAAGACGCCTAAGTCTTATTGCATCATTGTACTTAACTCGTTGAAATATTTAGATTTCCGAAAAAAAACTCGTGTGCGATAGGGATCAGTATTTATTACCAAATAATATTATCTTAGTTGCAGTAACCATAGGGGATTTGGGTTATTATTTGTTGTTTCTATAAAATATACTATATCAGTAGGTACAATAGTATCTAAAAATATTTATATTTATATAATTAAATAAGTAGGTACATAAAATATATTATGGTTCACCAGATGGGAGGGATACGACACCCAAATCCTCCCCTCATCCGTCATTACACCACTGACCGGAGGTTACAAATATTTTGCTAGTGTGTAAATATCATCTGGAGTCTATGAAAACTTAATATGTAATCTGGAGTCCACAACAACTTTATGATTTACACACATTATTTAGTATAATTAAACAAAAAAATCTTTTTTGAGAAAATGTGTTATTTTTTCACTGGAAGCCATAAGAATAGTTTTACAATAGATAACTATATTGTGGAGTCCATAAGTAATATAACTATCACACACTCTTGTTTCAATCCTCCTGTCTGGGGAACATATTATTAATTATAACTTATAAAAAATCGATGACCGGAGGTCACAAATATTATGTTCATGTGTAACTATTATCTGGAGTCCATGAAAACTTTATTTGTAATCTGGAGTCCACAACAACTTCATGATTTACACACATTAATATAGTTTAATTAAACGTTAAAATCTATTTTGGGAAAATTAATTATTTTTTTACTGGAAGCCACTAGTATAGTGTGTTTGTATTGCGTATCTTATGACATCCCCAATCGAGATACAAGGCGGTATTATGACTTCCGATAGTGTCACAGTGACCTCCGGAGATCACAAAAATTTGATGCTATTTTCGTAATCTTGTAATTGTAATTTTAGACCGGAGTCCATAAGGTACAATTAAATCAATGTGTGTAAATGTCGTAAAGATAACATAAAACAGACGTGTCTATGTGATATATGACTAGGATGAGAAATTTTGCACCTTTATGACTTCCTAATTTACACACCTTACACCTACGAATAATGTTATGAATTGATTTTAAAATTATTGTAATTTAAGATCGGAGTTCATAAGGGACAATTAAATCAATGTGTGTAAATATTGCAAACAAATCATCTAACCAACGAGTCTGTGTGATATCTGACTAGTACGAGAAAGTTTACACCTTTAGGACTTCCTAATTTACACACCTTACACCTACGAATAATGTTATGAATTGATTTTAAAATTATTGTAATTTAAGATCGGAGTTCATAAGGGACAATTAAATCAATGTGTGTAAATGTTGCAAAAAATCATCTAACCAACGAGTCTGTGTGATATCTGACTAGTACGAGAAAGTTTACACCTTTATGACTTCCTTCTTTACACACCTACGTATAATGTTATGAATTGATTTTAAAATAGTTATATTTTAAGCCCGGAGTTCATAAGGCACAATTAAACCAATGTGTGTAAATGTCGTAAAGATAACATAAAACAGGCGTATCTATGTGATAATCGACTAGGATGAGGAATTTTGCACCTTTAAGGCTTCCTCCTTTACACACCTACGTATGATATTATGAGTTGATTTTAAAATAATTGTAATTTAAGATCGGAGTTCATAAGGGACAATTAAATCAATGTGTGTAAATGTTGCAAAAAATCATCTAACCAACGAGTCTGTGTGATATCTGACTAGTACGAGAAAGTTTACACCTTTATGACTTCCTTCTTTACACACCTACGTATAATGTTATGAATTGATTTTAAAATAGTTATATTTTAAGCCCGGAGTTCATAAGGCAGAATCAAATCAATGTGTGTAAATATTGCAAACAAATCATCTAACCAACGAGTCTGTGTGATATCTGACTAGTACAAGAAAAGTTACACCTTTATGACTTCCTAATTTACACACCTTACACCTACGAATAATGTTATGAATTGATTTTAAAATATTTATATTTTAAGCCCGGAGTACATAAGGCACAATTAAACCAATGTGTGTAAACTTAATTTTGAAATGTAATTTTCCTAATTGTCTACTTTCAGCGCTGAGTTTAAATAATATTTGAATATAATATAATTAATGAGGTTATCGTTTTATAGTAAAAACTAATTTGATGCACTTGTGAACTCCGAAGCCACAAGGGATAAGTGTAAATTGTCCGGAGTCCAGGAGTTCTCGGAAGTAACAAATGTTATAAAATACTCGTACAAAAATTATTAGATAGTTAATCTTTCAATTAAATTTCATTATAACGAATTATTTCTAAGTATTTTGGTGTTAGAAACACTTGTCTAAAACTACTTGTAAAGGTGGAATGAACAAGCGCCTTAAAATTCTTATGGAGTCCATTGAATACCTCATACCTGTATAGGTGTGTGTGTGTGTGTAATACGCGTGTCGCGAGTTTGTATGTAATTCTTTATTATGTACGACAGCAGAGTTGCGATCGTATGGAAGAAAAAAATGAGGCTGTATATATTTTATATACCTACACTCGCGAGTTGAAACGTTGACGGTATTTCCTATTTTTTCTTCCCTCCACTCTCTGGGCTCTTCGGTATAATGATAATATAACATCCACGTTTTTTAAGGCGACTTCCAGAAAGACGTCGTCGCATCTTCGTCTGTCGTCTTGCATTGAGTCCGGTGCAGTCGATCCACTGCAGTCCACCTCAACACGGACGAGAGGGGCGTGCACGTGCAGCAATATCGACGAGGAAAAAAATTAATAAACGATAACCGTCGCACTGCAGTACATACGTCATATTGTTGTAGGTATATACCGGCTGTGACTGACAGGCATCGTCCAGAGAGAGCGCGGCAAAAATTACGCGTTTTTTTTTGTTGTGTTAGCTTTTCAATCGCATCTATAATAGTATAATATAAAAGTGGTATAAATTATAATCACGTGTGACGTGATTTAGAGTTGTAGTCAAGTATTTCATTGATAATCGGGTTTTCGATCGATTGATAAGACGTATCAAAGTTTTTTGGTGTCTTAAACCCGCTGTTGGACAATCTCCGACAACAATCTATATAATTACCTATATTACGTACCAATATTTTTAACTACATTTATTATATTATATTGTATATAATAATAATCGACAAAGTGCAGCTACTCCCAAATCATTATTCTGCTGTCAAGGCGTTTCAACTTAAAAGTAGAGGTAAATCCTACACTTTATATTTAACATATTTTTTCATTTCATAACATTATAAAAAACACAGACATATTATTTGATTTGAATTATTGCTATTACGATCGTTTCGTAATAGGAAAAATGTGAAAACACACGTACATTGATTTAATACTAATCTGAATAAGACAACTGACCATTATTTTTAAATCAAACAATTTGTCATTGACATACATTTCAACTTGATTTTTAAGGCGCGTGAGATTTAAACCTAAAACAACTGAATTATTTTACAACACACTCTTAAAAATAATAATAATAATTTTTAAAGGCGATATAATAAAGTGTAGCTAGACATAATTTAATGTAGGCAATGTTCAAGTGCGTACTAGATCATTAATCACGAAGTTAATGTGCAACCACAATGATGTACGTTTAAAAATCTCTGAATATTGCTCTAAATACAATTGCGTGCACTTGAAACGATATTCTTCAAACTGCATACAGTTGAGTAATAATGATTCGTGTCAATTATTTTATTTCAAAACATATATATAGTGTCATTGAACGAACGTTGGGAGGATTATATATTCAATTTATTATTTAATATTTCTGTTTACATGTGTATGAAACACTCGAGAATTATAAAATCATTTTTGGATGACAATTATGTAAATAATTCGAACTTATTAATATCAACGCGAATTTGTCACATTCCATTATTAAATCATTGTTATCATAATATTATATAAGTGTTTAAAGTTTAAAATCATATTCCTATAATTATAGGTATACCTATATGGCTATATAGGTACAACTGCTGCAGCAGTCGTTCGTTTGCAAATAAGTTTTTAACACGCTTGCATCACGATATGTTGTAGGTACAACTATAATATTATATATTATTCTCTACCTATTACTTTTTATCCTAGACCTAAATGCATTAAACTTATATATGGATAATAATATATCTAGTATTTACCTACATTGTTTTACGGAATCACGCTTATGAGTTGGCAATGCGTTGTACCAGTGCAGTCAAATTATGTTTTAATAACGAACAAAGTCTGCAATTTTGTTATTTTCATTCAATAAGCAATCATTTATTATTTTCGACTCTTCGTGGAATTGACAAAATCGATTTTTTTGGAACAAAGCAAAAATTAAATATATGTATACAGTCGTCACCCGATAATTCGAAAAACTCCTGCACAGTTCGAACTAAACGCTTTGTCCCCTGAGAAAATATCTATTTCGGTCCTCTCGATAATTTGAAATGTAAATGTCTGTCGGTGGTTTTCCGACTTTATTCGTATAATTTTATCAAAATAAACTTCTGCAATAGTGCAATAGGTAAATTAAACAGTTGTTAAAAATTAAAATCGAATAAAACGTAGTCAGTCTGAAGATGGGTTCCTTTAAGTACAAGTGTTTGTCGATCGCCGATATAAAGGCAGTGATTGTGGCAGCTGAAGCTGGTGAAAAAATCTTACTACATTGACTTGTTTACTTTATTAACATGTATAATAATATATTATATTATTAAATGTAGAATTAAATGTATGATAAATTAAGTAATAAATAATAACTACAATGTATGTATGTAATAAAATTGTCATTGCCGAGCACTCAGTAAATCGGAAACATCTATAAATCGAATTTTTAGCTCGGTCTCCTGAATTTCGAATTATTGAGTGACGACTGTACGTTCTTCCAATAAATTAATAAAACCGTTTTGATAAGGAAGTATAAGGTAACATTCAATGTGCATAGGCAATACCTATTAAATTTCAATTTTGTTATAATTGTACATATAGTAGCCAGTAGGTAAGTATAGTATTACGCATACTGGCATACTATTTGTTGGACATGAGTTCGCTATATAATTGCGGTATTTCCTATTTCAGAGCCTGAGAGAAGGACAGTGGCGTAGTCATGGTTTTAAATGCGTCCATTTACGATTTTCTTGCCTATTTAGAAATGCCCTGCAGAATTACTACATTTTGAAAAGTATTGTTTAATTGTGTCTGCAGCGGGATGCCGACGATGCCGTATTGTTATGATCTGTGAAATCGATTGTCCGCACCACGCGCAGTAGGTAGCCAAAGCCCAAAAGACTGTAAAAGTATATGTTTTGAGTGTTTTAAGAGTTAAAATAATTAATGCCTAATTCAGTTAGATATTTTATGAAGAAAATCAATGTAATATGTCGCAATGGTTCAACAACTTAACTGACAATACTATATTATGACTAAGTTGAAAAAAATTAAGTGCTTTTCCGGAAATATATAGACACTATAATAATGCTACTATAACAGCTATGATGCGTTTTTGCATGCCATGTTTGATGTTTCGGGTGATTACTATTATACAATCACCCGCCACCACTTTCCTAGCAGCTCCGCTCAAAATATTGTTTGAAATGTATTCTCCGCAACGAAAACGTAATCCGTTCAAATTATACGTTGTCAACGTGCGACGAATCGTATTATATATGTATTGCTGTTTGCTGTATTAGTTGTGCGTGTGTCCACACTATTATATTATATATGGTATATGGTATACGGTACGTATAGGTATCCACGCCCGCTGCAGATGGCGTGTCTGGACCATATTATTGTTATTATTAGGTATTAAATTATTACGCGATCGGTGTGACGTTAATTGTGTACTAATTATTCGGCGGCTTTGGAAAACGCGCGATCGTTCGTGGCACGTCTGCCGACAGAATGTTCTTGGAATATTCTGGCGCTGGACATATGCTGGACGGCCAGGACGGACGTTTAACCTACAGGTGGTTTTCAGAGGCGCGTAAATTGTTTTTTTTTTTTTGTAAAACTCTGTTTTTATCTTCGTCTCGAGTTTCGGTTTTCGGTTTTAGAAACCTAATCCCCAAATGATATTGTATGCGTGTAATATAGGCGCGGCATATTATAATGCGGTTTATTGTTATTAGGGTGTGATGGCACTATAAAACCTTTTAAAACACATTTAAAATACCGAAAAGTTAAAAACCTTAAAAAGAAAAAGAATAATTACAACCTAATACTTATTAAGTTTCAAAAAAGTAGAACATGTATTTGTACATTTTATATAATTTATATTCACAAATTTGTAAAGTTTATTTTATTGATGTTATCATCTGAAATGTTTTTTTTGTTTTTTTCCTCTAGTCAATGTGAAATAATTCTACAGGTAACGATTTACGATAACACATAATACAAACATTTATGTAATAGCCAAAATGTCAAAAAGTTAACTAAAGCCTATAGGTATATAGCCGATAGGTACTGTCTACTACTTCGATATACATCGATTCAAACTTTATAATATATACAATAAGAAATATTGCGTTAGCTTAAAAACTTCACAGCCTTATTAGTTATTACTTATTATCCAGTATGATTGTTGTTATTATTATTATTATTATTATATTGTGTCGTGTCTTACCCGTCTGACACTCGGAGCTGTTAGTCGCAGACAGTTCAGCGCTAATGTATTATAATATTATAGCGCACGCGGAAAACTGGTTACCGACATATAATATACATTTATATGTTAAAAATACGCACACCAATACACACTATATACGACTATATTATTATTATTATTATTATATTATGTTTATGTATACAGTACATACACAGGCATTAGGGCAGCAACTGCGAGTATAGACACGTTACTTTATTTAATTTTTTCTCTGCATTCTTTTCGCGCCATTACATTATTATTACGGCGTATCGATTAGAAAAGCAATTCAAATAGATTATCCGTTTATGCAAATGGCCGTAATTAATATTTTACCTGGCAATTAATAACGAAATACATTATTATCCGAAACTATCAGCGGTAGTTTGTAACTGCAGCAGCGCAACGAACCACAAGTTATTTAAGTGTATAATAATGTATATAATATGTGTGTATGTATGTGTGAGTGTGTAACTACATTCTTGTCACAATCACATTCCATATTGTAGGTACAGTATATTGAAATATACTCACGAAATGTAGTGTTTAAAATTGATTTAATTTTTATGTCATTGCGATAGGTTATACTTTCAAAAACTTATCGGAATATAATCAAATGTAATTTATTCATTGGAGTAAATTGTGTTTAATTATATCATGTCTAATTCTTTCACTTTTTAATAACAATGAAAAGAAATCGATTTGAGTTTTCTTTTAATTATAATAATAGTACACTGAGGCAACTTGCAAACAGTATTGCTACAAGAGTTTCATGCAACAAAACGCAACGTATTTCGCGTTTAATTAATTTTTTTCATTCCTTAATTATTACTAAATTATTTTATCAGTCTGTAGAAAATTAATTCACAGCGATTTGATAAGATTACTATTATTTTTTTAATTGAACTCAGTTGTTTTGTTACCATACTGTTATTTAAAATTAAAAGTGGCATATACGATAATAGAATTTAATAGCTTCAGGCTCGGAAGACTACGTATCAAACTAAAGATATAAATAACAGTATATTTAAATGTTCAGATATCTATTCTTTAAACAACAACAAAAAACTAATAATTGTATGTTATATTTAATAATTTAAAAAATATATATTCCAAGTTATCTGCACGATAACACTCGAACTTTTTTATTATAATAATTATAGAAGGGACCGAGATAAATTACCATACTTTTAAGTTGTGACCATTATCCAAAGAACCAAGTTAATAGTAGCTAAAGGTATAAAAAGGTACCTATAGGACTATAACACCAGGTATCATAGGTATAAGTATCAGCTTGAACTCTATAGGTGGTAGTCAGTAGACGGCACTAAAAAAAATTAAATGTTGCAATTTGTAGGATCCTACAGTGTCAATATAAATGTTATAGCTAGGTACTGTATTTTATTATTATTCCTGTTATAATGTATTTAATTAAATAACTATGCTAACTATAATAAGATAACATTTCTAATTTAAAAAAAAAAATACTTCTCAATATATATATGAAGGTAAGTATTCGTTATACTTAACTATTTTCATTACGCAATTTTATTTTGACCCATATAAAAGTGTTTTGACCGTAGTTATATGTCTTCAAGACATCCGTGTTTACAGCTAATATAGCTTACACCTATCGTTTGCATAATACTCACTTGTTATGAAGGTTTTATAGCCCATATAATATAATATTTTGATTGAATAAAAATGTATGTAATTAAATTTTACATTTATCATTGAAATTTAAGTATTATTATTTTCGAGTTTTACCGAGATATAATATTTATTCATAAATATATAAATTTGCAAAAGTACTGCAGTAGGTATATATTTACTAAAAATATAATTATAATATAACGAATGGCGATACGCGAGTACTTTAAACACCAATATAAAACGGTGATCAGATACATATAACGTATTATATCTTTTAGATATTATATTCCGCAATGCAGATATGTAGAAAAAAATGATAAAAAAAATGCATTTAATATAGCGATGTTCTGATAATCGTAAAATACATAACCACACAATGTATATTGTAAGGGTAATAATATATGTACGAGCATATTTTGAAACAGTTTTTTTTCTACCTATAACCTATACATAATATTTGTCCGTCATATATATAATGGCATATACCTACTTATATTATACTATTAATATTTATAACTGAAAATCGATTAGCGTTTTAGAGTATGGAAGTAGGTACAATAAATAAACGTGTTCCTTATACATTTTATTCGCTCTATATATTAATATTATATTAAATATATTATGTATATCTAGTATTATAGATATATAGCGATCACACACACCGATTAGACAGTTTTTTTTTAACATACAGAAATGCAAACGTTGTGGTGGGTGTACCTATGGCTATATCTATCTGTACACTATTGAAGTGTTTAAC
Organism: Macrosiphum euphorbiae; assembly: GCA_949089665.1. Taxonomy (NCBI): domain Eukaryota; kingdom Metazoa; phylum Arthropoda; class Insecta; order Hemiptera; family Aphididae; genus Macrosiphum; species Macrosiphum euphorbiae. The sequence continues at coordinate 73,867,474 of CARXXK010000001.1, read as the reverse complement.
CAACATCGATACTTCCACATCATCGCAGTCGAGTAACGTATAGTAAATAGCAGGTATCACGACTTGTATATCACCTATAACACAGAAAAAACCAAAAACCTTTTAAATACATCACATATAGGTAATATATTATATGGACATAATTGGCCGGAAACCGTTTGCGGTAAACCAGGTATATCCGTAGTACCATAGCTCAGCGTGTAGGTAGGAACACCTCCTATTCGGTTATGATATTATTTATCGACGACGGCTTCGTCGTGGACGCGAGTCGTCATAGTGCAGCGCGTATTCGATTTCCGTTCATATTATTATATAAATTCGTGTATAATAAAATAATATATCGTATACACACACCCACGCCGCCACCGCGCTTATATCCGACCGGCGCTGTATCGTAATATAATAATAATATATTTATTATATACGTATTACATTATATAGAGGTAGGTATATCATTTCATATCATATCGTATAATATTATATATGTATAAATACCTATAATAATAACAACACGTGTTTTATTCGATTTCGGGGCCGCGGGCGCCGCCGTCGCCGCGAGACCCGCACGCGTATATATAATATTATATAGTCGATATACTATTACACCCGGAAGTGTGTGTCCGCCGCGAGTCGCTGACCGATCGACCGCGGCGCACGCGTTACGTAAAGTATATTATAAAAAACCTCCCAAAACGGGAAAGGAATAACAAAAAAAAATAACAGAACGGATTGTTATGCAGCGCGTACTACATATGTCGGGTCTCCCTACCGCGCGACGCGCCGGCGGGGTGGTGCGTGGGTGGACCTTGTAAGTTTTCACGCTCACGCCGGCTGGAGAGCCGCATACAGCACACTCGTTCGAATTATTATTATTATTATTATCGTTTATCACGACAACCGCTGCGCCGGTCGCCGCCGCCGCCTCGAATCGCAGTCGCCGCGCGTTCCCTCCGCCACGCACTCGCGTCTCGTCTGCGGATAGACAGTCTCTCTCTCTCTCTCTTATTCCATCTCTCTCTTTGAGTGTACGCGTGTGTGTTTGTGCGTCTGCAGTTATTATAATATTATTATCATCATCAGTTTCGCGTGTCAACGACGATTAACGAAAAGTAATATTAATATTATGAGGGATATATTTTGTGCAGCCGGTAACAACCACTAACCGCAGTGTGATCCGTACACGAGCCGGTCGGATTCTGTGGGAAACACGACGCCACCGCGAACCTCGATCGTGATATCCGGACACGGGACATCAATACATCATGCGATGGTTATTAGCGGCCGATCGATCTCATCTGCAGCCTACAGTCGACTTTATTCTGGTATTCGATGATTATATATATTTTACGCTAATATAGGGTTAATGTTATATAATATAATATATAGGTAATTTACAGTAAATTCTTATTATACCGTAAGTGGATATTTCGCGTAATCTCGAACTCGATTGAAATCCCCTCGAAATAATTATTACCATTACGACAGAACTGGATATTTCGAACTTTTTTCTGTTCTTTTGAGTTCAACGACATAACGTGATTATAGGTACTGTATTTGTTGTCGTGGACTGCAGACTTGCGGGTTTTCGTTTTGCCGCGTGTGGTCTTGCTAGACCCACAAGGGAAATTCGTCGTATTTTATCGCATTTGTAAATGTTCGGTACAGTCTGAAGTCACTGCAGTACAATGTCGAATATAGACTTTTTTCCACCCCAGTGAGCCATTCCGACTGGGGTATTTATGTATATTATGATATATGTGGCGGCGTGGCGCCATGTCACCGTATAAAAGAAAAAGGGATTTCGCTACTCGATATTTGTATACGAAACCAAATCGCCATCGTAATTTTCCAACTATAAGTTTTAAATGTTAATATTAACTCGACATTTTTTTCGTAAAACAAAATACATTAAAATGAGTTTGAAGATGTTACTGACCTATCGTATTCTAGAATATCCTTTTTTTAAAACTTCTCACTAGTTTTAAAAAAAATCTATAGTGAATAAAAATGTATAAAAACATATTTTAAGAAAATATTTTAATTTTGTACAATATGTTCCGAGATATATTCATGTTTTCAAGCACCACTTTCCGATATTCTTTTAAAATCGCTTATTTATTATTTTTAGATTTCATTGTTTGTGATTAAACAGATTTGAAGGACCATCGTATACAAAATTTATCTTTAAAAATAAGTGGATTTTGTATGTTATACAACCCGTCAATGTTAAACTAAACTTATCCCGATTAAATTACAAACAAAAAATACGAGACAAAATAAACTTTTAAAAAACACATAAATAAAGTTCATATTTTTCTAAATCTAAAGAAATTAATAATGTTACCTATATACCTAATATTCTTTGAAGTCTCAAAACCAATAAAATATGCTTATACACCTCAATGTATGTGTATTGTGTACTTACCCTATATACCTATTATATATATATATATATTTGGCCTGTTGCAGTCGATTGTATTCAATGTAGGTATAGGTATACCTATAATTAAACACATTTAAAACCCCTTGCATAGAATTCCGCAAGTAGAAATATATACACTGTATCGATAGATGAATATTAATATGCCTCCTTTTCAACCAAATTATTCGATTTTTAAGACACATTTAAAAATCATCACAAATGTTTAGGTATTTTGTTCACGTACTTTTATAATTAAGGGTTATAGATTACAGTCTATAAATAACGAGTTTATTATGAAATACATCCAAATATAGGGCTATTTAGTCGAGCATAAATAATGTAATATTCATGGATCGTCATTTATTAACTGTTATTATAAGTCTCATTTGTTATCCATTATTCATACTTTGTTGGTACGGATGTTAATTTTAACACTAGATTTATAATATTCGTTTTACTACCGTAATACAAGCTTAATACTTTAAAAATATACATACTATTTATTTAAAATATTGCATGTTGATCATTATAAAATATATTATAATAATAATAAATGAAAAAATACAATTTCATAAATGAAAATAATAATATTCTTGTCTAGTCTTTAATAAAGTGGTTTATAACATGTTTATTTCAACAAATTACGGATAATATAATATGACGGAAAATTAATTCCACATAAGTATTATAGTTTATAGATGTAACATATTTAAAAAAAATAAAAGAAACAATAAAAATATAATTAGTATAATTTGGTATTAAGAACATATCTAATTATTAATAGTGCATTCACTTTTTACAATGCAAAAGTATTGCAAACATTTTCGCAAACATAATGTTCATGCTCTGTCAAATATAAAATTAATCTTATGCTGGAGATAATATACTTACTAGATTTTGAAATGTTCATGAATAGAAAACATAATACTATGTATGTAAATTATTACGTCTTAAGTTTTATGATATTACGTTACTTTTATTGTTACTATGTAGCATATTGTGTTATTAATTGTGTTATTACAATTTGTTTAATATATTATATTATTATAAAATTCCACAGTTGTAGGTATAGGTACTAAACTATTACACTAGGTAATACTACAACGCGGCACGCGCTATTTAGATCTTATAAAATCTTAACGCTCTTCTTTTTTTTATTAATGAAATGTGTTTTTATAGTGACGTTTTGAATAGTTAAATATTCATATTACTACGAAATCTGTATGAAGAATATTTTATTATAGTATAAACATATTAACATTGTTAATAATTAATATAATCAAACAATGGGTTTAATCTTTAACTAAATTGATTCCACTACTTGAACGATTTAACATAATATTTTAATGGTTTAGTCTTTGTTTCATTATGAAGAAAGCCATTCATTGTTATATTGTTTATCCGTGATAATCATAATTATACTTTAAAAGATTAGGGAACATTGATTTTGTTTTTTTATTGTTATCAAATATAAATTATCATCAAATTCAAAAAAGGTGGGCAAGTGGGTGTCGCTCTGCTGTACAGTAGGTTACAAGTGGGTCACTGTATAATGGATGATATTAAATTTGAATTCAACGATATAATATCATTGTATAAGAAAAACGATTCTGAGCGGAGACGGTATGTCAGTCTATGTTTAAGACATATTATATACATATCTATGGTATTAAACAAAAAATTGACCTATAATAGGTACCTATAATAAATTCCAAATTAATCATATCACAATGTCCATTAGGTACTTATAACGCGTTATACATCAACAAAACCGTGATACTATCATAGATATATAATAGTACACTTTAGAAGTTTCAAGTACCCACGAATAATATTATTCAATCACAACAAAATAACTAAAATAGTTATTCTAGGTTTTTTAATATGTAATTTCGTCCAAATTTGAATTTAAAATGTCTGTAAAAAATAACTGTGTTCATATATTTTTTAGATTTTTTGGTTACAGTATGAACTATTTATGAGAACCTTTGTTTTAAATTTGCAATCCTTAGCTATAAAAACTGAACATTTTATAATTTATTAATTTCAATGATTGATAATTTTCGAGATTTTGAAAAATTTTGTCAAAATTTGATCTTTAAATGCTTATAAAAAAAAACTGTGCCTATGTATTTTTAATATTTTTCAACTGCTATTGTAACAGTATATCAGGAGCCTTGTATTAAATTTTTACACTTTTTGGCCCAACAGATAAAACTTTATTGATATTTATAGAAAAAAAAACTAAAAAAAATTGAAAGCTGTAAATGTCCATAAACAGCTCAAAAAGAGTCAAAATATTTTCAAAATTGTATGGTGTATAGAAAATGCTAATTTAAACATTCAGTGAAATTTTCATGTATCTACAGTTATTTTTTTTTGAATTACAACAAACTAAGGAAATCGCTACATGGGAAATCGAGTGAATATTCAATGTTGTAAAAATTTGAATTTCAAACGCTCATAAAAATTTAATTTGACTTTCTTATAGACATTTTTTTTTTTGATAAAGGTAGATAATCTTATAAGGAATCTTGTGTTTCATTTTCAAATCTTAGATTTAAAAAGAAAAATTTTTACGAATTCTTAACTCAAAATCATTTGCTAATTTTCGTGATTTTTCCATATTTTGTCAATTTTTGAACTTTAAGTGCTTATAAAAAAAAATTGTGACTAAGGATTTTTAATATTTTTCATCTGCCTTTGAAACAACATATTAGGAGCCTTCTATTAAATTTTCAAGCTTTCGCAACCAACAAATAAAATTTTATTGATATTTCTAGAAAAAAAACTAAAAAAAAATGAAAAATGAAAATGTCCCTAAACAGTTCAAAATAAATCAAAATATTTTGAAAATGTTATCGTGTATAGAAAATGAAAATATAAACAACCAGTGAAAATTTCATGTATATACGTTCATTTGTTTTAGAGTTACACCAAAAACCAAAATCGATTTTTTGGAAAACCAATTTTGCGTAAAAATTCCCGTTTTTCCTTAATTTTTATGTTGTTTTTCCCGGCGCTTGTGAAAACTACTGGGAAATTTATACTTTTGACCCCCCAAAGTACCAACTAGATTCACTTTCCTATCAGAAAAGCTACTGATGAAGAAAATCCAAGCACTTTTACTGTCCTAAAACGTGATGACAGACACAAAAATAAAAAAAAAAATAAAAAAAAAAACACACATCATTGTAAAATCAATACATTCATCGTTTCACTCAGAATCTAAAAGTAATAACACTAATTTATCATAATATTATTATTATAGCAAACTTAATTTATCTCAATAAAACAAAATGTTAAGTAGGTACTTCAGTACTTCAGTACGATATTATAATTTATAGTAATACATATTTACAAATATGATAACCAAATCTGATCTCCGTGGTATATTTATCGTTGTCGTCTATAATGTAAACGACGTCTCAAATTAAAAATACTTAACATATGTCATAATAATAGAAAATATAGCAGTAAATGGAATCATCAGAATTGGAGAGTATTTAACGTAGTCATTATTACTTCGTTAACATTAGCTCTCTTGACGATGTTTATTCACTGTGAAGTGTGGAACAAATTTTATCCCTCCGAGTTCCGGCAGGACGCTATTAATGTATAATGCCGTTTCCAGACAATAAAAAAAGCACTTATTATATTATACTGACTTTTCGACCTATGGTAATTTTCGTCTCATAAAATGCATTCATAGGTCCATCAAGACTTTATCAGTAATGGTCAGGCAAGTGGGCGTGCTCGTATGAGACGAAAAAATATGTTAGAAAAATAAAAATAAATAAATAAATAAAATAAGAATCCTCTTTTTAATATACGAAAAAAAAATTAAGAGTATAAAAGCTATATAGACGACCGGTTTTTTTTTTAATCCTTCGCAGACTTATTATACAATTATAAAAATTATTTAAAAAAAAATTCTGTCTTAGCTTTACCGAATATAATTTATATTAACCGGCTTTAAACACAACAAGTGGTCTCTGCTGGCATAACTCCTTCGCGAACAGCTTGAAAAAAAGAAGCTCTCTGAAATGATTAATTACACTGTTATAGCAATTATAATTAATTATTCAGTGTGTAGTTAAGAGTGTCGTTATTAGCTCAAACACACTGCCATTACGAAATGCGCGTTGTACCTACACATAGGTACGCGTTTCGAGTTAACGAATTTTTTTTCTTGTACAGTTGTACCTACTTCAATATAAGACTGTCTATACTTGCTTGGCGCAGTGAAAGTGGACACGAAAATTAAATATACCTACCTGCAACCGCACTACTGCAGACAATGCGCACGCGCATAATCGCCAAATTAAAATAATTCGAATTGAAACAAACAATTATTATTATTATGTTCCTGTCGGCTGTTACACTATTGTTTCAACACGATACGTAATAATGTAATATATAATATATTATAGACGTACCGCGTATTATAAGACCACCGATATAAGATTTGCCGCATCGTGTTCCGTGCTGCAGTCAAAACGCATCTTTTTTATGCTATTGCATTATAAATTATACCAGAATAATAATATCGGCATTATTATGACGTATTTCGACGAATACTTTATGTACTTATAATGTTATAAACCCACAATTACTGTCAAGTCGCCCAAACGTACATAACTTTTTATCTTTTTTTTATTTTATCGGTCTTGTACAAATACACTAGGTATATAAAGCGGTAAACCTATTATAACTAAGATTTAAACGAACGGCTACTACTGCAGCCCTACTTGCATGTGACAAATAATTAGTAGTAGTAGTAGTAGAAGTATATATAGTAAATATATTATAGTAGTTGTACAAAAACGTATGTATAGTTTTGTTTTGGGTTCGCTTGCTGGAGAGAAAAATCGTTTCGTACTATAAAACCGATGGCGCCATGGCCCATGGTATATATAAATATAAGTTATAACTATTATTGCTATGAATTATATCATTAATTGTAAATACTATAATATAGTAATTGATTCAATTCTCCAATTTTGCCAATACGAGGTAGCATCAGAGGTGAATTAGGTCAAAATATTAATATTATTAATTTTTAATTATTATCATAATGCGGTATTAGTTTGTAACACCTATTTTTATATATTATTATTATTATTTTAGGAATGTTCTAACTGTATTCTGACAAAATAAATTATTATGATTATATAATATGGCTCACCGACATAACACCGCATATTGTAGCTGTAAGTAAATATTTCCCGAAAAATAATATAACCACGTGACTCCTCGGTAAGACGGTGATGATATCATATTCACTATTCAACATAATTCTAGTCCGCGACCGGGCACGTGCGGTTGGTGTGACAATATAACATATACTATTATATAATACTGCTTATAATAATAATAATAATAATAATATAGCTCGAATAAGTCCGGGGCGCGACATCGGAAGATGTGTTCTCGACTTCTCGTGCAGTGTCCGTCATCGTATTGTTGTCGCGGGTAAATAGTAAAATAATGACAATATACCAATATTAAATAACGACAATAATAGCCAATATAATAGGTGTGGCCCTTGTAAAGAATAATATTGTATAAGTATGAAAAGTGTAATCGGGGCGACGACGTGTCGACGGTCATCATCCGGAGTCCCGGAGTCGACAATGCCCGACGACCGAGACCATGGTCGCGATGAGCACGGACCAAGACCGAAAACAATTTCGAAAATCGATCGGATTAATATAATAAATTATAAACGATATCATTCGAGAAATCGGCTCTGCTGCAGTTTATTATGCCTATACGGCGTGCGTATCGAATTTATCACGGCCGACTATACGGCGAGATGTGATCACGGTCGCTCGTATACGAGATATATATTATAGGTATCATAATAAAATATAATAATAATATTGTGATGCTGCAACAGATCAATGCATTTTTCTGGAGGAAATCGTCATCTTTTATAGGTATAATATAGCCAATAGGTGTAAACCCGATTAAATGTGCCTTTTATTATTGTTATTTTATTTATTTATACTTTCCGATCGAATTTGAATACCCTGCTCGGTTCAAAATTACTTCATAGGACCTATACCTATAATGGTGTCGTCTGTCTCGATAATCTCGATATGTGATCAGTTGTTTTCACGGGACTCTGTTTTCTCAGCGTTAATAATCAATTATCATATTATAATATTATGATAATACGTATAGTTTTATGCCCATAATATAATTGAATATACGATAAACCACGCGCTTTGTAACTTCAATACAATCGTGAAATCATTTTTACGAATGCAGATATAAAATAATATATTATATTTAAGATTTACCAAAAAAAACGTCAGAAATACGAAACCGAAACGATGTCTTTTAAATTATTCGAATAATATCGTAGGTATTCAATGTATTCCGTAAATTGTTTGTTAACTAGTTAAAAAAATAACATAACTTTGTTTAATTATTGTTTTTATATATAGTATGCTTCAAACAAAAACGTATCGCGAATGAGTAATATTATTATGTATAATAATATATTATGTAAACATAATACAATATATATTTTTTTCTTTAGTAAAAACGTACCTAGTTGTCCGCGTAGGTTTATAAACACACAATATGGTCATTGGTCAATGACCGAAAGTAATAATTAGTTACGGCGGATAGTAGGAACATAATAATAATATGTAATAATAATAATGGAGTCGATTCTATTTTATTTTTTTAGATTTTTCAAATTATACATCTTGTGTGTTTAAATAATAGGTATTTACTATTTCAAAACGATTATAATTATTTATAAGTTTATAACGTACCAACTCTTAGGTATGTCGAGTGAAAAAAATATTGTTTTTGCACAAACAAATCGCTGTTTATTAAAACACGCATGTCTGAATGGTGAAATATTATTTGTTTATTATTTATTGTTTTTTTTCTATATCATAGTATTGTACGCGTTTGGAAAATGCTATGTAGATATAATACCGCCGTAGGTATATAGGTGACCATTTCAAGAATATCCAATGACATTGTTATTTGAAAAATCCATAATAAAGTGGGCGCTGTAGCCTGTATAGGAATACTCAGGGGCGGATTGGCGAATTTTTTCGGTCCGGGAAATATGGATCAAACCGGCCCTGCACCGCAAAGGTAACCCCCCACCAAAAAACAAATTGTCATCATTTTACTCACATTTCAAAATTTGTTTAGTTTCACCCATAAATTAGTAAAATATATAATAGGTACCCATAATTAAAGTTATAACAGTTTAGGGTTAGTCAGATAAGGTTAACCTGTTCAGATTGTTCTAACTCGAACTTGAAGTTTGATCTTCTTACATTTTAGATTCTGAGCGAAGTGATGAATGTATTGATTTTACAATGATTTGTTTTTTTTTAATTTTTTAATTTTAATTTAATTTTTTATTTTTGCGTCTGTCATCAAATTTTAGGACAGTGAAAATAGTAAATACTTAGATTTTCTTCAACTAGATTCACTTTTCTGATAGGAAAGTTAATCTAGTTGGTACTTTGAGGGGTCAAAAATAAAAATGTCCCGGTGGTTTTCAAAAGTGCCGAGAAAAACAAAAGAAAAATTAAGTAAATCGGGGAATTTTTACGCAAAATCTGTTTTCGAGAAAATCGATTTTGGTTTTTGAAGCAACTCCAAAATAAATATGATTATATAGGTACACGAAATTTTGACCGAATGTTTATATTAGTATTTTCTATACACCATAACATTTTGACTTACTTTGAGCTGTTTACGGACATTTTCACTTTTTTTTTCTACAAATATCAATAAAATTTTATTTGTTGGTTAAAAAGCTTGAAAATGTAATAAAAAGCTCCTAGTATATTGTTTCAAAAGCAGATGAAAAAAATTAAAAATCCAGTCACAATTTTTTTCTATAAGCATTTAAAGTTCAAATATTGACAAAATACCTACGTAAAAATGACGAAAGTTTGCAAATTATTTTGAGTTATAAATTTTAAAACAAATTTTAAAACACATTTTTAATACAAAATTCCTCATAAGTATATAATATATCATACCTTTATCAAAAAAAAAATGTCAACAAGAAAGTCTAATTATATTTTTATGACCTTCTGAAATTCAAATTTTTACAACATTTGATATTCACTCGATTTTTCATGTAATGATTTTCTTATTTTGTTGTGATTAAAAACGAATGACTGTAAAATGTAGATACTTGAAAATTTCACTGAATATTTATATTAGCATTTTGTATACACCATACAATTTTGAAAATAATTATCACTTTTTGATGTTTTAACGGACCATTTAAAATTTTAATTTTTTTAGTTTTTTTTTCTATAAATACCAATAAAATTGTATTTGTTGGGCCAAAAAGCCTGAAAATTGAATACAAGGCTCCTGATATATTGTTACAATATCAGATGAAAAATATTAAATATACATAGCCATACATTTTTTTTATAAGCAATTAAAGCTCGAATTTTGACAAGATTTATCAAAATTTAATAATTATTTTGTTGTTAAAAATTTATAAAATGTTCAACATGTATAGCTATAGCCTATAAGGATTAAAAATTTAAAACAATTTTAAAGGTAAATAGGTTCCATTAACCGTTTTTTCTTTTTTTCTCGTACCTTTTCAGCTCCACGTCCACCCTTCTTTCGTTTTTCACCAGCATCACACATAATTTAAATCGCAAAGTTCAATTGAATTTGTATACTAAACACAATTCTGTAAGTACAGTAACTCGTTTGTGTAAAAAGTTCAAAATAAAAAAAAAATACAAATAATGATAAGATAAGGTTATTAATGTTATCACGTAACTAAATTCTACCATAGAGTATAAAATATAAATACTAAAATACCAATACCACAGATTTTTAAATAATACATTAGCATGAATTGGAGGGATAATAGTGTAAATACCAAAATTCTCACTATGAATTGCAATAGTTTAAGATATTGAAAATAATACCTTCGTAGGTATTTGATTTTTAATATATTTTATGCTTAATTTATAAAAAATTAATTTTTTTTGTAATTATATTGTAATAATTATAGCGGCCCTGCAGGTCCTCACAAGAACCGGCCCATCGGGAAGATTCCCGATTTCCCGATAGGCCAATCCGCCCCTGGGAATACTGCTTGGAATATTCGGTTCAAGTTTTAGCATAATATAACAAAATGCCTTAAGTGCACCGTATATAAACTGAGACTGCACGGCGTATAACATAATTGAAGTATCGATTTCAAAATAACGAGTCCAGCAGTGTATCGAGGCAGTACCTATATCGCAAATTTATTATTAGATTTTTTCACATTTCAGCGATTCGCAATATATAGGTACTTACATATATAGGTATAGGCACCTACCCAAATTATACACCGGAGCGCCTCGGGTAGTCGGGTGTAGCACATAATATTATTTTTTCATTTCTGCAATTATTATGACTTATTGCCTTCATTCGTTCTGATGTTTTAATAGAAAAACTAATACGCACAGCGTCGGGTATATATACGTCACTACGTGCAGCGATAAATTATATCATAACGACGCCGTGCCTATATTTGTATAATTATATATTATTCATTAAATTATATTTTAATAACGGATTGGATTGAGGATTTTTTTAGTTTCAGTTGTCCATTTGTATACCTACGTGTATAAAAAATGTAATAACTTCAAACGCTTTTGTATAAACTATATTATACCCATACCGCTATACCTATAAGAACTATAATCTCATATGTACATAAACGCAGGTGAAAATCCTAATTCTGTAGGATTTTACTTGTTGTAATAATAATAATAATATATAATAATATAATATATCTACGATTTGACGAGTGTATAATAAATAATAACATTAACCAAACAGCAAACACGCATTTTTAACTATAGTATGAAATATAATGTATGATATTATAATAATGCATATTATATAGGTAGTGTACCTATGTGACGTGCCGACGTGGTAATGAAATAAGACTTATCTATTGCAATTATACAATAGCAATAATGTAATGTGTCCTTGATGTAGTTGTTTTTTTCAGATTCAATTTAATTTATAAGACAAAAATACAATTTGGAAAACAGAATGTGTTAAAACGGTTTCGTCCGTATTATAAGCCTATAACACAAATGGTCAATGGACTTATTTTATTCGGCTTCTAAATTATATTATCGCGTACTTATTAGCTATGTTGATAATAATATGTCATTTTTTATATAGGTACTAACATTCCACATGCATTGTATGGGTATGACCTATATATTATATAATATATATATATGGCTGTATACCTAATGATATAACTGCCGTTAAATTATTTGTAAGACTATACTTATTCTTATAGCTACTTACTTAAAGAACGCGACTTCGGAACGTTATTGAAACAACTATAACAAGCGTGTTGGAAATTTATAAATATATAATATATGGGTCAAGTCATTATACATACCTGGTACCTAACAATATGGTCAATATGGACGGTGTCCCTTCCGGTACACTCCAGTAATTTGATATAGCTGTTTAAATGTCTACTGCCCCGATTGAAGCCTTAACACTGCGCCATCGCTTTAAATTGAATGAAATGATCTTAAACATAACACCTAATATTATATTATACCGTACGTTATTTAGTACATATATATAGCGACAAATGACAATATATATATAGGTAAGTAGAGGTACAAACAATATTGTCATCGTTTACGAGCACGAGGTCAAGGGAAATCACTGTGCATTCAGCGTATCTATATATATGTGGGATGCGGCATTGCATATTATTCAGTCATCACTTAATTTATATACAACGAATAAACGTGCATATAATATGACATAGGTAATGGTCACCCTACGCGCACTATATTGCTGCAGTTTGTTGCATTTTTATTAAATATATGGATTTCACAACGCATTCCTCGCAGATAATACCCATCAGAATAAAATTATACTTTTCTACACTTATATATTGTATCATTACCTTCAGAGTTTATTTTTATTTAGATTTCCGTAAGTTTATACTTTATTAGGTACCTACTGCAGGTATAATATCATCATTGCGCTCTCCCGATTCCTGCAACCGCGAATGCTTTTGTGAAACATAAGGCCAAAACGATATTGTCACAAACATTTTATTATGTCTTGAATCGAAATAATATATCCATGGCGAATTGATGAAACGCAATAAGTATACGATAAATTTATAAAAATATAATTCGCGTTTTCCGGGAATTCTTCACTCAACTCGTCTTTGCTGCAGTCGACTATCGACGACGCAATTGAAATATTATATACGCCTACCTACCTATATAAAATAATATGTAATACATTATCTATACTATAAGAATCTTGTTGCACTTGTATTATATTATATACATCATAATTGATATCATACACGCTGATGCGATTCCTCGTTATATTTACGCTCGCGTAATATGCAACTCGTTTAATTTCACCGCTCGTTCGTTATAATTATATTATCATTTATCCATACGTATCATAATCGAATCTGATTTCGTAACGACGTGGCGGTAGAGTGGCGTGACCCGGCAGATTCACTCGTCGACTTCCTGAAAAACAAATGGAATTTAACCACGCAATAATTTAGCCGCATATCATACTCGGTGGCTCAACCGCGGGTGTGTTTTGCGTGTTTCAACACCCCTTACTCAACCATGTTTATACAAAATATAATATATGTAGACGGTACTTAATAGCTAGACAATGAGATTCGAATTTTTACAAAATATTTGATAAATGATATTATTAATATATGAAGATTGATGACTACAATATGAAGACTGAAGAGTGTGTGTACATGGCCAAATTACGTATTATAAAATCAAAAGGACGCATAACGTGTTGTCTCCTTCTTACAAACGTACAAAATGGCAAATCGTAGGTACGTTCACAATAATCCATTTTCTTCTGTTATTTATTTTTATAATATAAGTTAATTGACATATCGTATAAATTAAAGGTAAGATAGATAATTCAAAATTATATTGTAATTTTTTAAATTTGAAACAAGTTATGAGCATTTTAATATTTACAAATTGTTTGCGGCAGTTTCAGAATACTCTGTGATTAAAATATTAATAAAATACTACAATAGATGACCTGGATAATAATCTTACCTCTTAACTTAATAATAGATCAATTCATTCTATAATTTTAAAAACGACAGAGTAAATGGATTATTGCGTGGATGTATAATTTTCAATATTTTGTGCGTTTGTAAGACGGAGACAACACATGTGTAGCACTGTAGTGTCTTCTTTAAAAATCCCCCTAAAAAAATTCAAACTAGAGACTGATATCGTTGTACAGAGTGTTCACAACGAGATTCGGGTGATATAAACGCGTTCTCAAAGTTGTTAATCATATATTATATACACAATACACTGTGTAATGAACGCCATATTACGCTGCTGCCATGCTGCAGTGTTCTCGAGGGACGCGTTTTAAAAATGCTAGTCGAAGGACGTTTTGTATTGATGATTTTTTGAAAAAAATTACGACTTGGCAGAATCGAAAAAGGCGTGTTGGTGACGGCGGCTATATATATAATACAATACAGTAGGCATAGCGAGGCGGCGGCAGCGGAAAGGGCGTACAACCGCTCCGGTTTACATAACGAGAAATGCGTTACGTTGTCGTCGTCGATGAAAACTTCTACTCACACAGACACACACATGCGAGACTGTGTACCTCGGGGGCCGATCATTCATAAACACATTCCGACTGCATAGTTTGTGCGCGGAATATTCAAATAGCACACGCTGGCGATCGTTAAAAAGAATTATATTATATTATATTATTATGTGCGTGTGAGCACACTGCAGCGACCGGCGAGGTAAGGAGCGTAGTAAGGACGAATTGTATGTGCCTTCGCGACGGGGGTAGGTGGTGGTAGTGGTGGTGAAGGGAACCAAAGAAACGCGTATTGTATCCAAGTCATTAACCGCCGCCGACGGTAGTCACTATAGTTGTCGCCACTGCATTACTGCAGCGGTGTCAACTTGGTCGCGCGAGTACGTTTAAAACAATCCGAATAGTGAAAAAAAAATTTATAAAGATGGAAAAAAATTCGCACCTGTATAAATCAACTGCAGGACATACCTATACATGTGCAAGTATATATAATAATATGATGAGAAACATCAAATCGGAATCAAACTCGTTTGGAAACTGACGAGTATTAAATATAATAATAATAATAAAAACGATTTGGCTCGACGACTGCAGCTCGGAGATTGAGATTATATAGAGGTAGTATGTATAAGACGTATCGGTATATTATATATATATGATGATCGAAATAATTCGTCCGGTTCTCGCGGATACGCGTAACAATGTCGGCGCGATACGACGATAAACGCGTCTGTCAAGTCTGCTGCCATCGTCGTCATAATAATATAATACCTATACGGCGACGCGTGTGCGATGGTTGTGTGTGCGTGTGCGATCGATGACAATCGTCAATTCGTAATCGTATTCCAAAAACGAAAAAAAAAAAACGCATACGATCCGTCGAGTGACAAACGCATAGACTAGTGTAGCGGTCCGTATAGCAACAGCAGGGAACGGGCGAAACGATCAAAACATTGCCCAGGTAAAGATTCGTGAAACGGAAATAAGTCCTAATAATCCGTAAAGTGATGTAACCCGTACAACGTACGCTATATAATGTAATACCGCGTTCTATAAACCTAAACTAGTTATTAGGGCGACGTAATAATATAATATTATAATTATTGTTGTGAGATCACCTGTTGCACTGGCGCAACTATAATATTAAATAGATGAAAATAGTATGTGCATAGCGTGAAAATTATGTGACTATTGGAGAGCCGTCTAATTATGTAGGTATATAGGTAGTAAACATGTTACGAGTAAACCATCACTGTAAATACCCCGATTTTTAAAGTTGTATATAATATATACGCATTTGAATATACTAGATCATACATTTTTAAGGGGGGGACAGAGTGGCCGAGTGGACTAAGGCGTCGGTTGCGACGCGTACCGACGCCGGTTCAAAACCTCGGCTGTGAGAGGCAGTTTTCTTCGGGCAAGTCACGGTGTCCTCAAGATACTACTGAAAAATCTGCCAAACTAACAAACACATGTGCGATATGTTAACCTACAGTACCCTCACCCTGCACATTTAAAAACCACCCAATGGTCTGTTGCCGTGGGTTAATTTATAAAAAAAAAAAAATTTTAAGGATCATTTTTCAGAGGACACAGTGGACGATTCGTTTATTTATTTCAAAATAAAAGTTATATAATATTTTAAATTGACCTTTTTTTAAATAGTGAGTCGTGGTTTTAATTTTATGAAGATATTCATATTTTTAAATTTGTTTGTGTATAAGCGTTTTACTTTTAAGCGATTAAATCGTGTCGTGATTGTAAGTATTTTATTATTTTTATTATGAATCAACCTTTTTATTACCTATGTTGTTCTCCTGACTTTTACCCGAAACTCTTCTATTTTGGAAATCGCGACAGTGGAGCAGCACATCCGCTTTGTTTCTGTACTCTGTTACTAGTCGCCATCGTCTCTTTACACGAAATTTGAGTCGTACAAATGTCAAATCGTACAATATATTATAATATAACCCTGCCGCTGTATATATATAAGCATTAAGCTTGTATACAACATCTTAAACGCTTCGTCTATAATCTATATAAACGCCGATGATCTTCTCCAAAGTCAATAGATAAAATAGTAAATACGATAAGTCGATAATACTCGTTTGTTCGTGTACCTATATACTATAATACTATATAATAATATTGTTTCGAAAATAGATCTCGAATTTATGACTCTGGGTCGAAATCTTCGGCGTAAAACACAAATCATAATACATATCCAAAATTCCAAACCTATATTATGTTTAGTAATATTAAACTGTATATTATAAGTATACGACGATAAAATATGTGCTATATATGAACCGCGGAGATTACGAAACTTCCAAGACCCGCGCAAGTTAGGTATATTATTATTATCATGTTGTATTTGGACGACCGACAACCCCGCTTGCAGAGATCGGCAACTATCGCTTAAAACAACTATATACTTGGGTATAAGCACTATACATTATATACGTATCTTCAACTTACTGATAAGTTGTTTGGCGTTTATCTTTCGAGAATGTAACGAGCGCGTCCTGAAAACCGTAATATATTAGTGCACACTCGTCGTCGTACGTATGTTAACATTGCGGGTGTTTGTGAAAACTTCGTCGTAAGTCGTCTGCAGATACGAGATGATAATAACATATACATACACACCTATATAATATATATTATATGTTTTAACGCGTTATTTTATACACGGTGTACTAAGATTTAATTTACACGATTTACAGCGATCACATGTTATATGATGTGCATTTATCCGTTCATGCTTGTGTTATTATAAACGCCGCGTGCGTGTATAATATATATGGTAAATATTCGTGCTTTATAGTAGGTATTGCTATATCATATACCTATACACATGATGGTACGTGGTCAGTGGTCACGTTTAGATCGATGTCCGCCGACGATTTATCAATCGCCGATTAGATAACCGCAGGTTCCTGTAGTTGCGAATTTCTACATTTGAGTACCTATATATTATAGTAGGTATGTATAGGTGCAAGGTGCCTACCGTTGAAATACCTTAAAAGTTATTACTGCACCCGACGCCCAACGGCACTGACAATACGCATAATTTTATGTTATATACGCGCCGTTCTTCGACATGATCGTGTTATAATACATATAGATCGTTGAGTAATAAAAGGCATTGTGCTCTATTGTAGGATCGACTACTGGTCGGCCAATTATAATACAATATTATGTATAAAATTGTGTAATAACGCGCGATGATTTCGGACGAAAATAATATAATATTATTGCAGCATTTTTGCAGATTTCGAACTACCGAAAACGAATTTATATAGTGTACGTTTTTTCGTTTTCGGCATACATATACCTATATGGCTATATCTAATGGAGTTCGTGTTACCGGCAATCGATATTTTTAACAACGTTATAAGTATGCTTTTACAGTATAGGTATGTACTCTTCTGTATAACGTAATACGCGCCTGTGGCCAAATTATTGCCAATTCGCTAAATAATATATTCGATTGCAGTTTACCGCGTTCCGATCAAAATATTTCTACGTGATCGGCGGCATTATTGATCGACGCCGTACACGCGCTCTCGAAATAATGACCAAGGTATAAACCCCTGAATTCTTGGTAATTAGTTTCAGCAAGAAATTTCAATTTTCGCAATGACCTATTCTAATAAAAAACCGTTACCACGATCGTATTATAGTGAAAAAAAAACGATAAAAATCAAACCGGATTTAATATAAAAATACATTTTTTTTCACCCGGTGTATGATGGGATACCTCAGTACAGCGGATGTTAAACTATGACAAATACATCAATCAACGTGGGTAAAATTTTCGATGAAATATATTATCACGTGAGCGCAGACGGCAATTGAATAATTTGTCGATCGTAAATTGGTAAATTGTAATAATGTTTATTATAATTAATTATAATGTACCTATGCATTATGTTTACGATGTGCATATTATATGATGTATTTATCAACTATATTTACTTTAATAATATACATAGGCATATAGCTAGGTATCATAAGTGGAAATCATGGAAGAAAGAGGCTAAGTTTTCTTAAATAACTATACCAAGCATCATCCCCAAAGTGGTTTTGTACTAAAGTCTCATCCCGGAAAAGGCGTTCAATAGAATTTCAAAAATTAACCAAATTTTTGGTCTTATACAAATACTATGTTTGGTTATTGGTAAGACTTAATTGTAATTTATATACTATTATGTTTCATGTATTATTGTTTATTTCAAAAAAATTAATATTTATGATGAAGGATGCAAAAATGTAAAAAAAACTTTTATGAAGTTAAGAGGTTTTATAGGGGCTGTTATATAAATGTGTTTGTCCAATTAATTTAAATCAATGGTAATATTATATTATATAAATCATGAACTACTACACAGGACTGGACACTACAGAGAAAATCACGGACACAAAGTTGTACAGGGTTCGTACACATGCGATGTAACTGCACTCTGCCTGTTAGTAGTACGAACTACGTTTTTTATAGGATAACACTAAAGAATAGTGATATTAGTGATAATAACTGATAATAAATTTACTTTTTAATTTTTGAAAAACAATTATTAATAACACAGTTCAAGATAATAATGATACTATTTATAGAATATTATCAGAAAATAATTACTGCTTAAAGAGTGAACAGTTTAAGCATGAACTACTAAGGCGGTATTTTATATAACAAAATATTTCTTATCTCACAGATGGCGCTGTGTCGCATGTGTACCGAATATGTACAACTTTGTGGACGACCCCCTACTCTCCTCCTGCCAATAGTGTCCAGTCCTGTGTAGTAGTTCATGATATAAATATTATAGACCTAACCTAACCTAATATATTATAACCTAACCTAACCTAACCTAACCTAACCTAACCTAACCTAACCTAACCTAATATATTATATTAAGTGAAAAAAATATTTTTTCTCCTTTCTGTTTAGTCGAAGTTTCGCTATAGTACCGTTCCGATGATAAGTGTATCGCTCTCTTATATAGTCGTGTATTATATTGTATATATTATACGCTCCATAAACCACCTAACCGGCTACCAGCCATCTATATTATACGTCACAATATTTTTATTGCAGACTACAGTTTAGTGACGATCAATGAAGGATCGGCAGACGCGTCTCGTTCGACGTATATTTATATTATAAACAAACCAGAGCGGTATTGTCGGTCGCCGAGGAGGAGAGGTGTGTGTCTACACCGTCATGTTTTATGTATAATGTATAAATGTGCATTGTATATATGGGTCTTATAGACTAAACCTCCGGTTCGTGATATATAGTATGACATATTAACGTATCATGTGAACGGTTCTGGCCCAAGAGGGTTGCGAGTCTCGTACGGATATTATATTATATACACGAACGGTAATGCAACGATTATTATTTATTTTTATTTTTTCTTCTCTCCGGGCCAGTCACGAGCCAGATGTTGATCACCTGCCTCCGGTCCGGCTACCATACATTATTATATATACACTAAAATATGCATTTATGATATATGTATATATATATACTTATATATTAAATTTAATAGATATGTGTGTGTGTGTGTATACTTCGAAATAAAACTGCTGTAGCACACTAGCAGGTCTTGTCTCTTTACCGTCACCCGTCGTCGTGTTTTATATTAGCAGTTGGCAGACGGAATTCGTCTAAAAGGGCTCTCTGCGGTATTTCGGCTAATCATTTGAGTTGCCTACTTAAAATTCTACATCCACGAGTCATTTGTTTTTGTAACGAGTGGGGGGAGGGGGGTAATTATTAGATCAATATGTGAAACAAATATCAGATCACACGAATACCTATAATACCCGAACGCGAGACAACTGATTTACAAATGAAATTCAAGATTTCCAATCTTATGAATTCCAAATTTATGAAAAAAAAACGAGAAACCACATAATATAATAATATTATACTCCGCAGACCACATCTCTCATTCCCCGCGGGCTATTTTCTCTATTTTGATATAATCGAATTATCGCACGTAATATCATATTATTACAGCGTGAAGACCGTGGCAAAACGATAGCGGTCACTATTACGAATGCGAGCATATATAGGTACGCGATTGTCGAATCCACCGCACACCGAATCGAATAATAATGTGGATATAGGTTACTTATAGTTATACCCATATAAATTATATACCTAATAAACGAAATATCGGATTTTCGGTGTTCCGATTCACGTTGTACCTATATCACAAATTCGATGTACAAATTTCATAAAATATTTTATCGTAGCATGGTTAGGCAGTTTTGACATTTCGCCCGGCGATCGGTTTGCAGTAGTCTCGTATTCTCGGTATTTTAACTGAAATAAACCACTTGTAATGTGATTATATACATACGCGGTGGCAGAGGCGAACGTCGAATCGATGCGATTTATAGGCAAAATGCATGTGTATATTCCGGTCAAGGAGATTACGAAAGCTCACCTCGGGGGGCAGGTTTCTTCTCGGAGACATGCTTCGCGAGAATTTCGGACATTGCCACCGCTTTAATAACACTACATAACAATTTATAATGCCTAATTATAATATACCGTCATCGATAATATCCATGAGCCCAATTTCATAACACATTTACCAGATATATGGTATGTGCCATGTGATATGGGTGCCGCCGTGCCTATCGGTTATATGAGTTTTTTTTAATATCATTACACAATATTATATTCATCTTTTATTCTTACCGTTATTATAATATATTTTTTATTATTATCGATTTGTTTTTCGATGGAGCTATTATTAAATTATTGTTTTCTATTTTATAGGACCATGCGAATGTTTAGACAAACAAACGTTGCGGAGAAAAATGGCAAACCGTTGGTAACACCGGACATGGACGGTCGTTTCTACCAAACGGTTACCGCCGTACCGGCGATCGTTCTCGAAGAGAGCCCCAAATCGGCCGAAGTCAAAAGAAGTATGTATATAGTGTATACATATTATATAATATAACTAGATAGTAGATACAAATATATTTAAGTATATAGGTGTATAGGCGAAAAAGTGTTTACTCATTTTTGTTTTGGCTCGTACCTATATAATATAGGAACATGTACATTAGTATTATTGTGAATTTACATTCACAGTAATAGTAAATCTTGAACGATCTCCATATCGAAGGTCTTCTAGGCTATATCCATTAAAAGTATATATAATTATCTATACGCGATTTTAACTATAAATTAGATGTTAATAAACTGCAAATTACCGAACAACACAGGTGTGTTGTGTTTATTTATTTATTTTTTTTATCCATATTCAACGTTTCGACATAGCAATTACTTTTCGTCACTGCATTATTACCGTCACTTCTCATTTTTACGTGCAAAAATATTATAGGCGGTCGGTCGTGTAGGTATAATATACTGTAATTTAACCACACGCCGTACGCCGAGGTTATTTATGATATTGATTTTTATTAGGTATTTTAATTTTGAATTCTGCAACATTAATAATACGTACCACAAAATACGATAGATGAATTAAATTTAAAAAGAATATTGATTTTCGAAGAGATATAAAATTACAATAGCAATAAATATGTCAAAACAAGACGGTACCTAAGTCAGCGATGTAAAATGTTTTCGTTAACTCAAAATAAAATGTAGTGCACACACAATCCGCTATATCTTCCCTATATATAATATTGTAGCTACACAACAATTTGTTGTTTATATTATTTGTAACAATGACCGTGGTTTGAACGCTAAACAGGGGACGTCAAACACGTTTAGAATACATTCACTGGTCACAATATTATATGGGCTTGGCAAGCTCCCCGTGCGGTTGACACATACTACACGTACACTACACGAATTTGGCATAAACCTTTATAGGTTAAGATTCTCTATAAACCTTTTTAAGCATATACAAGTTATATACATTTTTTAGTACAGCTGGTACCTATACACGTTGTCCAAATATATTTTAAAAGTGCGCCTGTGCATAAAGATATACAATATGTACATTGTAGGTATTATAATGTTATAGAGGTATATGGGATATCGGGGGATAACGAATGGTCGAAAATTTAACATATTTATAGGCATTTAAATTTACAATTTAACCTAATCGTTAAAATATTCGTAAATATATATTATATATTTATATGTGTAAGTGTGTGTGCGTGTATGTGTGTGTGTTTTACGTGTTTATTTTATATGTACACTACATATCATTCAAATACCATCGGTTACAATGTCCTCCGAGCATTCCGGTTTTGTGTGTAGATTTTTAAGTGAAATATACCAGTGTATTACATTATTTTACACTACTATTATACGTCTGCGTCGCATAGTGCAGCGTATAATAATATTATATTATGGAGTGGTGTGGTATGGTGTGGTGTGGTGTAATGTAGTGGGTAGCGGCGTGAAAAGAAATGTAAATAAACAAATAAGTAACAAGCGCTGAGGTGATCGGTTTTTTTTTTCGTTATTTGACGTGGTTTTCGTCGTATCTCACTGGAAGCAGCCGCACTATGTCCGACTATAATAATATTGTGTACACATACATATACATATGTGTGTGTGTGTGTGTGTGCGTGTGCGTGTGCGCGCGAGTTTAAATGCCATTAGACTGTAGATCTCTAAAACACGATTCTTGACCATTAAACATTTTTTATGGCTTCGGTTACTGGTATTACATGGTTTGTAGTGCTGTGGCTGGACGCAAAAAAAAAAATGGCAATAATAAAACGAAAGAAAGAAAGAAAGAATATATCATATACCTACATATATAATACGATGGCTACGACGGTAGTAGGTACCTAGTGTATGTGTGTGTGTGTTATATATATAGCGGTGTATATATCTTGTTATAAATATATATACACACACACCTATGTATAAACAAGGTATAGAGACACACCAGGCAGCACGCCACGTAACTCACGTTTTACATTATACGCACACGTTCTAATTACTACTACTGCAATGCCGTTTAATTGCTGTAGATCAATATTATGCATGTGAACACCGCACACGTAATCGTATATATATGTAATATACAACATGTGTATATATTAGTTTCGGAGGGAATACACACGAGTCTGGCAAGTGGCAGACTTCAGACGTCTGCTTCAGAGAACGAGAAAGAGAGAGAAAAGATGGACTATATTGTTATGTATATAATATTGTGTATAAAGAGATAACTCGTTAAAAACGCTTGCAGTCAATATATAACATGCTTGTTGCATTGTATTTTTTTTTTTTACTCAAACGTTTTACATAATATTTATCGTAATATTTAACAACATTTCAAAATGCCTTGTGTAAACATCCTTCATCGCTTTCGATAGCATTTTTAACATACCTAACGGCGAACACTATAATATTATAATGAGTCTGTCTCATGTCTGTCTGGTGATTTACATTTTGCCGGTTGTGACATGACGTCGTGTACGTTTCGCGTCTAAAATGTAGTCTGATGTACATTTTTAGTTTCGTGTACGCCCTGCTGGTATCCGCATAGGTATCTAATGGCTAATACCAGCTATAATACACTTCTGGATAATTCCTGTGAGTAATATATAATTTTTGATCACAAGTCGGTTATCTGATTTCGGAACGATTAATGAAATAAACAAGCCCGAAGAGCGAACGAGTGCCGATAAAAATTACACAACTCAAGTGTCAAATATAAGAGTGAGCCACGGCGAGCCCTGTAATTAATTTCCTATATTTACTTGATTATGTCGTTTCACAATCTCGGCGTTCGATCGTTACACGTTTGATAACCATATGTGGTATAAAGCTCCACCTGAAACGCATGCACCTCTATAACACACAGTCAACCGCCTTTCAAATTAATATAAACATGTTTTTCCTTCACCTCTCTCTAATTACTTATTCAAAAGTGCAGTAACATCTTAATACGAAAACCGTAAGAATTTGTCAATATTACTATATTTACATCGAATTATTTGATAATTATATACAGAAATAGACACGTAGTTTTTTCTGACCATATATAAACATAGTATATAATAAGAACATGCAAATTATTATGTTATAATGTTCAAGCCGCTATTAAAATATTAAAACACATTATTCTACACGACTGACTGGAAAACTGAAGAACCTGATTTTGTTTGAACATTCTGATCCAACGCAATCCTGATTAAAAGTTATATTACATATTATGTTTGTACGCACATATATATAATATATGTGTATATATATATGTTATAATTTATAATATAATATAAGATATTTGTGTTTCAGTATTTGTACATTTGAGTAGTGTAGTTCGTAATTCGTATAACTTGACGACGGGTCACATTGTTGTATTTGATCGATATCCAGGCGAGACGGAAAAACAGTTATAAACAATTTTTAAACTTATATTTACATATTTTTTTCTGAGTGACGGTTTGAAAACAAGTTGTATGCGTACTTTAAAACACTTAGAGATTCGGTTCCACATATAATATAATATGTATAATATATTCTTGTTATTATTAGTTATTGCAACCCTGAACCCGAGGTCGTGTTGAAAATCGACCATCCTTAAATATAGTCGCTATTTTTCTTTAATATATTATATATTACATATTGTACCACCTACTATGTTTGTTTTTTTTTTTTTTTATAATCCTCCGAGTATTGACCTATTCGCTCGACAATTGTTAGTTATGACTTTCATGGCCATTAATCCCCTATATTAAATTATAATAAATGTCGTGTCGTGTCATGTTTGTGTCAAATAAATATTTCAAGAATATATGTGTTACTAGACAAAATAAAATGCTATATATTTCTGATAATGATAAAAAATAATTTGTATAAATTAATTTTATCAATTTTATGCAAATATTAATGATTCATTTATCTCATTTGATTTTAATCATATCGTTTTACGCATACGTTGTACGTCGTCGTCATTTAATTAGGTATATGTGATTTGATTATATGATACACATTCTAAACACGTATCATTAAGCTTTGTGCAAACATGTTAATATAATATTATAATAATTAAAATAACATTGATAAGTATACATTTAGAATATTTTAGATATAACATATCGGTTTAATTAGTGCGATTTGTAAAATGTCATAGTTTCATGTCATAGTAAAATGCGTTTATTAACTGCATCATATTATACATTTATTATTAAAGTTGAGAACACAAATACTAGTAAGAAGCATACATATTATTAGTTTTTAGTTTTTACTGATTCATTTACAAGTTATGAGTGAATATTATGTAGGTATATTATATAGCTATAGCTGATGAATAATACGCTTTTAAATTCGTTTTGAATTCTCGACCGATTCTATACATCGTGCATTTAAGATTGATACTATTCAATTAAAACACTGGAGTCTGGTACAATAAACATGTGCACCTACTCATACATGATACCTATCCGCGTGCCATTATAATAAGTTATAAATAATAACTATAATGCTAACACTTTTGAATAATCAAAATCGTGCAGCACTGTAAAAAAGAACCCCACCTTTTTTGTCGTAATAAAAAATTTGGTCCGCAATATGTACTTATATATTATATTATGTTCACAAAATATACGACCACCGAAACTAGTTTTACGACGACTGCAGTCGTAGACAACGTTGTGCTTGAAAAATTTTACTCTAAAGAAACAAACCGTGTGATCAAACGGACTCATGTACGCGTTTTCGCGAATATGATAATATATGTATTTGCTGCAGCATTTCGATTAAAAATCGTATCACAATATTCGCAACAATAAAATAATTAATTCAAAACGTCCTTAATATACCTGAAGTCGGTGTCTATAAATAAATCACGGTAATTTAAATAAAAATCTTCGCCCGGGGGCAAAACGTTAACCCTTTTATTATATATATCAGTGGCGGTAGCTGCACGCCGCGAGTATATGTATATAATATACACTCGCGGTCTGAAAGAAACACACTGCACAATAACGTCGTCTCGTTCCAACGACCTTGGGACACGGCGGTAATGAAATTTTGGACGTACCGTAAACCGGACAACCTTGAGTGGTACTCGAGTGGTTGATCTAAGTGGGAGCGGCGGACGCGAGGGAAATCAGAAGACGACTTTAGCAGCAGCGTTATGAAAAAGGAATCTGAGTAAAAAAAAAAAAAAAGGTTTCTTAAGTGCGATTGTTGCCGGTCACGATATCGCTGTACCACATAGATACGCCACTGTGTGCATATACGTAACCTACCTACAACGCGCAATCTTGAGAGGCGATTAGTACGCGTTCGTTAATTGACAGCCCGTAGTAACGCTGTAGGTAGGTATATACAAGAAGGTTGGTAAATACCTATACTAGAAGAAGAATCCGTATACCTATCGTACGTATTTTGTCTTTTCTCTTAAAGTATAGAGTCTATATACTATGGTTTGATAATATTAACAGTCGTTTATCATATTATACATTTAATATGCAGTATGCATTATGCACTCATAGACGGATATTGTGGTGTGGTCATGCCCAGGGGCGAGTGGGGACTTCAGCTGAGGACTTAATCCCCCAAAAAGTTTTGAGTTACTCTCCCTGTTACGACGATTGATTAGGTATCCTTAAAACTGTATATGTAATTGTAGTTATGTTACAAGATTTATAATAAACATAGATATCTAATATACTTGGTTAAATTTATTTTGAAACATTTATCCAGTTCAAACTTAAACTATACGAATATCCCGAAATATTCAAAAAATTAATTTCGTATTTGAATTCTTTGTAATAAGGACTTCAAATGTCGTATTATTCTGTTATATTTTTCTACGCCTAAAAGAGGATATATAATTGCTATACCCAAGTATAAACAACGACCAGAACCCTACATGATTATAACTTATAAGGTTCCTATAATATATTATTTTGTGTACTATATAGTGTGTATAAAATATAATTATAGCAGTATTTACTATTAATACTTCACTAAAGGTATTAGTCTAATATAATATTAATATAGTATATCATTATGACATAATATGACGTGTAATATAAAACATTAATAAAGAGTGTATGTGGTGTCGTGGCAATTCAGTCCTTGGCGAGTGGAGCATGCGAATTTTGTATGTAATATATAATATATAGGTGCACAAAAATTTGGCAGTCAGCCCCACCCCCCGGAAATGTTTCCAAATCTCTGGCAATATAAAATATATTATGCGCATGCGTTAATACATAACAAGAATGTCGTTTTTAGTCAGCCGGAAACCGCGAGCTGCTGATAAACGATGATAATGATATGATAATATTACTATGCCTTGTACATCATATATGTACCTAATAGGTTAATATATATAAATATATATTCGCATTTTGATTTTCTTTTTATCGTTGTACAGAGTTGATCACTTGGGGCAGAAAAATGGGCAAGCGGCTGGAAGGGCTGCGGAGGAGCGAGTCCCGAGATTCTCTGGACAGCCTATCATCCAGGGACAGCTCAACCAAACATCAGCCCGCCGTGTGGCCGCTAGGGCAGCCGTCGTCCGGCGACAAATCGTCATCATCCACCCTGAAGGGCTTTTTCACGCGTATCGGGTCCACCGGCATGCTGAGCTACTCGCGGCTGTACAGCAACAGCTTCCGGGACAAGCTGCAGCACGCCAAATCCAGGAAGCACGCCGAGTGCCAGCTGTACCGGAGCGTGTCCACGTCCCACCTGGCCACATCGTACATGAAGGGCGATGACCCTGCCGACTGTCTGGATCGCGGAGAGCCCCGAACCGCCGCCGACCGTGGTGCCGAGATCGAGTCGCCCACCGAGCCAGGTTACGTGCCGCTGAAGACCAGGAGCTGCGACAATATATCCAAGCTAGGCACCGCCAAGAAGCCAAACTTCCCATACGCGTTCCTTAGGTCCAGGCTGTCAGTGCTCCCCGAAGAGAACGGCGGTGGTGCAGGGGGCGGCAGCAACGCCGTCGGCGGCCACCCGGCGGCCCGATCGGCTGGTCGACAGCGGAACAGCACGGCAGGGTCGGCGCACGAAATAGTGGTCACCGAGGAGCTGTTTAGGGAGATGGACAGCGACAGGGAATACCGGCGCGTGTTCAGCAACATGAGTTCGTCCAACGAGTCGGGATACGATAGTGACGGTCCCGGCAGAACGCCTGACACGTACCACCACCACCATCATCACCATCACCATCACCAAAAGGCAGCCGACGAGGACAGCGGGTTCGGGGACACCAAGTCGCTGGCCACGGACAGTCTTAACGAGTTTGAGGAACACTCGGAGCCGCCGTCCAGGCGCCACAGCGACAAGGACTACAACGTGCCATCCATGTGTCTGTTCTACAAGAAAAATCGTGAGATCAATGATCGCATAAGATCGGACAGACAGTCGTCGAAGGACACGCCCAACTTCCACCGTCGGATGTTCATCAAGAACCGTTCGTCGCCGCCCAGCAGCACCGCCGCCGCCGACCACCTGTCATCGTTGCCGGCCGATCTTAACAACCTGCGATCCCGTATGCAAATGGTCCGATTGCTTAAGTCGCGGTACGAGGACGACATCGGCATTTACTTGAAAATGGTCGTCAAACACGTAGCGAATTACAACGAGACCAGGTTCGTCGTGATGAAGCTAGAACCGGGAAAGATAGCGTACAGGTATGAGAACGCGTCGACGTGAGAATGTCGACTCTGGACATTTTTTACTATATTGTTTTTTATTTGTTTCTTTATCTAGAGACGGAAGGATTAGAGTCAGCGACGAGATAATCAACGTCAACGGCAAATTGTTGCGCGGTATCACTGACATGTACGAGGTAGAGAAAATACTGAATCACAGTTTTTCCATAGCCAACAAGTATTACGTGGACATAGTACTGTCCAGGTCCGAATCGCCAGACTCAGCTGTGATGCCCTTTGACCAGGGTCACGGTGCCGCCGAATCGTCCAAACAAAACGCGATCTCCGTCATCAATCGAGTGCTGGCCAACAAAATGAACAGTCACTCGGCAAAATCCCCGACTCCGAGCATGAGTACCGTATACATGGTTGTAACCTTCTACAAGGGTACTGGTCATAAATCGTTGGGATTCAGCATTGTGGGCGGGTCCGATTCGCCGAAAGGCGAGATGGGAATATTTGTTAAGACCATATTCACAAGTGGCCAGGCCGCGGAAAACGGGTCATTGATGGAAGGTATGTGTGTTACAGAATCATGTGATAAAAATATGACGTCATAATATAAGAAAAGACCGGTAGAATTTAATGAAACGTTTATTTTATTATTATAATTTAAAACAAACCGTTCAGATTTTAATTAAAAAACAAATTGAGAATAATTATGTAATACTATTACTATCATAAAGGCCCGGTTTTTCAAAGTATAATAAATATAATAATAATAACAATAATAATAATAATAATAATAAATAAATAAATACGAAATTATAAGCTGGAGTGCTGGACACATTTCGTATTGAAAACGTTTACCTAGAGTAGTAGTGGTTTTGTAAATTATTATAAAATCTAATAATAACCGATACACGCCGCACTATATTACAGTCATATTATATTATATGATCGAAAATGAAAACGTTAAACACTTCTTATAGAAATGATTATAGAAATTACATTTTTTTACAATATTTACCGATATATCTTCAAATAATAGGATATATAATAGCCAATAGGTTATAAATAAATTCCACAGCCAACGGTCAAAGTTCGTTTAATAATAATATATTATATCGGGTTCAACAAGTGGTAAATCTACCACCGTACTGAGGGGGGGGGGCAGCGAAGCGACTCGTTGAGACTCTATATTAATATGAATGGGTATATATTATATGGTTCAAACACAATATGAAAGAAAACTGTTTCAAAGAATAATAATATAAATAGGTACTATAGGTCAGGTGGGTAGTCAGTGATGGAGCAATGGAGGGAGGGGGAAGAAAGATTATACGAGAGTGAACACGAGGAATTCGAAATCGTGAAAGCACTCGTCAACCCCCCACACAATCCCGAGCACCGTCACGGTTATACAAGGTGTTCCACAAATGTCTGACGGTCTTACGTTGAATTAATACGTATTAGATCTCCGTGATACACCCTCTATACTGCAGTAGTGAGTGAGCTGCAGTGCTCGTGACACATTCCACTTGTGTGATGATGCAAATAGAGTATATTAATTGAAACATATTCGTTTTAGGTTAATTCGGTATGTTTGTTGTTTGTGCAGGTGACGAGATACTTTGTGTGAGACGGCGAATCCGTCATCGGTAATGACGCACGCGCTGGCCATAAGATTGTTTAAAAAAAGTGCGCCAGGGCCCGTTGGAGATAAAAGTATGCCGGAGAGAAAATAATTCCATCAGCCTGTGCCCTAAGTGAGTATGTGAGCACGACGTCCATATAACATTGTTTTGAGTACACGAGTGAAATCCTAATGACAAATATTGTCGTACCGATGTTCGTTTTAATGTGATTTTGCATACAGTAGAACTCTGCGAAGTGCCGCGTGTTATTAATGAAAGAGACGGGGACAGAACATGGACCGAAAGGATATTTTATAAGGGAAACATTATTAGGATGGTTTTTTTGTCACAATTTCCTATATTAGCAAAACTATGTTATTTCCACAAAAAAGATTTAAATATTTACATACCTATATAGCCGTGAAACAAATATTAAAAAATACAACAATGTGTGGATATAGGTAAGCTAATATGGATAAAGGATGGCATCATAAAATGTACATTCTCAATGGGAAAATTTGTTAACACGGTACTGCAGAGCATGTTATACATGAACATGATATATAGGTGTATGCATCATATACATATGTATTAGTGCATGTTTTAAAGCGCCAGAAGACTAGAAGAGCTTAACCCACGAACAAATTATGCATAATATATGGTAGTGTAACACTGAAAATAATTATTTAAATACAAATGCAAGAACAATAAATTATGTGGCATTGTCTAGCGGGAAATTTTTCTAAATAAGTGTCCATGGTTGGGAAAATGTTGGATTTAAAATTTTTTATTATTCTACAGACCATTTCCTCAAACAAAACTGACTAATTATTTTTGTGAAAGGCCTTAAGCTGTTCTGGCACTTTGCGCCTCAATTATTTGTTGTGTGGAGTATATAATTGTAAGTACGTAATGTCTGATGACTAATTCCGTTTTTGTTTTTATTTTTCAGCGGCAATCGCAGTTTCAACAACGGCATGATAACGGTGGCGACGACGACGAACACTACTCAAACCTTTTGAAGACCTAGCTCGTGTTTTTGTTATTATTATAAAAATGTTGTGTACATACCTATATTAAATTTTATATTTATGCTGTCACGACTGTATGTGACAAATTGTAGTCTAATATATTACATTGTACCTTACATACATATTATATATATATGTGTTGTTTTTGATATTTGTACACTTGTACGTATGCTTTTCGTATATTATAATGATGTGTAACCATATTATTCCTAAGATATGTAGGACTTTGTGAGTATGAGTTACAGGTGGCATGAAGTCCCGCCAAATCTGAGAATTTCAGTTGAACGATTTATTGAGTACGGCAATAATATATTACCGCAAGTATCGTAGTAAACTTATTTTGCAGTGTCCTGAGACTAGAAAACAAAAAGCTGATTGAAAAGTTTAAAACGGTATGAGAGTATAAAGCCTTCCTGAACATTTAAAATCCCAAGTCCACTTATGTATGTGTGTGTAATGATTTAAACATAGGTATAGTGTCTCTATAATATGTAATATCGAAAACTTCACTTGAAAATATTATGAAAAAACTTTTATAGTGCCTATCTTAACGTGTGTGAAGTTCCCCAATCGTATCCAATTTATGTCCTATACATTTTGAGTTATATTATCCGGAAAGCACCTACATATTATATAAGTTTCTGCAGTAGGTTAGAAAAATGTTATAAGATGTGTAATCAAGACCTTGTTCTATAATTTACACAAGTTGTAAAGCTAGTGTGATTAGTGATTATTAATAATAATTATGACAGAATGTCGACCAATCTATACCTATACAGTTATAGTATGATACCCACATTCCTCAACCTATTCAACCTTATACTTAAATATGATTTTACTGATTAAACTGCAGAGTCCAAAACATTTTAAAGAATCAGGGAAAATGTTAGGTGGCGCGTGAGTTAATTTTTAATAATTAAATTGTAATACGCATTTATAAGTATGCAATCAATTTTTCTTTTACTAATATGTACTTTAAATAGGTACAAGAACTCACGAGTTAAATAAACCATGATGTATGTTTTTTTTGTATTAATTAATATATAAAAAAAAAAAGTTTTACAAACTAATAACAAACTATCCGCAGCATCTGTGGCCATTGGACGTAACATTACATTTTATAAATATTCATGAATTAGTGGCATTTCATACCTAATATTAAAACTGACATACAAATAATAACATTTTTAGGAAAAAAAAATTGAAATAAAGTTTTAAGTGTTTACAATTTATTTATAAGGAGAGTTTCTGATAGGATCTATTTATGACGTGTGTATTATCAACTATAGATCAATATTTTGTATTAGTGTTGGAAATGTATAAAAAATATATTTAGTTTAAAACTGTAACAATATCGTTCGTAAAAATATGCGCAATGATGAGTAGGTAGTAGTTTAGGTAGATACCTATATGTGGTTATGTAAATGTGTGCATGTAGTAGGACTATTATAGGCCGCATAAGAATTGCCTACTACAGTACTACTTATATTGATTCGTCCATCCCGAAAATGTAATAGATCGCCGTTCAAAATAGTGTAAGTATAAGCAATAAACCACAGAGTTGGGCACACAAGTCACAAGGTGAAGCGAATAATACACACGTGATATTGTAAGTCGTGTACGCGAATGACACGTCGATTATTTTTATTTTTTTTTTCATTTGTCGATATTCGTGCACACAACTTATTTACCTGAAGTCGTCTCAGTGTAGGTAAGTTTGAAAATGAAATCAATAGTACGTACCTACATTATACGCAACAGTTTTAATTAAATGCGTACAGGTAATCTGTAGTGCATGTTTTATTCACTTACGACACACACACACACACACACACACATCTAAGATAGTGTATACAATAAGTGCATATATTATTATAATATAAGCCTATTGTATTTTATATATGGAGACGAGTTGCCGGTTTTTTTTTCGTTCTCAAATTAGTTCTAGGCAGGTATTATGGGCAGTCGCATTGTTTTATCATATTATAATATTATACCTATGAGATCAATCCGGATTTCGCACGATCGGTATCTCGCTATTCATTAGATGGAAACACGACGCGCGCTTCTCAACGATGCGACTTCATAATAGCATTTATACCTAAGAGTGGCTATAGTAGGTTGGTAATAGGTATGTACATTATACGTCTCCGGAAGCCGTCGCTAATTGTCTGGGTACATCTTGTGGAAAAAATAATGAATAAATAACCGCACCGCGCAGTGGTAGTCGTAATTTCCTCGTATGCAAATTTAATATTTCACTGCTGCTGCTTGTCCGTTGGGATTTACATGGTCGTAGGTACCTCTATATGTTTGAAATGTTTGAATACTAGGCAGGTATTATGTATTATACGGGTAGTAGGTAGGTACTTATAGAGGCTGAGCTATCGGAATTTTACTAAATATTATATTATGCTTTTAAGCTATATACGTCCTATTGCGACCTTTTTATTGCTTGCTATAAATTCACCGGTCGAGTTTACATTCACTTGTTCCAATTTCCAACAATTCATCTTCTTATTTTCCATATTTTTCTTTATTAAATTCTAATAAAATGTTTTGATTTAAAAAATAAAAATATTAAATACTAAATTTACATTTTAACAATGGTATTATATATTTATTACATGTTTTATATGTATATGCTTGATTATTTAAATGTTGAAATTTACAATATTGTGTAGGTACATTGAACAATAATATAATAATATGTACAAATTAATGATAACAATACATTTGTTTAACACTTAAGAATTTTAGGTAGTATGTTAAACGCGTTCAATACGTTTTATACGCGTATAACAACAGTTAATGCGACAATGCAAATTAATTAGAATTTTGAGAAATTGTGTGATGTGATACAATTTTCAAATTAAAATAAACAATTTATTAAAACATTATATCATTTAGGCGACTATGACAAAAATACAAATTAAAAATGTAGTAGTCACGTACACGCTATATATATTAAGGATAAAAAAATGTACGATATACCTACCTACCAATGGTTATAACTTATTAGGTAGTAATAATAAATTACAAACGTTTAGAGAATACAATATCACTAATATTATAAATGTCACACTTATATTACCATATCTTTATGAGATTAAAATATAAAATGGGGGACGGCTGGCCGAGCGGACTAAGGCGTAGGTTGCGACGCACACCGACGCCGGTTCGATACCTCGGCCATAGGCTGCATTTTTCTTCGGGCAAGTCACGGTATCTGAAGAACAAGTGCCGCCATCCCCCACCCGGGCATGGCAGATACCAAATCTACCAACTATGCCAAATCAAAAATTCTGCCGAAACACACGCGTGTTCCCCCCTACCAACAAAAACCTACAAACAAAAAACAAAAAATAGAAAATAGCTGTCGGGTTCAAGATCAATAAAAAAAAAAAATATATACATAAAATGTTTGTTATTTTAGATTTTTAGCGGAGCGATGAATTCATATTATTATTTATTATAATATAAGCTTGTACCTTGTACAATACACGTGTACAAATGAAACATGTTGTTAGTAATCATAATATATAGTATGATGGAGCTTATTGCTTATATCTAAAAAATTGACTTTGCCACTGACCTGAAATGTCGCTGTACCACTAAAGGTTTGGTTATAGCGGTGAGGTTAGGTTTGTCCTCGAACAGAAAATGTAATTTAATATTTATTTAATGTTCATCGGTCTTTAATAGGCTTCGAGAACTGTGGGCGTGAACTTCGACCAAATTATTAGAGCCGGATTAAGCACGAAGCCAATATTATAAGATAATCCAAATATGCACGGTCTCGAAAGGGATATATATTATAGATACTGTTAATAGTCTTTCCACTAAATATTCATGTTTATTAATTCATATCTGCGCACGATAAATAATAATGGAAACACAATATTATTATTATGTTTAAAATATAATATGTGCTTCGTTTAGAGTAGTTGTCAATTATTGTCAACGTTTCAATAACGAAACATTTTAAACAATTTGTCATACACGTGCTAGGACATCATCATTACATAAACATTTTTTTTTTTTTTGTTATGGATTAAGACACATAAGATATACTCCTATTTCAAAATAAATTAATATGATACTGAATATAGTTTTAAACAAAAATTGTTTTTTTCCTTCACAAAATTGTTTTATAAAAATTTATTTTTAGGTAGGTAGTCGTATTTCTTAGGTAAGTACTGGATTTTTAAAAACCAAGCAATAGAAATTAGAAAATGTAGCTTTCTCAGGGTACAATAATATTATTAGGTATATAATATTATAGGTATCTATATATATATAAAGTTACATAACTTTAATTAGATTTCCCAATTATTTTATTTATTTTATTAACCAAAAACTCTAAGAATAAGCATTTATTCGGTTATTTCATAAATTTGATTTGCCACCACTCACCAGTTATATTGAAATAAACGAAGCTGTGGAATATTATATAAGTTACATTACTTTAAAGAAAACTGTGTGATGAAAGAATAAGAAACCAAAATGTTTTCAAAGTTTTAATTTTAAAGTAAATAATTATGTAAAAAATACTCAATAGAATTGAAGTAGGTAAAACAATATTTAAAAAATAAACGTAAGCGCATGAGCCATTGTCTGTGCTATTACTTATTATTCCAATGTAATAAAGAAAACAAAATAATAATTCTTTCTAAATAAATCTTGAAACTTGAAATTAAAATGTTATTTTGATTTAAAATTAAAATGTAAGTACATAATATTATACTGTAAAAATGAATTTTTTGGTGAGTTTCTTGAGTGAGAATAATTTATTGTTAATCAACATACCTACCTATGAATTATGATACTCACATAACTATATGCAAATTATTGATATGCTACGAAAGCAATTTGTTTTCTAAAACAATATTTTTGTAAATAATCAGTACGAATGCCGGAATGCCACACAGTTTAAACGTAAGAACATTATTATTTTGTCGTATAATATGACTGTAGACTGTAGATGTAGCTATTCTAAAGAATAAACTTATTTAATTTTTTAAATAAAATAATCATTTTTTCAGTTTAATTGCAAATTTCACAAACATATAATTATTGTCTATTTTACAACTATATATACATTGGTTCACATATTACAAAAACACATTTTTATCAACTATTATATTATTAAATATTACAGTTAAACAAATTACATAATTATTATAATATAGGTAACAAAATCGACGTTTTGGTGAGAATTCAATTCCTTCGAACAATGCCATGCCAATTATAAAATAATCAAAGGATAAATTATATATATTTACTACTGTACTGGGAAAGGTTTGAAGGAGGATAGATCTGCAGGTCGAGCTGAAGGAATTTGCGCGAAAATGTGTTGTAATACTTTTGGCTAGAGATCGTGAAAAAAGTCTCACGTTTTGGCTAAAGGCAATCCAAGCATATAAAAAAAATATCGAATGATAATATTGTGAAATAAATTTTGTATTCGGATTTTTAAATGAAGATAGAACTCTTGAAATGTAATCGCAAAACTATAGACAGTACAGCAATCTGCAAAATATAATATTAGGTAAGTACCTACCTACTACCTATAATATTTTAGTTCATGCGAATGCAACAATAAAATTGACCCCCAGTGCATCGATCTATATAAAATAATAAATAATGTATTAATTACAACAAAACAGATGCAGCTTGAATGGTTTAATATTTAAATCAGTGTTAAAAACACGAAATTGAAAAAATACGACTGTGTAGTTAGGTCGTAAGTCGTAACGACAAGTAATGAAAAGTAAAAATCTCGACAAGATGAATCCGTCGTCCTTGAGACTTGAGAGCGTGAATTATTTTTACGACTTCAGAAATTAAAGTAATAATAATAATGGACTTAACGAGTCTAATTAGTAATTTTTTAGCGCAAACTGCGAATAGGGGTTTGTGATTTTTGGAAAAGAAAAATATTATTTACTAAATTGAGCATAAAATATACTTATAATAGTATAGGTATTATTGTATAAGAGAAGAAAAGTCCTACGATCGGCATAACGAGAAAAGTATTGAATTCGGAAAGTTTTAAAAGGCGGCCGTTCGAACCTTATAAATTATAATAATATTTATACAAAATACATGCCGACTTTATAATGTTCGGAAAATATACGCTTCGTCTATATTATTTTAAATCGCCAGTCGAGACGATCAGTACGAGGCAGATTACGAGTCGTCCATAGGCGTACATTTGGGAGAGGCTTCTCCTCAAAATATTTCTTATCTCAATCTCGTTAAATAATAAACTATGTAAATAAGTGTTTATTTATTATTTTAATCCCTTACCCTAAATAATTGTAACCATATTTACGCCTATGGAGTGGTCGTACCTTAAATTATATTAAAATATAGTTATAAAGCGTTTTGCTACTCGCGAACCATACTGCAGCAGTCGTTGTTATGAAGCGACGGTAGCGACGAAGGCAAGCGATAGCAATAAGGTTGCAATCCACCACCGACACTGCAGCAGCGGCGCCGAAGAATTCGGAATCGTTGGTGAGGGAGTAGTGATGACGGTGGTGACGTTCGTCACTCCATAGCCCAGTGGACTGGCGATTTGCATCAACACCACGGACTCAGTGGTGGCCGTCAGAAACGTTGGGGCGTCGGTGGCTGTAACGACCGTGGTCTCGGACGTGGACGGCCGGACCTTCGTGGTCGTGGTAGAATAGGCTGCCGTTGTATCGGAAACGGTAGTGGAGGTAGTAGTGACAGTGGAGGCTGTAGTGGCGGTAGTAGTGACAGTGGAGGCTGTAGTGGCGGTAGTAGTGACAGTGGAGACGGTAGTGGCAGTGGCGTTAGTGAAAGGTACTTCCGTGACGGTGGCTGCTGGCACCAGGACGGTGATGGTGGCGGCAGGCACAGCGGTGCTGGCGTCCACGCGAGGTGCAATGGTCTTTTCCGGTTTCGGCGAATAGCGGCCACCGGGCATCTGCAGGGCGTCCGCGGTGGACGAATCGTAATCGTAATCGTAATCACCAGCGGCAGCGGCCGTCGCGTTCCACGCGGCCACCTCTTCGATCATGTACACCGAGTCGTCGGGCGGCTCTGTGGCCGTCTCGCCACCCTCAAAGGTGGTGGTGGCGCGTGCCGCCGCGACGGCCATCGCTGCGATGACGGCGACGATGATAACGGCGGAGGTGGCGGTCGTCGACGTCGTCTTCAGACGGTAATGATCACTTCCGTGGGATCGGCGCCGTGCGTCGGCCGTCATGATCGTTCGAACGGTGAGCGGCGATCAAATGCGGCAGATCGAGGTAACTGCAGCGGCCGGTATGTTGTGTACAATTGCGACAATTACGACATTATAACGCTAAAAATAAAATATAATATAATTAAAATTATAGCGACAACACAACGATAAAATAATATATAATATAACGATACCTATAGATAGTTATGTACCTATATCGTATAATGGTGTTACCTATACATGCGCCGATTGGCCCCGCCGCGCCGCCACGTTTATTTTTATAACTCCTGTGGCCCGGCGAGGACTGAGCCACGGCTGAACAACCTCGTTTAATGCCAAGTCTGTTTTCGCGAAACGGATTACGCTTTTCGCACATCTCGTTCGTAGCCGTCGTACCTAATAATATTACTAAACTGTGATGCGGCGCCGGTAACGATACCTAACCCTTACGGCCTTACACTTGGGCGTTTGACTGGTACGTATAGTAACTAGGTCCCCTCTCCAACCCGCGATAAGGAACTTCGTTCCAATAATTAATTATGCGTGTATTTTATGTGCCACCCGCCAGGGACAGCCGCGGCGAACAAAAACTTTCGTGTCGGCGTTTCGAAAACAGAGCCTTTTGTTTAACAATTATAATTTTGCACCACAACAGCATTAATAATTAATAATTACCATAATATTATTATTGTTGTACTTAATAGAATTAATATTAATGTATACAATGGTCGTCCTCACCGATGATAATTACAATTTAATACAATATTACGGAAATTTGGCAAATAAAATATATTAATCTTAATAATAATACTATTATTATCGATATCAATATATGTTATATTTATGTATATTATATATTTTAACATTTATGTATGAGTTAAGGATCGAAAATTGTTGCACTAAAATACTTATAAAATGTAAGTATTGAAATTGTCCGTAAAAAATATCCAAAATAGGGGGGGTACGGGTACCTACTTTATATCTAGGTACTAAAAAAAAAAATAGTTCTTACAAATTTAAAAAATAAATTACACTATTTAAAAACGAGATTATCAATTATCGTCAGTCAAGTATATGTGCTTGGGTGGATACAGTTAACTGAAGGGTTGGTCATAAAATGTTAAGTTTACATCAAAATGATATAAGTACAGATACATATAGCCTCTACAGCTACTGCAGGGGTCATCCTGGCTAGCCGCCCGAATTCACCCCTTCAAGAGGAAATAAATGGATCACCAAATTTAAATTTTTTAAACCATCTGAACCCTCGTAGAAACGAATTACCGATCCTTGAGCTACTAGAATGTGAAGAGGTAATTTTAAGCGCAATATTGGTAAACTGCGGTAAAAATGTGTAATACCTATACTTATAATACAAGAAGGTAGCAATAAAACAAAAAAAAAAAACAAAAATTGCACCGAAAAAATGATAAATTAATAGGTTTATAAATTATTATAATAAATAATAATATTGTAATATATAATTGATTTCTAGTTTATTATTGACAATAAGCTAGTTAAACATAAATAAAAACTAAAAATATGCAATGCGACAACTTCTGGGCTACATCCTACATAATAATAAATAATAATATTATATAAACTATATCGTCGCGGTCGTTGTCCTCGTACGGACGTCGCGATTGTCACATACCTATTATTATAATGTAGCAAACTCATATTGTGACTTATTACCTTTGCTGCGGCGTCATCGGCATTTGGACGGATGACAATTATCATTTTTTTTTTATTAATTGTTTACCTATAGTAAATAATAAATATTTCCTAGGTCTAAGCTAGACTACTCGCTACACGACTTCCATTCAGCGCAGATATGAACATAAAATAAATTGCACGATGTACCTACGCTGCAGTGGAGTGGCGAACTTGACATTTTTCAGAGTCGAGACTTATATTTCACCAGCCCTGCAGTACCAATAACTCAATAGAGGCGAATTCTCTGTCATATTTATAACTTCCTGTCGTAGCTATTACTAAAATACTATAGGTACAGTTATTATTCTTATAGCAAGTAGGTGATAATTAACTGAATTATCACTTAATAGCTTCCCCCGTGTGAATTTTTTTACAGCAAATCCTATTCTTATACACCAACTATAATATAACTAACATTTCCAAAATAAAATATTCCAAATAATCGCTTAGGGAGTAATAAGCTAAACCGATTCGTTCCTAAGTTTTAATGCGTATACCGCTACACAGAATTATTTAAAGAATCAGCCTTCTTAGCGCTCCTCGCTGCTAATGTCCGCATTAAACGCCGTAAAATAAAGACTTAAAAATGTCTTAATCAAAGATCGGAAGTGACCACCAGTAGCGTACGCAGGATTTTAGTTCGGTTAGGGTTTCACCTGAGTAAATAATTTACATTATTTTTTCCTAAATAGTATTTATGTAATTGGTTATAACAAATTATAATTAGTCTCAAATGTAGTCTACATTAAGAACACTCGAGTGTTCAATCTTGACACCTATGGTCATCTATAGAGCCACTTCGGGTCGTAATATGTGGTAATTATCGATGGACGTTGATACATGATGATACACCATACGACGGTTATGACGGATTTTTAGCTATGTTCTAAATCAGCCAAAAAACTGAAACTATGATTATCGACGTCTTTGTCATATTTAACAATTTATATTATATCTATTAAAAATGACCAACAATTGATCGACTTTATGTATTTAAATACCTAACTAAATGGTTTTATTTTTTTGTCAACGGAAGAAATTTCAGGGGGGGTCAGAACCCTACCCCTGCGTACGCCACTGGTGACCACACCGTAAAAAAAAACTAATAAAAAAAAAAAAAAAAATACTTTTATGAAAATACCATTAACTTAAGCATACAAAACACGAATTTTGAAGAAAAAAAAATCGAAAAACCGTTTGGGAACTAAACTAAATTTATGATAAACTTAAATTTGTATACTTTTGGATTTAAAACTCTATATTTTTATATAACCTAATATAAAAAAAAAAATAACAATTGTTAATCAATGTGCCAGAGTATTTAAACTGAACTTGGACAAGCTTCAAATCCGCCCCTGACCATAGGTGATATTGTGATAAAAAAAAACTATAAATAATTTTCTAATTTAACCCTTGAACATAACGTATAACTTTTATAGTTGTATACATTTCAATTTGTTTAACATGTCTCAAAGAATAAGTTTATTTTGCGAATATTATCAATTAAAATTTAACCGATAATATAAGAAAGTAATTTAATAAATTATATTTTTTTAAT
The DNA here is from genome assembly GCA_949089665.1 of Macrosiphum euphorbiae. NCBI lineage: Eukaryota > Metazoa > Arthropoda > Insecta > Hemiptera > Aphididae > Macrosiphum > Macrosiphum euphorbiae. The sequence continues at coordinate 73,824,672 of CARXXK010000001.1, read as the reverse complement.
TTAAACAAACTTTGAGAGAAAATGGTTATTGAATAAATAGGGCTGTGAATTTGTAGAAGAGTGCGTTATTTTTTTAGCATACTGTAAATTGTAAAACACAAAATTTGAATTGGGTACTAAAAAGTCCTTTTCTAAACTAATTTTTTCTGAATATAAACATTATTGTAATTTTAATAAAACTTGAGAGAAAATGAACTCGATAATGATTTTCTTAATCGGTTTTTTTTACTCATTAGGTAAGTAGTATACTAGTATAGGTACTCATTAGTCACTATAAAATGTAATGATAATGGCAATCATTATGTCATGTACTTAATGTAAAACTTTATAAAAATATTAAAATAACTTTTAAGTAATTAGGTATTCATTATTAATTATAACATTAGTTAAAAATAAAAATGCATGAGCCAAAGAAATAATATTGTTTATTTACATTAATAATTGGCATAGATTTTATAATAACATTGTCAGTTAGGTAACATTTTTTGAATTATATACAAAATTTAAATGAACTTAAAATAAAATTAACCTTAAATATTTAACTGAATCTATTGATATTTTGGCCAAAAATTTTGGATACTGTAAATTTACAAAATTTATGTGGCAGTCAAATAAGTAATTTTTATTATAAAATTATATGACATTATAATATATGTACATGTTTTATTAAAATAAATCTATATTATATACAATGATAGATGTAATGGAAAAAGTCACCATTGCAATCAGCTATCTTTCAACCATGGCTTGATAAACAAAAAGTGATTTTGTAGCATCCTAAAAAAATATAAATATATTATTAATAAATATTTAAAATAATTTAGTTCTATAATTAAATTAAATTATTAATAAATAATTATGACCATTACTATTTTCAATTTTAAAAGACAGAAAATAGTTTAATAACAAAGAATATGACTCAGCTCTTCATGTATTATTAAAAAGTATTGTGTAAGACTGTACAGTGCTTTAAAACATAATTACCAAAATTAGTATTTATAATTTATTTAATAAAGACTAATAATTAAATTAAACTAAAAAATATTTGAATTAATTCTGATAATCTATAATTGACTGACACTATCTATACTCTGTTCAAGTTAAAAAACGTAGTTAGCGGCCGACTTGTGCACAGGGCCATAGTAATTGTAGTATTATTTAAGAATTAATATAGATAATTATTGATGAAAAAAATTTTAAATATTTCAGAAACGTAAATTGTTTATTTAGAAAGCCAAGTAATAAATTAGTATTAAAATGTTTTGCCACCCACTTCATAATAGGGTATAAATTAAATTGATCTAATGATAAATTATCAATATTAAACTATCCTAATAAATAAATGGGGACTTATTCATAGGTGCAAATAGGACTGAAGGTAGCAGCACTTCTAAAAATCTCCCCCTCCTGAAAACTGATAAGATGATGTAAAATGTTTACCATAAATACGATATTTCTCTGATTTCATCAAAATATCATAGCCTCCTCCCTAAAAATGTGGAGCATATTTTTACATAATATGGACTTAATGAAAACTAGTTTCAAATATCTAATAAATTAATACATTTTTAGCAAACTAGATTTAAGAATACTCTTCTTCATCATCAAAAGATAGAACTAATTTTTCTGTTCGTTTTTTCTTTTTGTTCACTCTATGCTTTTCTTCAGATTGTGGTGTAGTTTTAGCTGGGCGTTTGAAGATTATACGCTTAGATAAATCTGCTGGTTTACTGTTTTCTTCTGAAAAATATATCCATTATGTATTTAAATAATTTTGAATATTTACTATTTAGATTTTACAGATATCCAAATGAAAAATAATATATCAACTATATAAGCATGATATACATATTATACAAATGTATATATTTTAATCAAGGATATAAGTAACTATTAAAAATATACATTTTCAATTTTGTATGTTTTAAATATTTTATACCTTTTTCTTTGGCTAATGTCTCCTTGGATGCTTCTTCGGAAGTTAAATCACCTTCAGTTAATACAACCACAGTAGGGTTGTCATCATCATATGATTCGTCATCTTCATAACTTGGAAGTTCAATTTTCTAAAAACAAATAAAATATGACATTGTTAAAATATTTTAAGTACCTATATTATGTAAATTATTATCTTACATAATATTAACTATAGTTGTTATGTAATCTATTTCAATAAATCTTGAACTTTATATAAACGCTATAAAATGACGAATATAATTTTGAGGAGCTTATCTATTTGCATAATATGTATTATATGGCTGTATCGAATTTTTTTTTAAAGAATTTTAGATTCATTATTTTCAGAAATATTCAAAATAAATAGTAAATTCTGTAATTCAAGGGTATTTATAATTAATAGTATTTTTATTTTTTTCATGTTTAGTGGCTGTTTAGGCCTATAGATGCATACACACTTCCTTCCATCTCTCTCTGCTACCTCTCTATAGTGTTCAACTCCTAGCATTGTTAGGTCCTTTGAGACTTTATCGAACCATAGTTGTTTAGGTTTGCCTAAGGGCCTTTTTCCTCGTGGCTTCCAACTTAGAACTTCCTTTTCAATCATGTAAGACCTTAGTATGTGACCAAGCCAGCTTAGTCTTTTGGCTCTGATTACTCCAATTCTATTTGGTTCTCCAAAGGCATTGGATATTTCTTTGTTTGACCTCATACATTTGTGTTAAATTATTTAAATATTTTATAAATATTATCTTCCTTAGAAATTTTCTTTCTACTATAGGTAGTCAGTTTTTTCTCGTCCTCTAGCGTTATTGACCATGTTTTGCAGGCATATTATGTTCTAGATGTTTCTATAAAACTTCTCTATTAAGTCATAAGCTTGTCTAAAATCCACAAACAGTAGATGTAACTTCTTATTGAATTAATAGTAATCTATCAGTTGCTTGAGCGTGCAGTGGCGTGGCGAACTAAAAATTTTCCAAGTTACAAACATCCCAAGTATTAACACATAATAATGTATTAATATAATATAACTAATTATATTTCAGATCGTTATTAACTACCTATTGAGTATATCATATTACATTTACATGGGGACCGGCTACCACCCACCCTTCTGTTTAAGAAAAATCTCAGAGGTGATTGCCTCTGAAATTACCGTTCACCACGCCACTGTGAGCGTGAATATATGATTGATAGTTCTTCCCACTAAGAAGCCACTTTGGTACTCTCCTATAATATCTACTGCATATGTTCTTAGGCGGTTAAGAATAATGTTTATAAGGTTTATTATACAAAAAATTGTTCTATAAAAATACACTTCATTATAAACTTTGAAATATTAAATTTTAAGCAATAAATAATAATAATAATAGGTACCCACTTTTGTATCAACTGAAGGTCCTTCCTTATAGTTGGCTTCTTGTTTTAATTTCGTCAAAAATGATGGTTCTCGTGGTTTGATATACGAAATTTTATTTCTTTTTGACATTTCAAAACTGATTTTGTTAATACAAGAAAATGTATGATGTAGGTACTCAATCTCCTTATCTTGAGTACAAATTGTTCCTAAATATATTGTTGATAAGTATATTGAATTTTCCAATTCAAAAACGTGTAAAAAATTATAAACCAAGAACCACGACCTACCAAAGTACAGAACACAATATTAAGTAGGTACAAATATTCTGTTAATAATTTATTACTCTAGTTAAATTATGAAACGTATGTAGTAACAGTTAAATAATAAATATTTTATCTAAAATTGTTTATTAAAATTTAAGTACATAACCATATAGTGAATCAAACAATGATATAATACACTAGTCACTATAACATTTACAATACTAACTACTGTATTACAAATTACTGTACCTATAAAACTTAAAATTAATAAAATAACTGACTCTGAATAGGCAGTTAATATGTATAAATGTATAATATAGTAATCTTATTAATTAAGCAGGCCTTTAGTTTTTATCACTTATCACAGATACACTGTGGATATAAAGTATCAAAGTCCGTGGTTGTTATCACGATTACAAGATATTATATTTAATATTATACAAGAAATTACCAACCAAACGGCCGTGTTTTTTGCGTCAATTTGGAAATTTGATAGACCGGTTTAAAATTATCCCACATTATCCCGGTGCGGGATAATGAACCATGTAAATGCCAAATGGTTCAAACATCCCTGTGCATTATTCACACCGGCTTAGTCTAGCGAATTTCTATTATCGTACCCTTGAAATATACGGGAGTGGTGTCACCTTATACCACAGATTTCTATAATATTGTTGTTTTTCGTTTAGTGAAGAACTAAAATAGAATAATATTGTTCTATGATAGAAGCATAGGTATGATTACATGAAACCGGTTTTCAACGGGGTTTGCGCATCTCCCCACTATTCTACACACAAAGCCATTGCTCATAGTTCATCGCATTTCATTGGTCGGCAATATCATTAGGGAAACGGAGAACCACGCGATAAACGTGATAAAGATGGTATGCGACATGCGTATCCCAAAGTGCTGATCATACAATATAATATCATAGAACAATGCATATTATTTATGTAATTATGTGTACTGTGTAGTCATGAATGTCCGTGACATATCTTCTCTACGTGACTACATCGTAACATTATAAGATCATAGTTGTAACGTGTGAGTTTTGTTCAGAAAATCCAAGCAGCGAAAAGCGGAAAAGATATTATATCTTATTGTAGGTAGGTAGTTATTTACTTGCATGATAGAAATAAATTACTTCTATCTTGGGTAGATGTTTACTATTAATACGAGCAGACGAAAAACCTTATCGACAACCAGAAACCACTGCAGTCTGCAATGGTCGGCGGTTGAACATTGTACTTTATTCTGTGGTTGTACCTCCTTGTTCTTATTTTTGTTTTATGATTTTTTAGACTTTTCCGTGATACATTGCAGTTTTTGTTGTGCTCTCTTGTTTTTCCATACATGATTGGCTAATTTGTGAGTAAGTATTCCAACTGTTTGGTAGTTTCAAATTGTTGAAAACCTTATATTTATCATTTTATCTTGAGTTCTTGTCGTAATTGTTAAATATGTATGTCGAACACTCAAACAAATGCGCACAATTAATATTTATGTCGTTATTAATTTAGTACACTTAAAAATGGCTGGTTATGTCGATCAGTTGTCTGATGCGATGGGTGCTCTGTCCTTCGACAATGACCACTGGAATGAACTCGGATTAGACAACAGTATTCGGACACAGCTAAGAAAAATCGAAAATGAATTTGAATCTATTTTCTCTTGGGACATCCAAAAATTAACAGGTATCAATCAAAATCTTATGTTGAACCTCATTGATAAGATTCGTGAAAAACAAGAAATGATCATAGACAAGGATGATGAATTCAATTTGAATAGGTAACTGTCAGAGATTTATTTATGTAAAACTTAATTTCTCTGTTTTATTAATATAAAAAAAAACACAGATATCAGAATACAATTTAGGTTCACACATAGGGAGTAAAATTAATTAATTTTTCTATGGGCTTACATAGGTCTAGATTAGTTTTATTATAAACCACTGTGAATGATTTGTTTTAAGTATGTAACATAGAAAAACCGTAATATTTTATAAATCAAACAGTTTGTAAACTATGTCATAGCGAAGTGGGTTATTGAAACGCGGCCACTCCAAGTGATTAGAAGCGATTATATGACAGATGACAAAAATATGATAGTAAACTAAATATTATTTTCATGATAAACTTTTTTATTTGTCTTAGATTTATGACTTGTGAGCCCTTATTAGATTTTTGGTGTATGGGTAGTATAGTAGCTTGCCTCTAAAAAATTTTAAGTTCGCCATGCAACTGTATGCACTTGCATAATTATAAATATAAATGTAGATAAAATATCTAGAGTAAAACTATTTTATTTTTTAGATTTTACTTGCAATTAGTAGCTAGTTATGAACTTTATAATAGCAAAAATTATCATGAATCATATTTGGAGATTGAAAGCGTTCTTAAATTTATGGAAACCTGTAAATTTGATGAATCAAATGAACAGTACTCTGATGCTTACTACCATATAGCTCGTGCTACCAATGCTTATATTGCATTAACATTGAAAATTGATTCAGAAAAGGTAAATTTGAATTACTTATTGTTTAATTTTAAAAGTATAGGGTAACCTATTATAAGTAAGTTCTTCATTCATGATTATAATAACCAATAACCATCATCAGTATCATATATATTATATATTCATACAAAAAGTCTATGGCTTATAAATACAATGTAAATAACCTGGTAAATAATAAAATGTTTTAAATATTTATATACGTACAAAAAGTCTATAGCTTATTAACAGGGGCGGACTTGGAGGTAAACAGCCCAGTATTCTATAAAACTAAACGGCCCAAGCCCCTTTATAACAGCTTCTTTATGAATACCTACTTTTTTGGGTATAAATTATAAATAGACAATAGCCAATAGGTAGGTTATATTAATTATTATATATTTTATAAGAATCATAAATGTATAATCCTTTTGATATTTTTGATGTTTGTTTACTATTGTTTTTATCATTTATTTTATAGTCACCATTCATACTCGTATTAAACCAAAATCATCTTCATCAGTTTCAGAATCGTCGTATTATTTTATTATTATTCATTACTTTTAATATAAACTTTATATAAATGTTTTCTGTTCTCTTTCTCGACAAACAAACCTACAGAATTTTTATAAATATTTGCAAATGGTTCAATGATTGTAGTTTAGCAATAACTTTCTGGCGGTTGATGTACCAACCAAATCAGATACAGTGTTAAAAAATTTTTGTGGATAAAACCTATTTTTTAAAATTGTAATTCAATATAATATAGGTACAACATATACCTAATAATTAATAATTATTATTACTATAAACTTATGGTTCGACTATGAAGTTATTTTAGCATTGTACCAACCAATGTGGTTTTGAAACTGTTCTTTTTTTAAAAATAAATTTATTAGTAATATCGTCAAATGTTCAAAATTTCAAATGCCCCGGCAGCCCGGCCCACACATAAGCCGGCCACGAGCACGGCACATGAGCACACCTGGCCAGTCCGCCTCTGCTTATTAATACAATGTAAATAACCTGGTAAATAATAAAAAAATTTAAATATTCATATACCTACCAATTATTTTTACATTTTTAAAAAGTAATCTGCTGAAACAATTAGTATTTTACTTATATGTCAATGTAATTAATTTAAAGATCAAGTGTTGAAGAAATGTAAAGACTATTATGCTATCTATTAAACTGCATAAGACCATGATAAACTAATTAAAATAAGGCCAGTATAACTCTGATTAGGACTAACTAGATTTAATTAAATATTATAATTTTTTTCTATACATATTACCTATGTTATGATATAATTAAATATATAACTGTAATAATATATTAAATTATATAAAAGAAAAAATGAACTTATATTGTATAATATGTCACTTTTGATATCGTTTTGGACCCTTCTGAGTTCTGTATTCCATACAAAATTATTAAAATAAATCTAAACTTTTAACTCTCTTTGAATAAAAATAATTCATGCTCTTCCATAGGGTCTAATGTATTCTACACATAGACTCACACATTACTACTGTATCTGATAGTATAAAACCATTTATCATAACCCCTTTTATTCAAAAGTTAGATTTAGATTCACTCACTAGAAATCTTCTGAGTTATTTTAACTATTGGTGCAAAAAGATCTGAATTCAAAATTATTAGCGTCATACTGTTATCTATGTATGTTTTCTTTTGTCTATCTTTCATGTTTTATTATTAATAATTTTTATAATAATATATTAATGATTAAACCATACTATATTAGGTATGTTGATGATTAAAGATTTGCACCTGAATGATTTATTTTGGGTTTGGGTGTTGGAATGAAATCGGGATTTCACAGTAAAATTTTATATACATTCAAAAATACCTATGTTATTCAACAATTCATGCTGGAATACCAAAGCCAATGCAATTACCTAGATAATCAGATTTTAATTTTAATTTCGGTATTATCAAATATTAACAATAAATATAATAATAATATTACATTAACAACTAATAATCTAATTAATATCATCATGAAATATCATTACATATCTAAATGTAGAAAAAATAAGGTGATTAGGAACTTGGAACCATTTTATGGCAGGTAATTTTTTTTTATAAATATATATATCTAATACATTATATTATCATCATGGTCAAATATGTGTGAGTTATTTGGATTACCAAAAGAAAAAAAATCATTCATCGCTATACATATTACTTGATAAAACTTAAGCTTCAACAACGGGTAAACACAAAACTATCACTAACCTTATACTAATATTATAAGCCTAACTTAGTATAAGCATAGAACAGTAGGTATAGCAATGGTGTATATTAGTGATCAAATATAGCCTATATATTTTTTGGCATAAATCTAGTTTAGGGGCCAAGCGATTTTTTCAATTTTTTTTATCGAAACTTATGTATCTCATCGAGTTAAGAACGATGGTGCAAACAGAATTTGTCGCTCTCATTTAGTTCCGAAGTTATGGCCTTCCAAAGTTTTCGATTTTACGTTTATACGCATGCGCGCAACACTACTATAATGACGCGCGGGGAACCATTTTTGTTATTTTTTGGTACAAACGTATTCGGTATACCTTTTTTTTTTGAAACTTATGTAGTTATGTATTATATTATACTCTGTGACATACTTGAGGTGGTGTTGCATAGCAAGTCGGGGGATATTTTCGATTTGCGGAGCGGAGCGACGGCGCCGAGGAGCGTAGCGACGAGTGCCGATACACGCGTAATGACTGCCCATATACTACGACATAACTTTTCCTGTAACCTACTTAAGGTGGTGTTACGCGTAATGACTTTGAATTGCCATAACTTTTGAACGGTAAGTTTCCGGAAATTTGTCCGAGCGCAGCGCAGCGAGCGAGTGGCCACGCTTGCAGATAATATACATCAATTATAATTTGAAAAAAACGTAAGATTAGATAAAAATTATTAAGTGTTTATAACATATACGTAGAAAAACCCATGTATTAATCGGGATACGTAGATAAAAGTTAGGTAAGTCTATACGCGCCTGCTGAAAGGTTAAAATACAAAAATGGTCCTCCGCGCGTCATTATAGTAGTGTTGCGCGCATGCGTATAAACGTAAAATCGAAAACTTTGGAAGGCCATAACTTCGGAACTAAATGAGAGCGACAAATTCTGATTGCACCATCGTTCTTAACTCGATGAGATACATAAGTTTCGATAAAAAAAATTGAAAAAATCGCTTGGCCCCAATTTTTTTCACTACTTCAGTTGCAAAATGTATATACAAATAAATGTGTTATATGATTGTTTTAAAAACATTTGGTTGAATAAATATTTATTTTTGGCTTTAGCGGTTGGGTGTTTGTATTTCATTAATACAGGTTTTGGGCTTTGAATTTTATGTTAATTCAGGTTCAAAGGCCTCCTGTTAAAATCATTTTTATAACTTAAATCTTAAGTTGGAATTTATATATCAAATTATTTTGTATGGAATATACACAAAATGATCTAGAGATTATTTATCTAGAGATCCAATTTAAACATTAAATCCTAAAAACCTAATTGCGTTTTAAAAATATATAATACATCATACAAATAAACTTATTAATATGAAATAAGGTGATACTGTATTTGTAAAAATCATAGAACTAATGCCTTTTTCTTTTTAGTTATTGAAGAATATTAAACAAATCAACAATTTTAATCGAGCTGAAAAATCTGCAGTTTGTGCTGTTAAAGCGAGAATTTTTATGGAGTATCCACCAAAAGGAAATGATATTGCTTTAAAATTTGCTGATCGAGCTCGTACCCTTCATTCTACTGAACCTGAATGGATAATCATTTGGTTAAAAGCCAAAGGACGAGTAAGACGTTATTATGAACAATATAAAATGCCAGGGGACGATGAAATAGATGCTGCAGAAATGTTATGTTCTACAAAAACTAAGGCTCGACTTTTAATTCAAGCTTCTAAACTTTATATGGAGGCAGCATTTGTTAATAAATTAAAAAATAACAAAGATGAGTCAAAACGATTTTATAATCTTTCATATGAAATTACTGAGTAAGTAGTTGTTCTACGTAAGTATCAACTAAAGTCTAAAAGGTATTGATGTGTAACAAAAAATAGTAATAATTTAATTATTTTAAAGGCCCTATGTGTTCTAAATTATAGTATTTTTAACAAATAACTTTTGGAATTATATAATCTTTAACCATTACAGAATCAAATAATTTCAGTTGTATTATTTTAATCACAATACCTTTTGTTTTTATTTACTTATTTATTTGTTTCAATTAAGCAATTGTATATTTACATTGTTGATTTCTGATAGAAAATCAGTTGAATTAGCCAAAGATGATACAAAACAACTTTATTCTTGTCTACTAACATGTATCGACTATCCTAAAGAGTTATTGTCAAAATCTATGATGGACAATATTATTACAAAACTGGCAAATGTTAAAAATAGCCGTGTGGATCAAGTTCTAGGCAAATATTATTTAAAACATGAAAAGGTATGATGTTTGTTAATTATTTGTTATTGGGAAAATAAAAAATTGTGCAATTTTTCAGGATTATGAAAAAGCAAAAATGCATTTATCTCGTGGAATGGCTGCTGGTCATTTTAGTAGTTCATTGCAGTTAATAAAAGTAGAGTGCCTGTTACAACCTGTTGATAAATTTCCTCTTGTGAAGACATTAAATATGATGTATGATGTTTTTCCAAGTCCAAAAAGGAGACTTGTTATTTTATCACAAATATTGATATATTACAATTACTGTGAAAATAATCCAAAAGAAATGATGCGCTTCCTTAAAATGTACATTGATCAAGATATTGATGATACATTTAAAAAACGCCATTTAATTGTAAGTTATTCAAATTTAATCACTATGTACCTATTAATTCTTCAAGGGATGCTTAAATTTTCAGGAAGCTTCTTGTTTTAATGTTTTTCAAGTTAATCATTACAATTGAAATTTTTGAAATTTTAAATGTGCTGTTTAAATAGTTATTAATACACAATCTCAGACCCCTTATAATTAAAGTTTTGATAATCTTATCATATTATTTAATATATTTTCATTTTTCATACTATATCTATTTTTCTGTTTTTGTAATTGGCGTATAAATTTAAAATGGACTGTTATTAGAATTTTTTGTCAAAATATTATATAAGTATAAATGTATAGAACTAGGTAAAATTAAAAACAAGGAATACAATTTTTTATCATATTAATATGAATTATCTGCATTGTTGTTCCCGGAATTAGTGATACAGAGATGGGCCATCCACGATGGATATTGATTAGTAACTTGTTTTTCTCGTGGGATTCATTTGCACGCAGAAATAAACGAATACGGGATCATCATTTTAGTATTATTAATAGTGGGTAGGCCACCTTAAAATAACAGAAGCAAAATAATTTATTGGAACTTATGCATATAAGCATGTTAATAATAGGTTGATCTATGTGTAAAAATAAGTTGTTGTATTTTTTTTTTGATGTCTTATACTAATACAATTATAATTTTTGATTTTAGTTTGCTCATCCATTGTTTAAAGTTAACGGATTCAAACCAAAACAATTTTTAAATGTTCTATGTCTAAGAGTTAAAGAAATTATAAACAAGAATAAGTGGAATGCAGATGAAAAAATTATGGTTGACAATACATTTGATCGGTTGAATAAAATATCAAAATTACATTTTTATGACAGTCAATATAATAATGATAATAAAACTGATTTTCATAATATAAATGAAACCAATTCAAAGAAAGAATATTATAATAGGAAACCGTATAATAATAATAGAAACACTGAATCTTGGCGAAAACAAAAGGTTGATGATTTGTCAGAAAATGTGTCTAATAATAGTCGTCAACACCAATTTGCTTTAAACCACATAAATCAGAATAAGCATTTAGAAAAATATAGTGACTTAACCACAGAACCTTCAACAAGTGAACATAAAGTAATTTATAATAATTTGCCTGTAAAAAAATCTATTGAGCCTATGAACTCAGATAGTATGGAGACAAAGCTAAAAAAGTTTGAAAACAAATTTAGTTCCTTGGGCAATTTACATGTTGTGTCAATAGAAAAAAACTCTATCAATAAACCATTCAGTAGTAGGACACATGGTAGAGGTACTAATAGATATGGTGGTTATAAACCAAGTTGGCGTAACCAACAAGACGACTCTCAAAATCAAGACAGTTATGAAATATTTCATAGCCATGGCATTGATTCTCAACACTCACAAGAATATAAAAATGAGTATCCGAAAAATCAACAAGATAGAAACCCAAGACATAAATTTGGCAATCGTCCACTATCCAGTGGGTCTTATAAAAAAGATATTGATGATACTGAGAGTTAAATGTATTGTCCAAAACTAAATATTACAACAATTTATATACAATTGATTTTCATTTTATTTAAACTTAAATTCTACTATTCATGTACCAGCTACTATTACTCTCCTACATTATAATCAATATATTATTAATCCAATTAATTACTTTTATTTTTATCATTTATGTTATTAGTGATTGTTTATTTTTTGTTGACTATAAATGTATTAATTTTATAAAGTAATGAACCATTACTTAATTTAAATGATTAACATTTTTATAATAATAAAAAATAATTTTTATAGTTGTTATTTTACTGTATTTAAAAAATGTGTTATACCAAGATTCTTAAAATGGTAATTATAAAATACACTTTCAAAAAGAATTGTCTTAACACTTATCGATAACTGCTAATACTTTAAATTTTATAATCTGAAGCAGAAAAAATATTAAACAAGATTAAAAAAGAATATCTTAGATTGCTTGTTTTTAAATAATTATATATTATGTAACTACACTGGAAAAAGAGTATTCTGCATCAGATCATAATATTAAAAAAATAAAAAGTATAGGAAATTTCTCATTATTCAAATAAAAAAACATCTTGACAGTAAATATAAAATGTAAAAAAATAAATAAATCTTCTAAAATATAAAGAACTTCAAACTACATACAGGGTGTAACAGAAAGAACTGACCAAAAAAAAAAAATTGATGCCACTTTAACGTATGACAAAAATAGATAAAATTATATAATTAGTAAATAGTTTAAGAAATAACATATACCTATGTTAACAAATTTCCAAAAATAATATTTTGAAAAAAGTTATTGCGTTCCAAATAAATTTAATCAAAAAAAAATTATTGATATTTAAAAAAAATCTAAAAAATAAACTACTTGACTAAGATAAATGTTTTTACCGTCGAAATCGTTCTTCTAATCAGATTCTCAAATTGACTATTTTGAATTTATTCAAAAAAATTTAAATCAAATTTTAAATTTTCTATTTTCGGTATTAGAAAATAAAAATAATTTTTTTTATTATAAATGTAACGCATGAGGCTATAAATTATATATATAAAAAAATTAAAATATTGAATAGAACAAAAGGTATTCCCAAAAGTCAGTTCTATCTGTTACACTCTGTATATGTGTCAAGTTAAAGCCTTACAATCAAACTATAATATTTTATATTTATAATTTATTTAATAGAATGAATCACCATATTATGTGTTACTGTGTTAGCTTATATTGGGAAGGAAAAAGTGTTGCAGTAATGCAGTAAACAGACTACACCATTGACTATTGAGTAGATGATATATTGTTCTTTTTGTAATTTATAATTTTATATATTTTTTACAGTAAAAATGAATGTAGTTATCAAAAATAAAAAGGAGGCAAGTTGGTATGTAACCACAAACTCCTTTGATTTTGTAATACCTATCTACCTATATTATTGATGCAATCAAAGTAATTTATTTTACTATTAGTAATACAGTAAGTTAACTTGTTGAAACACTTATGAGATATCTTTTATTTAATTTTGAAATCTTAGACCTAGAAAGAAAATGTTTGAAAAATGTCATTAAAAAAATTGTGTGTGTTTGATGTGTTTTCATTTGAATTGGTATGCCTATTGTATATAAACACAAGAACACGTATTGTAATTATTATTTTTTCTATTTTTTTCATAGTCACATTGTTTGATCTTTTATCTTGCATGAAAGTAAATCTAGTGGGTAGGTATTTTGAGAGTTCAAAAGTTCAAAATGCTCTTTACTTTTCTTAATAATTAGGAAAATATAAACTCAAAACCAGTTGTTGACAAAAACGGTATTAGGTATATTTTACAATAATTTTTCAGGAACTCAAAAATATCATTCAAGGGACTTGAAACTTTGACGAATATTAGGTACCTAATATATTTTTAATTATATTTATTATTTATATATTTTATATAGAGCACAACAATATTTTCAAAATAGGTATTATTAGACTAATTTTTAAGCTATTGTCTAATTATACCACTAACCAGTATACCACATAAATACCTATTCACACCGATCTACTGTACGCGGTATTGTTGTTTTGATTCAAAAGTTAGTTAGGTACAAAATACAAATAAATACAATAATAAATTATATAAATATATCCAGTGCTCGAATTGGGAGGGGGTGCTCAGGGGGACGGGGCTCTTCTGCTATTTTTTTTTTTTTTTTTAAATTTTTTTTGGGTCTGTACACGATAAGTAGTCGAAATAATGCTTCGATTTTCAACTTCAGTTTCCCAGTAGTTTTCAAAAGCGCCGGGAAAAATTAAGGAAAAACGGGAATTTTTACGCAAAATCAGTTTTCCAAAAAATCGATTTTGGTTTTTGGCGTAACTTTAAAACAAATAACCATAGATACATGAAAATTTCAGTGGTTGTTTATATTTGCATTTTCTATACACGATAACATTTTCAAAATATTTTGATTTATTTTGAACTTTTTAGGGACATTTTCAGTTTCCAATTTTATTAGTTTTTTTTAGATTCTGAGAGAAACGATGAATGTATTGATTTTACAATGATGTGTGTTTTTTTTTTTTTTTTTATTTTTTATTTTTTTTTTTTTGTGTCTGTGTACACGATAAGTAGTCGAAATAATGCTTCGATTTTCGACTTCAGTATCTTGTTCGATTGGAAAGTGAATATCGTTGGTGCATTGGGGAGGTCAAAATTTAAATTTCACAGTAGTTTTCAAAAGCGCCGGGAAAAACAAAATAAAAATTAAGGAAAAACGGGAATTTTTACGCAAAATCGGTTTTCCAAAAAATCGATTTTGGTTTTTGGCGTAACTTTAAAACAAATAACCATAGATACATGAAAATTTCAGTGGTTGTTTATATTTGCATTTTCTATACACGATAACATTTTCAAAATATTTTGATTTATTTTGAACTTTTTAGGGACATTTTCAGTTTCCAATTTTATTAGTTTTTTTTAGATTCTGAGAGAAACGATGAATGTATTGATTTTACAATGATGTGTGTTTTTTTTTTTTTTTATTTTTTATTTTTTTTTTTTGTGTCTGTGTACACGATAAGTAGTCGAAATAATGCTTCGATTTTCGACTTCAGTATCTTGTTCGATTGGAAAGTGAATATCGTTGGTGCATTGGGGAGGTCAAAATTTAAAATTCCCAATAGTTTTCACAAGCGCCGGGAAAAACAACATAAAAATTAAGGAAAAACGGGAATTTTTACGCAAAATCAGTTTTTGACAAAATCGAATTTGGTTTTTGGTGTAACTTTAAAACAAATGACCGTAGATACATGAAATTTTCACTGGTTGTTTATATTTGCATTTTCTATACACGATAAAATTTTCAAAATATTTTGATTTATTTTGAACTGTTCAGGGACATTTTCATTTTCCATTTTTTTTTTAGTTTTTTTTCTAAAAATATCAATAAAATTGTATTTGTTGGTTGCGAAAGCTTGAAAATTTAATAGAAGGCTCCTTATATGTTGTTTCAAAGGCAGATGAAAAATATTAAAAATCCTTAGTCACAATTTTTTTTTATAAGCATTTAAAGTTCAAAAATTGACAAAATATGGAAAAATCACGAAAATTAGCAAATTATTTTGAGTTAAGAATTCGTAAAAATTTTTCTTTTTAAATCTAAGATTTGAAAATGAAACACAAGATTCCTTATAAGATTATCTACCTTTATCAATAAAAAAATCTCTACCGGACAGTCAAATTAAATTTTTATGAGCGTTTGAAATTCAAATTTTTACAACATTGGATTTTCACTCGATTACTCATGTAGCGATTTCCTTATTTTGTTGCAATTCAAAAACGAACAACTGTAGATACATGAAAATTTCACTGAATGTTTAAATTAGCATTTTCTATACACCATACAATTTTGAAAATATTTTGACTCTTTTTGAGCTGTTTATGGACATTTACAGCTTTCAATTTTTTTTAGTTTTTTTTTCTACAAATATCAATAAAGTTTTATCTGTTGGGCCAAAAAGTGTAAAAATTTAATACAAGGCTCCTGATATATTGTTACAATAGCAGTTGAAAAATATTAAAAATACATAGGCACAGTTTTTTTTTATAAGCATTTAAAGATCGAATTTTGACAGAATTTTTCAAAATCTCGAAAATTATTAATCATCGTAATTAATAAATTCTAAAATGTTCAGTTTTTATAGCTAAGGATTGAAAATTTAAAACAAGATTCTACGTAAGTAGTTAATTCTCTTACCGAAAAATCTAAAAAATATACAATCACAGTTTATTTTTATAGTCATTTTATGTTCAAATTTGGATGAAATTACATATTAAAAAACCTAGTTATTTTGTTGTGATTATATAATATTATTCGTGGGTACGGGGTACCTACTTGAAACTTCTAAAGTGTATTATTATATATCTATGATAGTATCAGGGTTTGTTATTGATGTTGATGTATAACGTGTTATAAGTACCTATGGATATTGTGATATGTGATATGATTTAGTTGGAATTTATTAAGGTAAATTTTTTTTTAATACCATAGATATGTATATAATTTGTCTACACCTAGACTGAACATAACCGTCTTCGCTCAGAATCGTGTTTTCTTATACAATGATATTGAAATCATGAATTCAAATTAATAGCATCCATTATACCAGTGACCCACTGTTGACCTAACTGTACAGCAGAGCGACATCCACTTACCCACCTTTTTTCTATAAATATTAATAAAGTTTATCTGTTGGGCCAAAAAAAGGGTGAAAAATTAATATACAAGGCTACCTCCTGATATATTGTTACAATAGCAATTGAAAATATTAAAAATACATAGGCACAATTTTTTTATAAGCATTTAAAGATCGCATTTTGACAAAATTTATCAAAATCTCTAAAATTATCAACCATCGTAATTAATAAATTATAAAATGTTCAATTTTTATAGGTAAAGATTGAAAATTTAAAAAAAAGATTCTCATAAATAGTTCATACAGTAGCCAAAAAATCTAAAAAATATATGAGCACAGTTATTTTTTACAGACATTTTAAGTTCAAATTTGGGACGAAATTACATATTAAAAACCTAGCATACCTATTTTAGTCATTTTGTTGTGAGTGTATAATATTATTCGTGGGTACTTGAGAGTTGAGACTTCTAAAGTACACTATATTATATATCAATGATTGTATCAGGGTTTGTTATTGATGTATAACGTGTTATAAGTACAAAGTACCTAGTGGATATTGTGATATGATTAATTTGGAATTTATTATAGGTCAATTTTTTTTTAATACCATAGATATATATATAATATGTCTTAAACCTATAGACTGACATACCGTCTTCGCTCAGAATCGTTTTTCTTATACAATGATATTATATCCCACCTTTTTTTATAACTTGGACTGCGGGACGGTACAAAATAATGCAAAAGATTTTATAAAATTAGAGTGGATCTAAATGGTTGTCAAATATAACCAACATGTGGATTTTTTTATATAAATGTTTCTCCATCTATGGTATGATCCAGGGCGCCCAACCTTTTCTAAGGTAGGGTCGCTACACCTTGAAAAGGGGTGTGGTCCAAAAATAATACCTGAAATATGTTCATAAGTCACATATGGTGACCTAATATACTTTACATACAAATTAAAATGTATAATATAGAATTTGAGTTTTGAGGGGGGGTGGGTGGGTATGCTTTCTTGTACACGAAAAATTTCTGGGCGCCACGTTATTATTATGGTAGTGTTCAACCTTTTTGACTCGCCGATCGTGTGTTTGTATCAATAATTTTTCACGGCTCGTGTCACCTCTGTAGGCCTATGAAAGAAAAAAAGACCTAAGTTGCTAGTTTTGAGTAATTTCCCATGCATAAGTGTGCCCAAAACATTTCCAAAAAAGTTTCAATAAACATTCGTTTATGTTTGGGATCACAAGTAAGCTCAATTTATTAATTTTCTATGTCAGTAGACATTTTAACTGTCATTATATTTACTGTAAATTGTAAAATATGATATTTCAATACATTAATACTTAATCGAATTCATGATTTATAATTTTAAAATAAACTTATTTTTTTTTAACAAAAAAGACTTGTTATACGACCCATTTTTATAGATTACGCTACCCAAGACTGGTTTAGAATTCCTAATACCTTGCTAATTTTTTTATTATAGTTTGTTTATATCATATCACGCTTGTTCTTTGCCTAGATTAGTAGTTCGCAGATACTATGTACCTACAATAAACTATTTTATTATAAAATATCTGCGAAAAAAAATAAGTTATAAATTACGAATTATAAAGGTGTCGCGTGACACGAGTCGTGAAAATATTGTTACAAAAACAGTAGATCGTGAGTCAAAAAGGTTGAACCCTATACTAGTCAAACCATATAGATAGAATGAAAAATATTTTATATTAAAAAATGTAAAATTCATTAGGTAGGTATTCATTATTAGGTTTATCATTGACAACAATTTAGACCCATTCCAAATTTTAATAAAAATTATTTTGGGCATTAATTTGTAAATATCTGTAGACTAGTGTTCATAATATAGACATATAGGTAAGGTAAGCCGTATGCGTCTGAAGCACAAATTATAATTATTAAGATATTATCACAGATAAAATATAATTATTTTCGTGTGCGCAAACCAGTTGTACATTTATTATAACCGTGTGCTCAAACGAGTTCCGATTTTTCAGGTAAAAATGATAGATTGTGGGTAAACAAGTTGCACCCATAAGTAAGGGAACTTATATAATTGTTAGCCTCCATAAAACCGTCTTCGCTCAGGATCGTTTTTCGTAAGCATAATTATTAGCAATGAATTCAAATTTCACACATATAGGTAGGTACATTACGCAATTACTTACTCAATGACGAAGTATATTCGACATTGTGAACGGCTTAACTACGGCCCAATCCCTAAATCAAGTTGTGGTCCATGTATATATGAGAGGAAAGCACGAATCGCGGCCCCATAATAATTACCTGTACCTACTTCATATCAACCTATTACCATTTACCGATACCCAGGAGACCCCACTGGTCGTTGGATAAGACGCTGATCGTCTTCCAAAAATATGATTTTATTATTGTAAAAAGTTAAGTTAAGTTCTTGGGATATCTGTAATCTGTTTGTCCTCCGCAACGTACATTTTCTATGAATTCTGGAATAAAAATCCCAATAATACAGATTACAATATTACTCACAACCACATGAAAATGATTGAACAAATATTTAGTATTAACCTTATTAATAATATGTACATTTATTTACAAATATATTATAATAGGTGGATATACTAAACATTTAATGAATTGTATCATATTTAAATATTGTACAAGTTCAACAGTAATAAAAAAAATTAAAATGAAGTTCAGTGAAAAAGACGAAGACAACGACGAAAACCAATATGAAGAACCAGAAAATATGGTAAAAGATTACAAAACTGCTATCTGCTACCTCGAGGAACTACAAAAATTTTCCCTCACAGGGTCTAATAGTGAGTTTTTGGATTTGATTTCGAGAGCCAAGGAGTGTGTGGAACGCGACGCCTTACAAAATAAAAAGCAAAAATCAATAACCGATTTTTTTTCAAAAAATATAATTAAGTATTTATTAATGTATACTGGCTAAAAATAAATACGTAATAAATAAATATAGATGAATAAGTATAAATATAAAATTAAATTAAAAATATAAATTGTATGTATTATGTATCAACTGGTTTAAAATAAATATATATGTAATCTTTAATTTTATTCAATTAAATTTTTTGAACCCCGTCAAGACCGAAAAATATGGTCCCATGCGATTCCGTCTTATCGAGGTTTTACTGTATTAATAATAATCATAAAATAAAAAATAAATCTATGTTCAAAATTTAAAATAAATATTGAATACAATTTAATTTACTTTTATATGTATAGGTATAATGATTTTCAAACAATAATATATAAGGGAGAAAAATAACAAGATCTCGAGAGAAAATAATAAGACTGTACGAAAATTAATATTGGAATTAAATATCGATGAACATAAAACGTCCGGAAACGAAAATTCAGGAATGCCAATAAAATCCCGTAAAAAAGTTGCCAAAACCATGAAATCACAGAACGTAATGTTCGTAATGTAACCGTATTATTAAATTTAAAAAATTAAGAATATATAGTGAAAACGAAATTCCGGACCGTAAAATTTGTTTGGAACTTAAAACTATTATGAACAACATAAAAAGGAAAATGAAATTGAAGAATTCAAATTCCTGACTATAATATTACCTGTGCATAATTTCCCTAGAAATTGACGAAACGAATTGAAATTTTAGCTTACGGAACATAATAACGAAAGAAAGTACCTAATGAGGCCGAACGTAAATTTACCGGAATTAAATAACACTGAACGTATCACGTTCGGATTGTAAACTTCAAAAAAAAAAATATAGGATGATAGTAAAATTTGAGATCAAATATATTACGTTGTAGTTTCTGCCTGGTGGGAGGGGGTGGGTATCGAATATGGGTGGGTTTTATGTAAGTAGTTATAGCCACAATGTTTTGATTATTAACGTTTGAACTTTGAATCACATACTTAAAACCTTTAATATATAAAAGCTTAATATTATATAATTGAAAATATAATTCATTCCTCATAAAATCATAAGCTATATGCCTTACATTTCAAATTTAAATTAATAACTGATATGTATAAATTATAAATATAGTTGCTTAATTGGCATTCCAATTGACTAGATATCACATAAAATTTAATTTGAACACACTATTTTTTTTTTTTTTAATTTTAATACAGTTAAGTTGATTTAAAATAATTTGGTGGTGTTATATTGACAGCAATTAATATTAAACTGATATATTAAGTAGGTACTGTGTAAGTTTTAATTATAAATACATGTTAAAATAACCACAAATGATCCTTAGCGCAAAAACGTACAAATGTGTATTAAATCGACACTCGTTGGTGTTAAAATAACTACAGATTTCTATGTGTGATAACTGATAAGGTAAGAAAAATCATAGCAAGCTTACTCGATAATTTTCATCTTCAAGGAAAATCTATAAATCATAAATATGTTTTTGTTAAAAAGTAACCATGACAACGAAAACCTTACTAAAAATCAGTCAGAAACATTTTATTGTGCATTCAGCCTAAAAACATATTTATGTAAGAGAAATATTTTATGAACATTTAAAAGTGGGTATGTATTTATTATTTTTTTACATTTGTATGCCAAGTGGCACTCGCACATACTTTTTTTCCGAGTATTCAATTGCGTATTTTAAATGCTTTTCAAAATAGGTATTTGTATTTGTACTTGAATACTTTTAAAAGTATCTTTTACAAGATTGTAGGTACAAAATATTAGATAGGTACTTATATTATATTATATTATTATAGTTTACGAGCCAAGACCGAGTGCGTCACGTCGTAATAACGATCTTATTAGTTTGATTCTTGCTGCAGTGGGTTCTCGAGGGAGTGCGATTTATATGTTTATGGGCTATGGCCACAATACAGGGCATTAATAATGTAATATTAATATAATATAATATATTTTATAACTATTCGACCGGCAATCGCTGCTGCTGCATCGGAATTGGTGTTCGCGTTTCGTGTATAGCTGTTGCGGTCACCGGGGAAATGGATAAGGCCGAGTAGAATGAAGACGGAGAGCGAGTAGAAGAATACGACGTTTTTAAATTGAAATGGACACGAAGTATGTGCACACGATAATAACATAATAGGTACGTCTATAATAATCATTTAGAAAAAATTTGAAATTCTGCCAAACTAAAACACACGTGTTTACAAAAACCTACAGTACCCTCCCCCACAGTTAAAAACCACCCAATGGCCTAAGTTGCGAGCGGTTTAATTAATAATAAAAAAAAAAATAGTAATAATCATTTAAAATAACGCATAAATTCTGAGCGACTGAGACGAGATTAGAAATTGCCTACATTTTGCACCTTAAATAATAGCAGTAGCTATATAGGCCCTAATAAGCAATAATAATATAATACTATTCAAGTTGTAATGTTATTTAAGTCATATTAATTCTAACTCAAATCTGCTTACAAGAATCTAGGGAAAAAATCATCTGAATTAAAACTCCCGGAAATAAAATCCACAAGAAAAAATCCCCAAAGCTATATCTAACCGTACTGTTGGCGTTGGGTACAGCTGTAAAAAAATAATAATTAATAATAATAAAAAGTGGGCAAGTGGATGTCGCTCTGCTGTACAGTAGGTTACAAGTGGGTCATTGTATTATGGATTGTATTAAACATGAATTTAATGATATAATATCATTGTATAAGAAAAATGATTCTGAGCGGAGACGGTTTATCGGTCTGGATATTTTATATTGTTATTATTTATTATATTATCATGTAAGTTGAATTAATATTATTATTTTTTATTCGTTTTTATGGTAATAAACAAAGCGTTATAAATTAAATTCCCATTTTTAGAGGTTTTTTGGTGGTTTTTCCAGTGGCATTGTACATAAAACTATTGAGAAAATCGATAAATGACCTCTTCAAAGTACCATATTGATCCAATTTGCTAAAAGATAAGGTACTATATGTTGAAATCAAAGCACTCCTGGTAGAAATTTTGTATACAGGATATAAAATAAAAAAAATAAATAAATAAACACCATTGAAAAACCACTAGCTTTCTCGCTCCTCTCAGAATCTAAAATATATAAAGTTTGAATGATAATAATTATTTTATTATAATATTGATAAATAGGTAATATAATATTATATGATATATTAGATTCTGAGTGAAACGATGAATGTATTGATTTTACAATGATGTGTGTTTTTTTTTAAATTTTTTTTAGATTCTGTGTGAAACGATGAATCTATTGATTTTATAATGATGTGTGTTTTATTTTTTATTTTTTATTTTTTTTTGTGTCTGTGTACACGATTAGTAGTCGAAATAATGCTTCGATTTTCAACTTTAGTAACTTGTTCGATGGAAAAGTGAATCTATTTGGTACTTTTGGGAGGTCAAAATTTAAAATTCCCAATAGTTTTCACAAACGGCAAGATTTAACAAAAGAAAAATTTAGGAAAAACGGGAATTTTTACGCAAAATCGATTTTTCACAAAATTGAATTTGGTTTTTGGTGTAACTCTAAAACAAATGAACGTATATACATGAAATTTTCACTGGTTGTTTATAATTGCATTTTCTATACACGATAACATTTTCAAAATATTTTGATTTATTTTGAACTGTTAAGGGACATTTTCATTTTCCATTTTTTAAAATTTTTTTTCTAAAAATATCAATAAAATTTTATTTGTTGGCTGAAAAAGCTTGAAAATTTAATAGAAGGCTCCTAGTATACTGTTCCAAAGGCAGATGATAAATATTAAAAATATTAAAAATCCTTAGTCACAGTTTTTTTTCTAAGCATTTAAAGTTCACAAATTGACAAAATATGGAAAAATCACGAAAATTAGCAAATTATTTTGAGTTAAAAATTCATAAAAATTTTTCTTTTTAAATCTAAGGTTGTAAAATGTAATACAAGATTCCTGATAATATTATCTACCTTTATCAAAAAAAAAATGTCTATAAGAAAGTCAAATTAAATTTTTATGAGCGTTTGAAATTCAAATTTTTATAACATTGGATATTTCTCATGTAGCGATTTCCTTATTTTGTTGTAATTCAAAAACGAATAACTGTAGATACATGAAAATTTCACTAAATGTTTATAGTTTTTTTTCTATAAATATCAATTAAGTTTTATCTGTTGGGCCAAAAACTGTAAAAATTTAATACAAGACCCCTGATATATTGTTACAATATCAGTTCAAAAACATTGAAAATACATAGGCACAATTTTTTTTTATAAGCATTTAAAGTTGAAATTTTGACAAAATGTATCAAAATCTCGAAAATTATCAATCATTGTAATTAATAAATTATAAAATGTTCAGTTTTTATAGCTAAGGATTGCAAATTTAAAACAAAGGTTCTCATAAATAGGTCATACTGTAACCAAAAAATTTAAAAAATATAGGAACACAGTTATTTTTTACAGACATTTTAAATTCAAATTTGGACGAAATTACATAATAAAAAACCTAGAATAACTATTTTAGTTATTTTGTTGTGATTGTATAATATTATTCGTGGGTACTTGAAACTTCTAAAGTATACTACCATAGTACTATATATCTATGATAGTATCAGGGTTTGTTGTTGGTGTATAACGCATTATAAGTACCTAATGGATATTGTGATATGATTAATTTGGAATTCATTATAGGTACCTATTGTAGGTCAATTTTTTGTTTAATATCATAGATATGTATATAATATGTCTTTACCTAGACTGACATACCGTTTCCGCTCAGAATCGTTTTTCTTCTAAATGATATTATATCGTTGAATTCAAATTTAATATAATCCATTATACAGTGACCCACTTGTAACCTACTGTACAGCAGAGCGACACCCACTTGCCCACCTTTTTTTCCATATAAATATTTATTTATTCATAAACGAATATACTATATAGTATATACCCTTTGGTAACAGAAATTAAAAGTACAGTAAGTTAAATCTCAGTTTGACAAAATATTATATTGAAATTAAATAATATTATACTACAAATGAGTTTATATTTTTAAAATGTTATTCCTGTTTATGAATCTATTTTTTTAATTAAAAGTAATAACTAATAACATTATCTAGACGAAAAAAAGTAATAACCCCGCAATTATTTATATTTAGTGCGGGGAGGTAATTTCGACGACTATGTAAGTAACAAATTTGTTTATATTTTACTGTAAAATTAAAGTATAGGTAATTTAATAGTCGATCATATTATATGGCCCACTCCAAAAATTATTTCTATGTACGCCACTGGAGTGAATTGACTTCTTATAAAATTTAAAGTTAAGATTATTACCTAGACAATATCATAGGCTTTATATTATATTTTAATTTGAAAGCGAGTTATGAGTATTTTATGATGTACAATTATTTTTTTTATAACTATTTCAGTATTTGCTTCAGGAATATTGGATTTTATTTCCGGGGATTAATTTTTCTGTGATTTTTTTTTCCGATTACCGTTTAATAAATATTCATCAATTAAAAACAATAAACAATTATAAGAAACTTAGATAAGGATGTATTTTCCGTCGACAGAACAAACAATAGACAAAATAAAAATTTTAAAATAAACACCGTCGTATTTATTTTTCGTTCTAAACATTTGACGTATTTGAATTTTTTTGGAGCTTTTAATTTTGTTCGAGTTTGGTTTAAAATTAGGTTCGATTTTTCGAACTTAAAACATTCCTCTACTATAATATATATATTATTATTAGTGTAATATTAAAATAATATATATTGTCTAATGGACACCCCTTTACCAGCAAAAATTATTGTCGGAAACCGATTATTATAAATACGCGTACCATTCATTTTTTTTTTTTGTTTTGTTTATAACGCCTGCCGCTATATAATGCCGTATGCTGCAATAATATGAACCTATCATAATCCTATGCAGATTGAAACCTATGAAAAAAACCCGTTCTATTGTTAAAAAAAAACAAACTCCCGCCACCGGTGTGACGTACCTGTTGACGTACGGTACCGTATACACGACTATATTATATAGTTATTATAATATACAACAAATATATATGATACACGTACAAGTATTATAACGCAGTACGACCGAGTGTCGAGATAACTATGTAACGACTTAATTATTTGGACCGCGAGGCTTTATTGTTAGGACGAATGCGGAATGGCTATATTATATTCATATACACAGTACACACATATAATATCTCAATCCGGTTATCGTTCGTCCAACGTTCATACATGCGCGATATTAATATATGTATTATGTATGTACCTAGTACCTATGTCCTAAAAATATAGAGGCGGAGATATAATAATAATAATAATAATAGCTACATATTATAATATATGGTATAATTATTATTATTATATATATTAATAGTCATCTGTAGATTGTAGGCACGAATTAAGATGTACTGGATACCATGAGCGTTCTCAGGGGGAGCGGTCATGGGGTTTAATTCCCCATTGGCCTTTTATTGCGCTCCGATAGCCCCCCTACTTGATCATGTTCCTAGATATTATCCACCCCCCCCATATATTAAGTATATCTCAATTCGTGGTAGGTACCAAGAATATAATATGCGATGTCACATTTAGAATTTTGTCAACCCAGAGCCAAAATGATTTTGGGCCCCGCCCGCTGGATCTAATACATTTGTCTTCCTTATCCCATCAATGTTGTTCGGGTCTCGTGTTACAAATATCACATTTCCTGCACATTGATACAAATAAATAAAATAAGTGGTTTTCTTTCTATTAGGTGCTTTAGGAATATTTGCAATTGCGTAATTCATTCAAATATTTTTAGTATTTTTTGGAAATTTAGTGGTAAAAAAAACCTAAGGTAATTTTATGCGCCCCCCTTAAAAAATTGACGGGCCCCTGGGAATTTGCTCTGAATGCCCACCCTCAAATCCAGCCCTGAATATATGCCAATATAGTTTAATATATTATATTATAATATAATAACGAGTGATATACGATTATAATATTATACTAGCTGTGGCGGCGGTGGCGGTATTATATGCGATAAGTACTGAATTATTATTGCCGGCCTCGATCGGATGTGAGAGCGTATAATATATATATTATAATTTATTGTACTTTATAGAACGTTTCCGGTCGGCGGCGTGCGAATGGGGAAACGACGACCGCCGCCGTGGCCGAACGGGAAATATATTATAAATAATAATATATTATATTGTTATTATTATTATTATTATTGTTATAATATACGGTGACGTTGTATAATATTCTGCGTAGTGTAATAATAATATACGTGCGGCGTTAATTGTACAATATACAATAATATAATAGGCACCTGCAATTATCGTAAAACACTCGGGCGTGTTGCGAGATGATGTTTATTGTTTATTCGTATATTATTGTATTCGGTATTGTTTACGACGACGTTAATCAATGTGTGCAGCTCGTGCAGTTCATCTATCGGGATAACGTCTCCATTACCGGACGCTGGCACATATATATTATTATTGTATACGAGCACCGTAGATCATCATCGTATAGATCCGTTGATCCGTAGTCGTACAGCAGTCTGTAGTATGATTATTATAGTAGGCATATTATAAGCAGTAGTAGGTAGTATAATATAAGTAACATTCTAATATGCATATGCTATATATCGTGTATATTATATATAGTAGTGCGGTTCATCCTCTTCTTCTTCATCATCTTCCGAGTTCCTTCCTCCGTCGTTGTGGCTTTCCGGACGATTAATAATAATAATTAATAACAATGGCGGCCGCCGGCGACTGGTTATAATATATTATACAATATGCGTGTACATGCGACGTGTGCTCCTTATAAAATATTACTCCTATCGCGAAACGGTATATTTAATATTTATCTAATAACGTTATACAATTGTACGAAAACTGGTCCCGTTCCTGTTGAGGATGTATACGATAATAACTGCTAGTATATATATATATATATATAACTTAATCTGCGTACAAAATAGTTTCGATAGCCCATTATGAAACAAAACCCAGAACGATAATCTCGCTTTATATTGGGTGAGTTGCAGTATATTGTGTGGTCTGCTGAGGTTCATCCCGATTTTTAGAAATGTTTGTGGGGCTGCAAGTATTTATTTCCTTGACCCCCCAGTAGTAAAATAGGGGAAGTCAGAAAGGCGTCGGGGCGTACCTTCTATAATACGAACGAACGATATTATGAAACTTTCTGTATAATAAGTGATGGGCATGTACCTATGAGCTTTGGCACAACATTTTCATGTGGGGATGGATGCTCGTAACCGCGGAACATAGGAAAATACCGATTTCGGTACAAGCGATTGATTCTAACACACCATTGTAATTTATAAAATAAATAATTTAATTTAATAATTTTTTCAATGATAATACATTATGGTAGGGTGTTGCACTTTTCCTCCAAAAGTTTCTGTTCTCCGCCAAGTCCGTTTACCTCCAGTACGGCCAGTACCTACAATAATTTACCTATTATATTTTAATTTTCCACCGCAACAGATTCTTAGATTTTAGTAACCCTATAAATAGTATTGGAGTTATTCATAATTGGCATTGATTTTAAAAATAACTATTTGATTTAACTAAAATTATTAAAGATATTAGACTGTTAATTAAATATAACATATTCTAGTTACATACAAATTAAATTAAATGTAGAGTAATTTATAATCTGGGATGGGATATTATAGCACTTAAAATTGTATAAATATGCGCTATAATATTACCTTAAATATTGCTAAATATGAGCTAAAAATATGCAATAAAAACAACAAAATATGCAATGAAAAAGGAAATTTATTAATTAATAATTTTTGATCACTTATAAATTATTATAGGTAGTTACTTAAGTTTTGAAATAATTATTAGTCACTCTGATCAGACTCCAAATATGTAGTCCGAAATGAATTGACTGTACAACGCATTCAACGCATTCGTTGATAGTCGGCGATTATTAATCGCAGTAGAAATCGACAAAAAAAAAAACCCAACAAAATCAGCAAAAAACAAAAATTAGAACCAAATACTTAATACGAAATTATCGTAATAATTCTATTTACAAAAATCTACAAACACGTTTACCTACTAAAATATAATTTCTTAAAATATGACTGATTTTGATTCAAAAACAGGTAAAAATGCAAAAAAAAGTCTCATCAGTTCAAAAAAACACTAAAAACTTAAAAACCGCAAAATATGCAAAAAAAAATTATTAATTTGAGCTCGTTGTATCATGAAACATATTTTTAGCTTACTCTGCTATTTTTGAAGCATCTCATTAGAAATATGCAAATGCTATAAAATCCCAACCCTGTTTATAATGTTATTAATTATTAAAAAAAATATATACATATTATATAAATTTATTATACGAAATAAATAATTCATTTTAATTTTGTTCTAATGAAAAACGTCTGTAGTTATACAAGTGCTGGAGTCTTGGTAAAATAATAAAGTAATAACTACACTTTATCTTATTGTCACTTGTTATTGGCTAACGTACCTATACATAGCTAACGTAATCATTCCTCTCTTTCCCAGGGTTGGGAATGAATCCTTATATTGATGGAGAAAAGGCACCGATTGTGAAATTATTATTTATATATCATGATTCATGGTGTATAATATACTTTCAGTGAGAGTTATTAGCCAATATCTGAAATATCAATTCTTGTGGCTGGAAATGGAAATGTCTATAGTATATTTCTATATAATATATTGGTAGTAAACGAACTCAGCAGTACACTGAAAGGTCGATTTTGGCGGGACACAGGTGACTCCCGAGTCCCGACAATATTATGATACTGTTGCCACATCCAAATGGAAAATTTGACGTCTTCGGAAAGACGACTGCGCCATTACCGTCGGAAATATCACGACATCCACCTATAGGTATTAAACGCGTACAATATTATACAGATGGTTAAATAAATATAAATTACAGTATTATACAGTAAACAGTAAACAGTTATTAGAACGGAATTCGATATTATATGTACTACACGCATATATAGGTATATAGAATGATCACATAAAAAATGCATTATTATACACTACGTGTACACTGTATATTATAATAACAGAATCGTACACGATGCATCACGAGCGTGGGATAAGACTATAATACGATGAGGACGGACGTGCGCTCGATTAAGGTCGCGAGCATACAAGACGCGTATCTCGACGTCGATAAGACGAAAAAAAATAATAGAAAACAAGAGCGCAAATCGACGCAGGTCGCGGCGTTTCCGAATTCCGACCAAGTGCAATGTTATGAAAGCACAACTGTGTAGTAGGTATACATCATAATAATATTATGAAACGTTTATATATTATATGTTTTTACACGGCATTGTTGTCATATTATAATCATACAATACGCATAAAATATATATACGTGTTGCGTCTTGTGTGAGCCGTAAATCAGTGTGGCGAATTCAACATTTTTGTTCAACGGGAAAGAGGTAGGTACCTATTAAAAAAATATTTTAGTCTCCGCTCTCGAAATTCCTATTGTTTATTTATGTTACCATTGTCTATTACCAGTTCATATAAACATATTTTTTTTTTATGATCAATTTATTATACCCGTATGTTTTTTAATGTATGGTTATAGGTGGGTACAAGGTACCTACTCTCGTCTATCGTATCTTCGAAATCCTAAAAATCCAAACATTTCTCCCGGCCGTACGGAAGCTGACCCAAACTTCATTATTGGTTCTTTTTAAATAGCTGTTAAATTGATGCTCCAGGACTCGTGACATCCGGTCTCGATTAGAGTTTTTTATCATTTCTTCAAAATATATTGGTACTTGTAATCTTGTATAATATGATGTACCTACCTACGCGAAAATATTTAAAATAAACTTACCTAGTCCAACACAGTAACACCTACACATTTAATTATTAGTTATTACTTATTATTAATAAATTACACATAGGTACGAGGTACCTAAATAAAGTAGGTACCTACTCACAATGTTCTTATATTTCCTTATCTGATGCTCTTATTTAATTATTTCACAGAATATAACATTATTTACTGCCTACCCACAGTCTACATAAAAATCAATAATTATCAAACATTATTTATGTTAACAACACCTGTAAACGTAATAAAGATTCAAACTGAAAATTGAAATTGATCCAAACGCTGGAGCCTCCACTCTTAACTAATGAAATTAATGGTGTAATGTACAATATTAGTAAAGTAGATTATATGGAATAAAATAGAGAGTTATATGTGGCCACTAGTGCTACAAACGTTTTAGGATAAAAACTAAAAGAACATTATTGAATGGTAAGTAAATTAAACTATGGTCATCCGAACATTATTAACTATATAATATATAAGTATAAGTATTATACTTATTTTTTTTTTTTTTATTGATCTATAAAACATCGGCTTCTATGGCCATTAGTTTGACATTAACTTAAATTATTTTACAAATGTATAGTTAACTTATAATATGGCTTAAATTAGGTTATATAGCTGAATTTCTTAAATAAATTGTAGGATTTTGGTGATTGATTGAGGGTCAGGTCCGAGTGCTTCTCCGATTTGCTGTGATATTTGGTGTTTTTTCCTCATGTCTTTGTATTTTTGACATTCAGTGATAATGTGTTTGACACTTTGACTGTGTAGACCACTCCACACATTTCACATATGGGAAGATCGTTTTTCTCCATGAGATGCCTGTGAGTAATAAATGTATGCACTATACTTATTATAATCGTTGTTATTAGGCATTAGGCATTAAGCATTAGCAAGAAATCGCCACAAATTTATTTTAAATTTATATTTTAGACATCAATTTTTTAGAGGAAACTCGAAATTCGTACATTCGTTCTGATTTAACTGTACTTGTGCACCTAATCCATATCCAGGATTAACTATCATCAGGATTTAGCCATTCAAGATAGGTATAGTAGACATTAGTGCTGCAGTAGCCATGTGAACCAAAAAACAACAAATTGTCAAAGGCGGAAGAATCTCCCCCTCCCCATAACGTGAGTACACAACTACCACAAACTTTAAGCGTGCAGTATAACCACTATAACGTACACAACGAGATCTTAATGATCTGTATAAAAATATAATTTATATCGCATGAATCGCGGCTCGCAGGAGAGCTGAACACGAAAAATAATGAATAAAAAACTGGACTGTCGAAGTTAACGTACCGTTACGCAAACGCGAGTACAGCATAATATATAAGTCAAAAGTACGTACGTGTATATTGTATATTATTATATCATGTGTTTCTTTTGGAATATATATATTATTTTAATTGGACAGTGTATTCATTTTTCTCCTGGCCGTCGGCGGTATAGCGTAAAAGTACAACTGTATGTATAATATACGTAAGTACTCACCGTACACATAATACCTACCTACCTAGATACTGTAATCTTGTAAAAATATATACTTTTTATTTGTATATATAAGTGTATAGAGTCATGTATAATATCATACAGATGCATAACGATTTAAAAAGTATTTAAATTCTAGGTGTATAATTAGTATAACTAGAGCTTTTGCAGTAATTCGTTTGCTAATTTCCTAAGCAATCCGGTTACTTTTGATGGTAGTTAGTAGATTCATTTAAGAGGACGCCACACCCGCATGTGTTGTCTCCGTCTTACAAATGTACAACATAGCAAAAACTCTTTTGCGAGGGACAACTTTTCTCGCACCATATTTGTTGTAGAACTACCAAATTTTCACAGCACTTAAAGAAGAACTTTATCTGTGCAATAGCGTGCTCTTTTTTTCATTAGCACCATCCAATCATTTTTATAAGCAAATTAAAAAACCAAATGTTTAGAAGCAAATAACTTGTATTGTATATATGTTATTGAAAAAAAAGAGCACGCTGTTGCACAGATAAAGTTCTTCTTTAAGTGCTGTGAAAATTTGGTAGTTCTACAACAAATATGGTGCGAGAAAAGTTGTCCCTCGCAAAAGAGTTTTTGCTATGTTGTACATTTGTAAGACGGAGACAACACATGCGGGTGTGGCGTTCTCTTAAGTAATTATAAGAAATGTACATATCTGGACGGTAAAAATGTGGACAGTAAAAGTCCGGAATTTCAAAATTTGAAATCCTTAACAATCTGGACCGGACAAAACTGGACTGTACAAACCTGATAAGGAAGTTTATACTACGAAGTATACCAGCATATTATATACTAGTGATCCAATAGTGAAGCAAATTTGATAAAACATCGTAAATTATTTACAGTGATGCCCACGTTGTCACTAGCTCGCTGCGCTGTGCTTGGACAAAAAAAAATCGTAAATATCGCTTGACTTGCTATGCAACACCACCTAAAGTTGGTCACAGGGTAACCACAGTATAACCACCCTTATCATTTTTCGATCAAGTCCTTATTACTCGTAAATTGGGACGTCCAGAATTGTACAGTCCAGATATGTACATTCCATATACGTACTGTCCATAATTTTCAAATGTTATAGAATTGTGGCAAATTGGCAAAATTGGCACCGACACACTTAATAAACTTTATATAAAAAATACAATTTTCGAGCCTAATTATTAAGACTATTACTAGAATCATAAAATAATAACTGGAGAATGAATATTTATGTTTGAAATTTTTTTGCACTGAAAAACAAATGCTGGAAGTATAGTTTGTTTATGTTTGATGCCTAGCCAAATCTATGGAACATTGTTGTCATATAGGTAGATCGGAAGACGGAAAGGAGTCTGCAGAATGTATATCGACGAAATATATATTTTTTTATTTCGCTATAGTGAAAAATCATTTTTTAGCGATTATCGACACATGCATCCGTTATACTTCTGCACAGTGGCTAACACAAAAAAATGTATATGCGGCAAAGTGCAAAGGTTAGCTGCTAGTCTATAATATCACAGCGCAATACGTAACTCGTCCTATATAGAGGATAGGTCATATAATATTATGATGGTAGACAGCAATTAATAGCAATATATGATGGAATATATATAGGACGAACGAATGACAATCTCAATAATTTATTATGCGATGAACGGGAGACGAGTGAAAAATTGCAATATCAATAAAACGCATAATATATTTTAGTACCTATACGGCCATACCCACTTGTATACTCTTGATATACATATGGTATATATAGGTATGCACACTGCGTGTTGTGATAATACCCACACGTATATATAGGTAAACAGCCTGCTCATATATTATACATAATATTATAATATATAGGTATCGAGTACGCGTTATTGTAAGTTACAATATACACGATCAGGTCGGTATTCGCAGCTCGATGACTCCCACTCGAAAGTAAAAAATCGCTGCATCCCGCGAGTGTGCCCTGCTATTATATTATTATTATAGTACCGCTGCAGTTTGCATTATATTATATTATATAGGTGCACCACTACGCCTATATATGTATGCACGACACACGTAGGTACACAGTATAAATAATCTACAATATAATATGTATATATATTACACGAGACACACGTATACCTTATACCTGTACTACTGCTGCTGCAGTGTATATTATACCAATTAAAAAGTCTGTTATTTATGGCACGCGTGTAACAGTGGAGCACTGCAACATGCAGCAACGAGTGTGGCGTATATAATATAATTATTATATTATATAGCTGTTGAATAACCGCCCGATGCGGTTAAACGGCTCAAAATCGTTCACTTTTATATTATATATTATTGGTAGGTGCTTATACCTGTACCTGTACCAATGTGTACCATAACCGTTAAAATATAATATACACCTTTGAACGTCTATATTATATTGTATACAGAGCGGTTCCGGGTTTTCGGTACACAAAAATCGAGAGACTTCTGATCTCGCGGTGCGATGGTAGTGAGTGAGGTAGCACCTAAACCCATTTTGAGTTTTGCGAATCCGGTACTTGCGGTAGATAACTACTATATAAGAAGTACCCTTTGATTAACCATTAATCATTTATTGAAAAGACTTTATCAAATAAATTCAATTTGTTATTTTACCTAAGAATTGATTCGCTTGCAGGATTTTTCATACCTTAAATCATTATTTGTGCTATGCCACACGATTATCGAGGTTTTCTGATGGCAGAAGTGGCTAGCGTGGTGACTAAGTCCAAGCTAAAACCGTAGCCAGGACAGGAAATGTAGTCATACCATTGATTATAAATACTATTATTAATTGTAATCATTTAGGTAGTACCTATACGTCCCAGTCGAAAACTCGAAAATCTGAGAGTACAAAATTAAATCTAACATTATAATTAATTATTTTTATCAAACAAAAAAACAAGAAATCAAGAAAAAACTATTGAAAATTGGTTGTTACTTGAACTTTAACTGTATAATGGTGTACTATTTAGGATATAAGTTTTATAAATATTGTAAATTTTAAATATTATAATGATTTTATTGTATACTGATAACTCATTTGCCTCGCCTCAAGCTCTGCTCAATGGAGTAAATTAAATAATTAATAAACTTATTGTAAGTTGTAACTGTATTATTTATTCAATAAAAAAAAAAAAAAAAACTTTTTAATTATTATACAACAGTTAAAACATTGTAAAGCAGTAATAAGCTAGTAATCAAGAATGAACTATAATAGCCATATTATTATATCTGTCTGTTAAACACAATGTTAACCAGAAGACTTTGTTTAACCATACATTTTAGGGGTAGTTTTAGTAGTATTTTGGATCCATCTGAAATTTTGGAGGTGGTCAACAAACAATAAAAAAAAAAAAAAACAGGGAAAATTAAATACGCAAAACCGAGATTTGATAAAATCAAATAGGTTATTTGTTTTAATACAGAAACGATTACTCGAAGACTTTCATTAGTATCTTCTATAAATTTGATAATTTTCATTTTTCAAATTTGTTTAGTTTTTTTTTTCATGTTGGTACAATCATTTTTAACTAACATGAAATCATTCTCTAAATGTGTACCTATGGAAAGCCCAGAAGCACTCTGTACATTTGAACCCGAATAATGTATGTGGTATAACTTCACTACATCGCCGTCGCCGTGACTGCAGCATGATACATAATATATGCAACTGCGCGTCTGCACTTGTAATAATATATTACTGAACACCGGCCGATCGGCGAAACACGAACGGACAAGGCAGATTGTGATTTGATCATTAAGATTCACCGCTCTAATCAATTTTTTGTTAAATAATTATCTCGTTCAAGTATTATTATGAGCCTTTATAAGGTGTTTAAGAATCGTACTGTACTATTATATAGATTCAAATAAAACTCTAGAATCTGTCAAAAAATCATATATCTTTTGCAAACGATAATATACATATTGATTACTGTTTTATAATTCAAAGGTTTTGGTCGTTTAAGGTAAACGCTAACAGACAATAAAATTCAAAATATTTGTTTTATTTTTCTGCAGTTTACACAAATATTATGTTATTCATAAAATAACATTTTAATAGTATATAAAATCGCAAAAACAAGATAATATGAGAAAATGAGAAAGAGAGAAAAAAAATAGTGAAAGAGCAAGAGTGAGTGAGTGAGAGAGAGAGAGAGAGAGAGAGAGAGAGAGAAAGGGAAGAAAAAATAGAGGGGTATGAGACAGATGGATTGAAAGATAGAAACAAGTATATAGCTGAGATAAATAGAGATAAAACAAAGACTAACCATATTTCATTTTTGTACATAATCTACACATATTATTTTTTAATAAATATATGCACGTAAAAAAATAACATTAGTGACTAATTATGCGCGTACGACGATATTATATTATATATACATTGTAATATTACATTAAAGATCGTCGTTTCGGTGAGAGTTGAACGCAAACGTATCATTATATACACATTAAGTTATTAGCATTTAAGTCGCGGGCGCTACACTGTGTTCGTTATTAAACAATAATAATATTATATATATTACATAATATAGGTACTATATACACTTAATTATTAT
This sequence comes from Macrosiphum euphorbiae, assembly GCA_949089665.1. NCBI lineage: Eukaryota > Metazoa > Arthropoda > Insecta > Hemiptera > Aphididae > Macrosiphum > Macrosiphum euphorbiae. The sequence continues at coordinate 73,787,606 of CARXXK010000001.1, read as the reverse complement.
CACTGGAAATATTATGTAGGTATATATAAACAATCAACAACTAATTAAAACACTTATGCAGAAAAAGTCTATAATTACACTTAAACGTAAGATTAAAAAGAAAAATAATAACTTTAGGTTTGCACTAAACAATAATAATAATAATAATGATGATAATAAGAGTAATCATCTGAAACGTCCGACATGGTGTGATTTTCGCTAACGTGATAATATTAAATATTCGACAGCCGTGTAGTGGTAGTTTTTTGGTAATCACGGTGCGTCATCTGACCGTCATCGGCTGAAATGGGTCGATATCAGCTGTTGTCGGTACGATGATTAATATCACAAATTATAATATTAGAATGGCGGCCGCAATCGATCGATCTGCGACGAAATCATCATATTGTCATGGCAGTTACGATGACGTCGTTGCGTATAGTGCATTAGTGCATTGGTGCATCGTCGAGGTGCAGGGCCGTAAGACAGCATTTTCGATAGACGTGCGCAGCGAATAGTTCTGAAAAAAAAATGTATACCAATGTTAATTATTACGAATTCGTTAATTATGATACAACACAAAAACATATTTTACTATTAGGCTACACGCAGAGTTGCCAAACGACCGTTTGGATTTATTTCGCTAATTTATAACAGGTGGGTATAGGTATTTATTAAACGTAAATATTGTTGAGTCGTCGATTCGTGTAATCGTGCTTATGCGTGCGCTTCGCACATTTGTTTTCCATGCCTACCATATTATTATTACTACTTAGCACATAATATACCACACTAATATCCAGACGATATTTTCTTGTAACCTTAATGTTTTTTTACATCTAATTATAATATGGTTACCGGACGTCCCGTACAAAATATTATGTATTTTAATGTCCTCTTTTGGGTGTACGATTGCGCGAGTTACCATACTTTTATTACAGTATGTTTTTTAGAGATTACCTACGATTGCGCGTTGTTTGTAAAATACGATAGTGCTTGGGAACCTTTGATTTTCTATTCCCTATGCTGTGTTACCAGATAGTATCGCGTGTGTACCTATATAGTATATAATACGATTGAGGTCGTTAAATACGCATAAAAAACGAATGTATTTCGAGTAGGTTCTGCTGGTAAATATCTCAGCACAATGCCTCCGGTTCGCTTCGCCCCAAATATATCCATATAGACTTGTTGTGTAAAAACTCATCGGCAAAGTGACAGGAAAAAAAGCTTAAACTGACAACATTGCAACATATTTACGCGCAAACGTAAGTACCTACATATATATTTCACTATAAAAAATAAATAAATTTACGTTATATTTTATACATAGTCCCGCCGAAATATGCACAGCAATATTATGAAAAAGGTCGAATGCCCCAAGTCGTAGGTACTTTACGGCCTTTTCAAAGCTATTTTTCCTGTTGTCTTGATATCTCTCTTTGGGACAAGTCTCATAAGAGATTTCTATATGGAGTGGCATACTTTTTGGTTTAGAAATCTAGTCTTACCGAGTATAAAAACGCTGGTTCGTGTAAACTATATTATTTTTGTAATTTGTAGTAATAAATATACTCAAAAACACATTTTTCTCATGTGAGCATTCAACAAAAAATCACTCTGGTCTTTGGAAAAGGAGAGGAGGGTTACAAAAGTTATGACTTTGAATACAAATGTTAAAACATATTCACTTCTCTCTCAATAAAGATCCGACCAATTGCTATAATTTAGACATAATCACTCATAAATCATAGTTCAAGGTATTTTCCTAGAAAATGTTAGAAGTCTCAGCTAGTCAACAGAAAATATGCATATTATTTTGTTTAGTGTCGTATTCTTAATTTTGAAAACCTGGCAACCCTAATATATTACCCATTAATATTCATGACACCCATCTAATTAACGATCTTTATATTTTATTAATCGTAGCTATTGTTTTTCGTTTTCTGGAAAATGGCTTACTATACTTTTTCCTCGAAAGCCAACGCGTACTCTTATAATTTAATATTATAGGTACATAATATTATACAATATGTATAAAGTGATATATACACGACCAACTCGGCAGTAATATATATATATAAAGCGGCGCGGCGTGTCTGGCGCGGGTGTATATATCATATTATATCCGACGAAATATTGCCAGGAAATTTACATATTTTCCTCGCATATGGTATCTTTCCGATAAGCATATTATGCGTACATAATATATAACGCGGTGGAAAATTAATATGTTTTGTTCTATACGAGGCGACCCGCAGAGTGTCTAGCGTTTTATTTTTTTTTTATTTTTAATTAAAAAATAAATAAAATTTCACGTTGGTCGTGTGACTAGGTGAATAATTTCGGGTAATTAATCTCTCGAATGTGATGTACAAGCGCAGACGAAACGAGATATAATATACAGCCGACTGTGTGCTCGTATATTGAAGAGTAGGTATATAAACGGCCAACCGGTGACTGTTCCCACACGTATCCGTCGGGCGTGAAACGTATACATATATAGCTATTAGGTATTAAAAAATTATGTTATGTAAATTCGCATTTTTTTCTTTAATTCGTTTTCTGACGCACGCTTTAAATTTTCGCTCCCGAGATCTATATCTAGTAATCTAGTAGGTATATATATAACAATCGGGAGCGTTTTACCCTTTCGACTACCTAGAAATATAATAATATGTCAATATAATATATTATATTGATATATTATGGTGAAATTTAGCACAGTTTCAGTGACGCGTTTTGACCCTTAAAAACATACGATTAAAAATATTATGGCGATAAAGTTACCATTTTTTTTATTCTGTATAATTTTATCAGATCGTTTATCATTATACAACTATGTGATATTATATTTTAAAACAAACTTATATTATTGGGTGTTAATATGTTTAATATAAATAATAATGGATGTGCCTTAAAGGTATATACCTAATATTCGAACAAAAATTACATTTTAAAGCCCCAATTAATGTTATACGTATAATAGGATTAGGTATACCGTATAACTGCTAAAATATATAGACTCGAATATTTTTGTGTGTAGACGGTAGACACAAGACATTAATGCAATAAATAATTATTTTTCCAGCTCAAATTTCCACCAAGATAACCTTCGCACTAGATATGAGTTGGAAAATATTGGTATTAAAGGCCTTCCCGGATAAAAAAAATTCATATTTGCGCTGTTCAATGTAACAATTAACAACTATTATACAACTCAATTTTGCTCAACGCCGTCAGCGGTCACCACTAACTAACAGCATACCGGGTTTTATTTTCTCTTTTGTACCTGACCATAGCTCGAATTTCGTTGAACACATACTCAACAACTATAGACAATTAAAATACGCCTATAATATCAAATATATGAAGTACGATTACAAGCTGATAAAGGTCTATGTATAGGTACATAGTTATGAAATAAATAAATTAAATTTAGGTATTCTGTACGAATGCACCAAAATCAATTACACCTAGAAAAGTACGCTGATTTCACACCGAATCGTATATGCACCCACACATATTGTTAGGTTCAATTATAGGGTGTTCGATGATCCGTTTGTAATACGATAGTCACGTGAGTGCATTTACTTAAGTCGTTTAAAAAAAATCAAATGAGATAAAACCCCGCGGGCAATGCTAACAGCTAACGTGTGCTGCAGGCATCGACAACCCTCACTCATACGTTTTTTTTTCTATTAATTAACACCGTTAATAACACTCTGGAATAATATAATGCACTTACAATATTTTGGATTGCGTTCAATTGAAAAATGTGCTTAGGTAACATGCGGGCGACCGAAAAGCGTCCAAAACGCTCGACAATAATTATTCTATATAATGTGTGTGTGTGTCACGTGTGTGTGCTGCAAGCACTTGATACAGTTTAAATTAATATCATATTACTCTGGCCAACTGTTATTCTAGCAGGACGTGTTGAAGGGAATATTCGCGGCGCGTAGTCCAATAAACATAATATTTTAATCCACGAACCCTTTTTGAACAATATAATAATTTTTATTTATTTCTGTTTTTATAATTTAATTTTTTTTTGTGTATAGGTATGTACATATCAATGCAAAATTTCCCATTGCTCAACGGATATCAAATATAATGTGGGTATTTATTAATTATACAAAAGCGTACATATATTATTATTTGAATAATATTATATAGATAAACGATATACAAATAAGATTTTTCCAACTACTTGTAGTCATAATTTAATGTATTCGTGATGGGTATAACATGCTAAAAATATTTAAAAACATACAAAAACAAATCAACGTGAATACATAATATATTATGTTTTGCAACAGAACATATACCTACATATTTATATTGAAAACATATACATAACTATATTGCAAACCTTTATTTTTTAGTCTTTTCGATTCGACTTTGTCACCAAAACACGTAGATAACTTTTATTTTTTTCCCCAATCGATACGCAATTTGTGTTATTGGGTTTTGCAACATCCATTATGTGTTTTTAGCTATTTTTCTTAGAAATACACCACAGGGTACACAATATTTTTTTTCACTGAGTCATATTTATTCGGAATACGTTGAATTGAAATTCAAAGATTTTTTTATATATATAATATAATGTTGCGTTTGTACAAAATAAATCCTTATGATTATATAGACATATATATTTCACATTTCTATTTTCAAATAACACGTATAGATATGTATTCCATAAAAACTGTTACATTTCTCACAATCTAATATCGTCTGCAACGTAATCATAATAACTTATTTTTTATAATTCGAACACCTAATCAATAAAATTATCATTTAAAAATACTACAAACAACGTAAAATTGCAATATACCTAACTACTATACATAAATATTTTAAAATTCAAAAGATCAATATTTATAAAAATATTTAAAACAAAAATTGTTTGTGTTGAATATGTAGGACGTAGGTCCGTGTCAATAACCATTACATAATGTGGAATCCAATATGCTAGTTATAATATGCTATTCGAGCAGAAGAATTACGTATATAATTCCAAATTTTTGCGACATGAAACTTTATTGACGGTATCAATTGAATAAGCCAAGTAAGTATATATAGAGTATATAAATACTGTTTTAATGTTTTATAATATGTAAATTAGTATTATTGTTAAAATGATAAATATAATATTTTGTTAACATATTTATATACTCTATATAGGTAAACTAATAAACAGTTTAAAAGCCTCAGTGTATAGACTATTTATTTAAAACAACAATATATATTTTTATAATAAAAAATTGCCTATAAGTATTATAGTCAGTCAATTCACCAGTATAAGTATAATGCTATGTACATATGTATATGGTATACTAATAATTAATTGAATAATTTTATAGAAGTCGTTTATACTATAAAGTAAAAATCAGTACCTATCTGAAATTAATTTAAAAGCATTAATGGGGGACAGTTTTGGGTAACGATGCACTGATTTTTTAATAAAGTATTTAAAGTACCTAGTAAAAATTGCAATATTTAAAAAAAAAATTAATTTCCTCTGCAGCTTTTGAAAAATTCGCAAGATATCGAGAAATTAAAGATTTAACAACATTTTAACAATTTTTGAAAAGCATATTCCAATGTTACCCATCTAAATCCTGCATGAACTCCACTTTTCGTCATTAAACCTAAATTGTATAATATATAATATAGTGTCCCGTCCACTTACTATTGTCTTAAAAAATGTATATTGCAATAAATTAAATGTATATTTGGCATGTTATAATTTTAATAGATTGGTAAAATGAAAAATATTATTCTATAAATCAGCAGAACTTTGTGTACACGGTCATATTATTATGACGTACCTATGCATATAATGTACACCCGCACGACAATCGAATAACGGGACGTACCGCGGGCACGCACATATATAATATATGGAAAATAAAATGTCTATAGTTTTTCATATTTTTATACATATATATATATAGTAACCGCCAAGGCATTATATCTACATATTATAGTAGGAAGGTATATCAATTGCAGTCGTTATCTATCCAGCTCATACTCCGACTGTAATGCTGTATATATAACGTCAATGTTTGTCCCGATTAATCCTTTCAAACAAAAACCACGTATGAACTTTATACGTATAAATATATAATATGTAGATTATATTATGTAGGTATACACCTCGGATGTATATACACACACGTTATCAATTCCGTCATCGTCGCCCGCTTTGGTTGGTATATATATTCAGTATACAATAATAACGCATGTAAGGGCGAACAAAATATTATAATATTGTGTCGAGTTTTTTTTTCAATTTTCACGTGTCGGAGCTGGTTATAATATATATTACGGGGGAAAAAAAAAGTCGTAGGTCGAAAATTCCCGTTTGCCCCCCGAGTGTTTGTTTTTTCCAAACTCAGATAACGATATTTATACAGAAAAAAAAATAGACGTTTACGGCCGAGATGCGTGGAAGGGATAACGCGTCGCCGCCCGCGTTCTAAACGATTATGAATATTTTTTTTAATTTAAAACTTCCAAAGGTAGGAAAAAATAAACCATATAGCAGGTAACCTCTGTATACAAGTATTATTTCGTATAGGTACCTAGCCCTACCTATATAGTATATTATATACTATATACCTATATACCACAAATACACGAGTGGATCGATACAGTTTTCGAGGGGGCACATGATGTAGTCTTATCAGCTCTAATAATATATAATATAATAATATCAGCTCTATATTATATTGTAATAGGTACATAACGTACCAACAGTGTTGTGGAGTAACTTAAGTTACAATTTACAAGTTACAGTAGCTAAAGTCGCTAGACCATATATGTATGTAAATATAAGAAATAGGTAAAAGTAGGATTTTCTTACAGTAACATTTTTTTTTCCAATTTAACTTAAGCCGGGCGACTATGGCTATTATTAGCTATTAGGGGGGTTATGAGCTGTGATTAGTAAGGTTGGTACGGTAAGGTGTTGTTACGGTAGGTAAGCAACATATGTATGTGTGGCAAGGTTATAACTACTGTACGAACCATCCGGGAGCTAGTAGCTGCTGGCGTTACTTACTGTCAGTCGCATGGTGCGACTGGGAGCAGCCAACGCGCCAAGTCAAGCCACAGGTAACATTTTTGCGGCGGTTAAAGTGGGAATAATATCCAGATGGGACTAATGTTTTCATATAGTTTTAAGCGTTCCATTATATAATATAATTTTATGTATAAAATCCTAATTTGTTAAAGGGGGCGCTTTTTAACCGCCGTCAGAGGTAGGGGGACTGAGTCCTCCTGCGCCCTCCCCCCCACTTTAAAACCTGCATTTTTGTAATACAAAATTGTATTGACAAGAAGTTTTATTTTTTTATAAATTGCAGCTTGGAGAATGTATTGTTATTTTAAATCAATTTAAATATTGAGAATAACTCAAATTATCTCTATACTTGGGTTCTTGGAATAAACATTTTATATTATTTCATATTGTTGCTTGTCATTATACTTATATATAGATAATGTATTGGCAATATTATATCTTTTAAACTCCAATGATATTTTCAAAAATAAAAAGTAATTTTAATTATAACAAAGTTAGTTTTTTGAACTCATAAGCAATGTAACTTGACCAAAAAAAGAAAATAGCAACTATTGAGAATAATTTAATAACAATTTTGAATGGTAATTCATAATCTATATGACGACTACCAAAAGTTGTGACTTCTTCAACACTGCGTATCTACCCATAACCCTATATTATGACGTATCTATAATATATTATACAAAACAATAACTCACCTATTTTAATATTTCACCGTATACGCGCGAAACCGTTGGCACCGAGACCGGCAGTGCGGCGGCGTGCGATCGTCGTCGTCGGCTGCGGCGGCGGCGAGTCGCGGGCGGCGCGTGCCGGGCGTAATATCAGACGTAGTCGGACGGCAGCGAGTTCTGCCGCTGATGGTTATGATGATTGTGATAAGGGTCGATTGGCTCGTACATGTCCGAGTAGTAGGCGCTGCTGTGCTGGTCGAACGCGTAACCGGCGTTGTGGTAAGCGGGCGTCGGTACCCGGTCCAGTTCGGTGTACAGCACGTCGTCGGCGGTCGACAGTGGCGGTGGTGACATGTTGTGCGGCCCGTCATCCTGGCCTCCACCGATGACGGACGCGTACACCACCACCGGTATGGCAGCGGCAGCTTCTTCGACCGTGTAATGGTTGGCCCGGACGGCGTTCTGATTGGACGGCACGGCGTCCGGCGGCAGCACGGCGCCGCGTTTCCGACGGAACCACCGGAACCAATCGCCCGGGTTCACGGACAGCTGATGCCCGACGCCACCGCCGCCGACACCACCGTCGTCACCCCCGCCGATCATGCCTCCGATGAGGCCCCCACCGACTCCCCCGCCCCCACCACCACCACCACCGATGCCGTTACGGACGCCACCACCACCCGACGGCCGTCCCGGTCCCGTGTGCTTGATGGACGACGTGCCGTCCGGGCCGCCAGACCGACGGACGATTGGGCCGGCGCGACGGTTGTTCAGCTGGTTGTTCAGATGGTTCATGTGGTTCAAGTGGTTCAGGTGGTGGTGGTCCCCCGCCGCTATCTGGGCGATCTGCCGCTGGTGGTGGTGCAACTGCTGATGGTGGTGATGGTGGTGCACCCGGTCCGTGGGCGGATCGAACGACACCAAACATTCTGCACACACAACAAAATAACGACATATAATTACTATGTATGTACATTGTACACCTGAAATTATTATTGGGTATAACAGTCCAAATAATGTATAGTATATACATCTAACATAATATATGATATGCCCACAAGGTACAAAAAACCGAAAGAAAATAATAACAGTCAAATAATAAAAAAAAACATTTAGACGTCTACTCGTTTGGGTTCGATGAATCGTATTTTATGTATAGATGATTGGAAATGAGTAACGCAAAAATTGCCAACATTCATATAAGTACTATAAGTTTTATTGTGTTCGAAAAATATATAATATTATATATTTGAACATTCTTTAAAAAGCAGTAAGAAACACGATTTAGCCGCGCGCTCGACCTCCTAATAAGCGTTAAACCAACGAAATTATTCATACGGTGTCACCCCCCACGCCCCTGTGCATTACACGTGCAGCCCCAAAAAACTTGCAAATTAACATTTTATTATATTGTATTTTTTTTAACGAAAATACGTTAAGAGTCTTGTTTTACGATTATGTTTATTTCGTATTTACTGTGGTGTTTATATATGTTCGTATTTTTCTTTTTATAGCACACTATAATATATATGTGTAGACAATGTACGCATAAACGATGTACATATAGGTGAGTTTTAGAGCAACGTCATGTACAGCCATACAAGGTATTATATTCGTATAATATTATGATATCGTTTTATATTTATGAAGTATTCGTTTTTTAAAATCCTCTCTCCGTTTTAGCTTACATCACACGTAGGTACTGCAGAAATACGCATACATATATTATTATATTTAATATTATAATATAATATGACGGAGGTAAAATACAAAGCTGGCTGAGATTGAGTCATTTATTTGCTTAGATACTGTAAAAAGTATTTATTAAAATAATATATTTTATACCGCAGAGTTGAATTTGGAATATTTTTTTTTCAAAAATAATGTTCACATTGATATACACGGTATAACTATATGCACCGCCCAAATAAAACGAAAAATATGAATACCTACTGAATACATATTAATATATTATAGACAGAAATCAACAAGTTAACGTACAAGAATTGAATATTGGAAAAGAACCAATATTTAAATAATCTTTACTCTTTAGGTACCTACTTAAATAATAAACCAGATATGTTTAAGCGACTGTAGCAGTTAATTCATTTAAAGTATAATGATTATATTATTATTCCCATCAAAACACGTTTTATATTTAACGCGAGTTGTAAGTTACACACAAAATTACTTTTCTTTTACGATCGTAATATTTAATGAGGTGTAAATTAAAATATTTCCGAAACAGAAAAAAATGATTTATACTCAGTTATAATTAATTATTTAATGAAATAACGACGTTAAACAATATTATATACGTGTATAAATAATATATTGACAACGAATTAATTAATGTCAATATCATAACACGTTCGTTAAGAATATTATCCGTTGACATTATTAATACAATATTATATAGGTAGTAGGTACCTATATACTTTATAGTATATACTTTAAAAAAAACTTTTAAATTTGTAGTGTAAATGACTGCATTATATTATTACATAAGAAAATATTTGCATTACCTTTATTAAAACGTGTGGATATAAAAAAAATTAGTATAATGTACTGGAGCGCGTTTTACATAAATTATTTGTCGAAAAAGTTAATGAAAAAGCTTTTTATGTTATTAATATATTTTCGAGCAAGTACATGATATTATTTTTGTTAAAAGTTATTGTTCCGTACTCAAGCCGTAATAGCCGTTATAATATACTACGACGGTCGTAGCCTGTAGGTGATGGTACTCGGTAGTCGGTATATTGCTACAATATCATTATATATAAAGGTACCTACATTGTATGGGTTATGAGTAACATACACACAATATATTATAATATCTTATTAATACTACTCTGTTGTGCAAAAATCATGTCGATATTATATAGTTTATACACCGTGAAAAGTTGTTAGCGTTCCAAATTTCTATCGTATAAATCCTGAGTTTTTTGGCTTCAGTGTAATACACACACGGTAATTTTGAAATATATATTTATATTAGAAGACCATAAGTTTACGACCGTAATATTTTACACGCATATAATAATGTAGTCGTTGTAATATCATATACCATCATGCACATTTCACAGCAATATGTAGGGAAACGGAAATTGTTTTCGTGATATTGTTATCCGAACGAACGGTTATAAATTATAATAATATAATATATAAGGTGATTCCTTCAACAGTTAACACTAACTAAATGCTAAACAGTCTTTTTCTCGGTAATTTGTGTTTGAAAAAACGTTTTCGCTTATCTAACATTGAAATGCTTATAAGTTATAATTTATTGACTATACTGGTTCCTAATTTAGTTCTAATTTTTTATACATCGACAATATTTGACTTTGGAATATAAAATATTTAATATATTTATGTTTTGTTTGAAGCACCAATATTACTTTAAATATGATAACGAAAAATAAATAGTAAGAAATATATTTATTTTTTCTAAAATAGGGTGTTGTAATGACTTCAAATTATGTGAAAAAATAAAAGTAAAAACCCACAAGATGACCAAGAAAATGAGAGTTTGGTGATAAAAGAATCATTCTGTATAATATAATGTGTGTTATAACAATGCATGCAACATAAGTATACATTATTATTATACAGGTGTATTATAGGTACCTATATGTATATAATGTGTACACGCGGGCGGAAAGACTGTCGTCTGAATTGTAAAAGGGAAAAACGTAGATGTATTAAATAGCAGCAGCGGCAGCAGTGCGCCTTGGAAACGTCCGACTGACATCCGATTGAGAACATAAATTTAGAATAAGCGAAAAAAGGAAACGGACCGAGTGGTACGCAGAGAATATATACTGTCCATTATTATCTCTCCATCGCGGCGATACGCGCAGCAGCTAGCTAACGTATTAATTTATACTCGAGTTGGTATTGTTCTGTCAGCGGACTAAATAAAAAATGTGTTTGGGATACCTATATATACCTACACACTGGCATACATATAATATATTATATATTATATGCTCGTTTCCACAACTCCTGATGCACCTATATACCTATACTACTATATACTTGTATATATATATATATATATATATTTATCTACGACACGACGTCTATGCACCAACCTATAGTGTGTATGGGTATATAGGTACCTACCTATACATAAATATTATTATTATATACGTTTTCACCGGGTGTACGCGTTTCTGTGCAGTTGTCGCCACCGACTCTGTCCCGTAGTACGTATTAAAATATATCATCGCATGCGACCTCGTTATACATAATATTATATATGATAATGATAATATTATTATAATGTGCGACCGCGTTCCGAGCGTATACCTCTATATATAAAATATATATAAATATGTTAAATGACGTGCGTGATATTTAACTCGCAGCGATAGATCATCTAATAATAATACGTAATATGTATATAATATATCCGTAAACGCACAACTCGGGCACATGGGATATAGTATATTATATTATACATACGACGATAAATATATTATAATATAGTGTGCTCGACGCGAGTTCAATTCTTCAAAATTTTCTCACACGACCTATCGGCGTGGAGAACAGATATTATAATATACGACGAGGAGTGTATTATATACCTATAATAAACGCATCGGACAAAAGTTTTATGCGTCCGCCACCGAACGGAATATAAATTATACCGCAGCGCATATACAATATATAATAATATTATAATATACTCGTACACGGGTATACCTATCGTTATTTAATATTTATTATTATATTGTGTAGGTATATTATATGTAGTGGGTACATGTGCGTTCATACCGCGATAATGTACATAATAATATAATGTACACGAAACGAAATAATTCTGATAATTTTTTTTCTCCCTTTACCCCCGCATCACGATATGTTATTATAACGCGCAATGGCGTGTTGATCCCAAACGTGTTTTTTTATTTCGTTTCCACTCGCCAGCGCGCGCACGTTGCATAACATCACACGCTAACACAATTGTTTTTTTTTTTTACATAATATATATTATTATTATAGCTGGAAATCGTAAAAATGTACTACATAAAACCTTGTTTGGGTTAGTTAAAATTTGACGATCGCGTACAATATAAATGTATTAGTTTCCTCGTTTTCGTCGTCGTTGTTGTTGTTTGTTGTTTTATAGCCAATATAATCGCATTCTGCAGTTTGTTCGAGTCCTCTGAATATAAAATAAATATAAGTTTCTACCTGTGTATATATTATTATTATATATTGCGTTTTATGGGTGGTATAAGCTACCTATATAAACACTGACCCTTTATTAGGTACAGCTTACGCGCGTTTTACCTCGACACTTATTATGTCATATATAATATAAATACGACAGGTACCTAACTTAGCTTACTATAGGTACCTCCTATACGAGAGTATTGGCGGAATTTAGCATTTTGTTGTGGAAACGATTTTCTGAGAATAATTATTATACAGAGAGAGTGTGTTATGCGCACTCGAATCGTTATTATTATTTAGTTTGCGAGATTATATTATGTGCACACTGAGGTTATACAAACACACTATATATGCATAACGCACTGCTGCCGTATATACTGCACACACATCATGGAATTTTTACCTCGCAGATGGAGTAAATTAAAGAAAAAACGCAGTGTCAATAATAAAAACCATAATTCCACCAGATGTTCCTCCCTCCCATCGAGCAGATATATTCTGGGAAAAAAAATATATAAGACGACCCCACATTTTCCTCGAACGGCGGGCGGCATCGCGGCGACCGGCGTTCAAAGGATATAATACCGTGTCGACCGTGTTATAACTTCTAATTAAAACATCCAACACGATGGACCAACCACGTAAGGTTATAAAATATTTTTATTTATTCGGGATTTATAAGCTACTTATAATGACTTTTCAAAGTGGTAGTTGTCCCCTGGTATGATTTAGTGCTATGTACTGATGTTATTATAAAACAAATATTTACCTACCCGCGAGCTTTCAAAGTATATTATACAGTAACATTTAACTCTGAGAGAAAATTGAAAAACTATGTTACATAAAGGCAAATTTATTCACCCCGCTGTGTGTGCGGCCCTGCTAGAAACGTTACATACAAGTAGGTACAATTTTTTTTTTACATTATAATCATTACATTATAATGGATTTGATTGGAAAAGCCTAAAATTTTGCACAAACATATTTTCACCCCCAGCTGGTGTCACATCAAAGGACTCGTTTTAAATACTCTTATTAACTAAAAATAATTACATAATATATAATAGTATAATAATTTGTAATCTCGGAAAGGTTAGTTAATAATCAGTTGTAACCTATACAAAGGGGTATGATTTTAATTTTTTTATTAATAATCATATATTACTTAGTTCGCTTTTAAGTAGAATTAACACTGCAGTTTATTAGGTGCGGGTACGAAAATAAATAAACAGGTTAAGAAAAAAATAAACTGGTAGAATAAAACGCAAATCAAATTGCAAAGGAAATTCTAACAGGCGCGCACGTGTGACTACCTACGTATACAAACGAGTTGGTGACGACATAAATATATTATAGGTACATTATAATGGCATATTTTATATTATATTAAACATGTTATAGTAGGTATACACCTAATAATGCGTCTAACTCACCTGGCCGAGATGGCGCTGTGCGTCCGGAAAGTCGTCTGAAACAAAACCAAAAAAAAAAAAATTGTATTATTTTAAGGTATCTATATAATATATATACCAAGTTTTTTTTAGTGAAACACACTCACTATACGCGATAATATTAATATTTTATTATACGTTTAATCGTCAAATTATACGATCTCCAGACACTCGATTATGAGCGTTTTTCTTTTGCGTGGGAGACGGATCTCAGATCTACGATCTCAATCGCGTATTTAACGTGTCGGTTTCACATAATATATTATTAATTATTAATAATATAATTTTATGTTATGGCGCGTTGCTATACCGCTGCAGCAGTGTTTTGAAGGGAGGAGGAGGATGCATCCCAATCGTCGTCTTTATACCGTATGATACTATATAATATTATCATATATTATATATTTATATGGTATACACGAATATTATAATAGTATAGATCATTCGACGACGGATTTATTATGTCCTAACCCGATGGTTTAACGTCGTTTTAATTGGTCGTGTGTGTATGTGTGTGTGTGTGTGTGTGTGTGTGTGTGTGTGTGTGTTTAGATCTCAACGAATGATTTAATATATCTGGTCTGTACGCCAGTCTTTTAAAAACCCATTTCTGCCGTACATTATAATAATATATGCATTCGCCGACGACGGTCCCGCATCATTATAAAAACATTACCGTTCGTCATCAGTCGCCGTGCAATTATTATTATTATTACTAAACGCGTCCTGCAGGAATCGTTTTTATTATTATAATTTCGTCCGGCCCGCGTCGAGATTTTTTCGGGAAGTCATATTCCCCGCCTTTGACGTTTCCGACCGGTTTTATACAAATTTTCTCCGAAAATCCGTTGGCCCGAAACGAACTTTTTCGTCGGGTAGTATTATACGTATAGGTACGTCATGCGTATGCCACGACCACACCCCGCCGCCGCCGACGGTATACGTTGGTGTTTTTATTACGACGTTTCACAAAAAGAAATAATTAGCCAAGTCTGCTAGCGACTATATAATATAAGTTATAATACTGCTTTTATATTATATGTACAACGGACGTATCGTGACATTTTTATTCGAAACAACTGCGGGGCAGTGCAGTACGCCGCGAACATCGGGCTACTCCACGCGTTAAAATCGCGGTGAATATTGTTAAAAATATGTTTGCAGAGCTCGCGATAAGCGTAAAACGCGCGAGATTTTATTTTTACTGCAAAAGTTTTATGTACTAAATCCTCTAATACGCGCACGCGTTTTTTTTTTACGAGACGTCTGGTAGAGTTTAATTAATGCCTGGGCGGTAGAGTTGACGTTTTACCTCCATAAAATTTGATAAACGTTAAAAACATATAATCTTGCGCCGGTATATTAAAATGATATAACGTGCGCCGGGAGAGTAAAAAAAAAAACATTGCAGAATGCGACAGACAACTATCAGCTATATAGGTAACTATAATATATGTACATTTCTGCGGGGCATGACAACATGACTTTTTTTATGTAGTCCGAACTGCGTGGTTCATAATTTTGTAGTCGTCGCTAAAAGTTGTTATATTGCGGTATTTAAAAACCCAAAGTTTGTTCCATTGTGATAAAAATGTAAATAATAATTATTGAAATTTTTCGAACTTGTAAATACTAACCACTCGAAATGAAAAAAGAATAACATCTCAATTCTATAAATGTTATATATTTTATTTTAAAAACAACAAAAAATTATATAATTTATTCCATTTAAATTCTATTATAGGTACCTATGTAATTTGTATATATATACAAACAAAATTGTCAGTTTTCAATTCATTTTGGCATTATATAGATAACATTTCAAATGTTCATGTATTGCGGGTTGTATAGAAATATTTAACGGCTAATTAAAATGTAACGCATCCATCGTACATCACGAATCACTTGTATTACACTATAATATATTTTATGTTTATGTTGCGAACGTTAAAAGATTTAAAGAGCTATTAAACCAAGACATTATAGTAAATATTAGTTTATGGGTTATGACGTTGAGTATTAAACGGTACCTATATATTTTAATGGTATCAAACGGTGTTGATCCTAAATTATATAATTATTTTAAATGTATTTTTGCGAACGGCGTTCGGCATTTCTGCTTCAGCCTCAACATATTATGCGTACGAATTAACATTTTGTTGTTTTGAAATGTTTAATAAAACGGAAAGATATTTACATATTATAATTTCGTGTGTTTGGACTTAAAAATATTGTTCACTCAGCCAATGAGGCATTAACCACGAAGGGGCTTGATACATGCTTTTTATATCTGACGTGCACATTGCCATTTGGCATAACAATGCGAAGGATTTTTTTCGCGATAAACCTTGATTTTTTTTTATTCTCAACCACCCATGAAGTCGGTATTTTTTATGGCCTTCGTTTTGGATTTTATATAAGATATTTTGCTCGACCGCGTGTCTCTCGTATGTAATATATAGGCTGTTATTAATTCTCATGCCCGCTAATCGTTTTCAAAATTGTCCGTATACCTATTGGCTATTATAAGGACGGACAGTTTATGTATTAATATACCTATACAAATCTGCAGACTGTTGTGCGTCGGGAATGACATTTTGTAGGTAAATAGTAAGTGCCTCCTAAGCTGTATATAATATGTACAAACTACATATATATTGGCCTTTAGCTATATTTTTGCAGTTCATCCTTTATGAGTTATCGGGTGTACAACGAATACATTTTATCGTTAATGGTTTGCTGCAATGTTGTTAAAAAAACTAATGACATTTCTAACATCGTTTTTCTTCGAGAACCGTCGCTACTATACGCGCGTGGGCTTTTCTCGTATACACTATATATATATATATATATATATATAAATAATATACTAAAGGGGTTTTTGAACTTTTCTTTCCGTCGTCGGCGTTATATTTTATACATCGTTCCAACAAGTTTCCACCCGTTCTCTTACATCATCATGAGTAAATTATAATCAGCGATTGTATATATATATAGGTATATTCTCTTTCAGACTATTTCGACTATTTCAAATTTTGATTTGATTTCTTTATGATGAGTCATATTATACTTTCAGTGATTAGTCATTATTTTCGTCACAAAATGTGTATCACTAATATAACACATAATATTTAGCGTTAGAGTTTTTTAACCCTATAAAACACTATAGGTAAGCAAAAGCATAAAAAATCCAATAATAAAATCACATAAAATGATTTCGAAAAAAATCATTTTAAAACGTTAATTATATTTTATTTTTCGAATTTTATATAGTATAATATATGACTTATCGCAGTACATCAGTGATGAGCAACTCAATGCTAATAGAGCTCCAATTTTAAAAGTGCGAAAATCTAGCGGGCCAGAGAACATATAGAAAGAAAAAAAAAAAAGGTGGGTAAGTTTATGTCGCTCTGCTGTACAGTAGGTTACAAGTGGGTCACTGTATAATGGATGCTTTTAAATTTGAATTCAATGATACAATATCATTGTATAAGAAAAACGATTCTGAGCGAAGACGGTATGTCAGTCTAGGTTTAAGACAAATTATATACATATCTATGGTATTAAAAAAAAAATTGACCTGTAATAAATTCCAAATTAAACATATCACATTATCACAATATCCATTAGGTACTTATAACACGTTATACATCAACATCAATAACAAACCCTGATACTATCATAGATATATAATAGTACACTTTAGAAGTTTCAAGTAGGTACCCACGAATAATATTATATAATCATAACAAAATAACTAGGTTTTTTAATATGTAATTTCGTCCTAATTTGAACATAAAATGACTATAAAAATAAACTGTGATTGTATATTTTTTAGATTTTTCGGTAAGAGAATTAACTACTTACGTGGAATCTTGTTTTAAATTTTCAATCCTTAGCTATAAAAACTGAACATTTTATAATTTATTAATTACGATGATTAATAATTTTCGAGATTTTGAAAAATTCTGTCAAAATTCGATGTTTAAATGCTTATAAAAAAAAATTGTGCCTATATATTTTTAATATTTTTCAATTGATATTGTAACAATATGTCAGGAGCCTTGTATTAAATGTTTACACTTTTTGGCCCAACAGATAAAACTTTATTGATATTCATAGAAAAAAAAACTAAAAAAATTGAAAAATGAAAATGTCCGTAAACAGCTCAAAAAGACTCAAAATATTTTCAAAATCGTATGGTGTATAGGAAATGCTAATATAAACATTCAGTGAAATTTTCATGTATCTACAGTTATTCGTTTTTGAATTACAACAAAATAAGGAAATCGCTACATGAGAAATCGAGTGAATAACCAATGTTGTAAAAATTTGAATTTCAAACGCTCATAAAAATTTAATTTAACTGTCCGGTGGAGATTTTTTTATTGATACAGGTAGACAAACTTATGAGTAATCTTGTATTACATTTTCAAATCTTAGATTTAAAAGGAAAAATTTTTACGAATTCTTAACTCAAAATAATTTGCTAATTTTCGTGATTTTTCCATATTTTGTCAATTTTTGAACTTTAAATGCTTATAAAAAAAAACTGTGACTAAGGATTTTTAATATTTTTCATCTGCCTTTGAAATAATATATTAGAAGCCTTCTATTAAATTTTCAAGCTTTCGCAACCAACAAATAAAATTTTATTGATATTTCTAGAAAAAAAACTAAAAAAAAAATGAAAAATGAAAATGTCCCTAAACTGTTCAAAATAAATCAAAATATTTTGAAAATGTTATCGTGTATAGAAGATGCAAATATAAACAACCAGTGAAAATTGCATGTACCTACGGTCATTTGTTTTAAAGTTACACCAAAAACCAAATTCAATTTTCTGAAAAATCGATTTTGCGTAAAAATTCCCGTTTTTCCTTAATTTTTCTTTTGTTTTTCTTGGCGCCTTTGAAAAGTACTGGGAATTTTAAATTTTGACCTCCCCAATGCACCAACGATATTCACTTTCCAATCGAACAAGATACTGAAGTCGAAAATCGAAGCATTATTTCGGCTACTTATCGTGTACACAGATACAAAAAAAAAAAAAAAAATAAAAAAAATAAAAAAAAAAAACACACATCATTGTAAAATCAATACATTCATCGTTTCACTCAGAATCTAAAAAACACATATCATTGTAAAATCAATACATTCATCGTTTCACTCAGAATCTAAAAGCTATTATATGTTAATTTTATTATTCCCCTATATAAATATTATTTACATTTAATAGTTCAATACTAAGGAAGAATTCATATCTAAGTTCTACGATGTACATTATATCGATTTTAATAATTTTATAAATATAATAAAATAAAATACAGAAAAACCCTAACATTTAAAAATTTTATAAACTAATTTAAAATATGTAGCACGGGCCAGTGAAAAATGGTACGCTGGCCGCCAGTTGCCCATTATCCCTGCAGTATATGATCCCCAAAGTACCAACTAGATCAAGTGCAATTTTCTACTGCAAATCACCCACAAAGTTGAAGATTGGAGAAAATGTTCTGCATTGAAACGCGGGGACAAATACAAAAAAAACGCATACATCTAAAGGGTTACGGGGAAAAACCATAATAGTCAATATTCCTAAAATGTTCAGTATCCCAGTTTTAAATTGGGACTCTGGCCTTTTTTCCCCGTTATGGTAATAGTTAAACCTGTATTATATCATTGACCGTGATCTTTTTTTAATAACTCGATTCACGAGTCGATTCGTTATGAAATTAACCAAAAGGTACTATAATTATTTGTTTTTTTTTTTCTTTTGACAATTATTGTTTTTTCCCCGTAACCCCTCATCTTTATAAAACAATCACTTTAATCAGAATCTAAAATAAAAAATCGAAAAAATCGAAATTTATACATATGTATTATGTGTACATACCTAATATATCTAAAGTATCATAATATAATATTATATTATTATGGGTATATATAATACTTTAACAAATAATAGGTACCTATACCCTTGTGCGATTTAAAAGTGCATGTTAAATCATCAGATAATTTAAATTGGGCAAGCAAAAATCACGTGTAACTTAAATTTTCGTGTTTATCTACCTACCATGATTAATTTTTTGTTTTAGAAACATAATACAAGCTGCAATATTTAAAGTCGACCTTCTTATTTCTTAAAGTATAATCTACCTGTACTTAATTTGCATAATATGGGCTTAGAAAAAATTATTATTCCGAGAAAAGCGATAAAATTGTGTTTAAACTTTTTATAAGGTTTTACCGTTGTTACCTATATACCTACGTGAAAGACGCATACCTACCCACTAATTTATTTAGCAATACATACTACATAGTATGTATAGTGTATACATAGGTACTGCTTACATTAATCGAGATGTAACTTTTATATAGTAACTAAAATCTATATGTGACATATAGATACGTATTAAATTTAATATGTTTTTGTCTGATTTTATAAAATATAAATGGATTAACACGTAAATTGTTTAAATGCCCTTCGTTAGATCAAAATAATTGAGAAATTTTTCTTTTAGTTTTAATAAATTAATTTCAATAACATTATGCATTTAATTTAATTTATTTAATTTTTATTTAATATTTTTCTTGTGTCATATTAAATAAATATGGGAACATATCTGCAAACTTACCTATACTTTTTTTACTCTATTTTCCCAAAGTTGAATTTTGTTAAGAAATTTTTCTATTTTATTGTTTAGTGTAAAAAGATACAGCCCTTGCATACTAAAATATTTACGTCAATAATAATAAAAAATATCTCTAAAATATAAATTTATTTTTCTAATCATCAAATAATATTATGTTGAAAATATTCAACAAAGGGTGACTTTTTGTGTTTAAAAAATTTCCAATTTGGTTTTAAGGTCAAATAAACAAGTTCAGACTTTTCCTCGTGATAACGATCTGACACGTGTGTTTAGAAGGAAACTTTGGGACCTTAACCCATTTTGTCACACAAAACTTTACAAATACATATATTTACTATTTTACTACATTGGCTTGAAATAAGTTTATTATCGTATGCATAGAGTATACATTTACAACATCACATATATTTTCACCCAAATCTGTAGCTGCTAATTTTATCAGATGAATGAAACAATTAATTGAAAGTATATTCTTATGACTTATGCATAATATATAGGTATGATATATATGATATATGTGCATGATAGTGATTTGTTTAACATTTGAATCGTGTTACAAGACCATTACACTTTCTACAGCGCTATCAGTGCATATTATATACAGTATAATAATATGTACCAATACATTTAGAAAAAGTTTAATCATTTTTATTAAAGTAAACTGAAATGGATCTAAAGATTAATTCATATGTACAAAATGTTGGTACATATTTTAAACATCATAAAAACTCTTCATTTATGTCATTCAAATCAGTATCTACATCAGCTATAGTATAAATTAATAATATTGCTTCATTATCAATATCTGTAGATTCATCGATTTGAATCGCATACCTATAATATTAATATATAGGTTTTTTGTTATTTTTTGAATAAGTATATATACTTAAATATAAATATCATGAGCCATAATATTTATTCTTATCTGCTATAATAGTGTCATTGGTCATGGGTATATGTTTTATTTTATCTACGCATGCTCATTATACTGTCGTATATTGTAGACAGTCGTCAAAATATTATTTCATATATGTAATAGAGGTGGGAACATTTTAAATTGTAAACTATTAACATAGGTCAGTGAAGCATATGTGCTGAGACAGCGATAAGATTACTATATAACACCGCCGCACGCGCAGGCACAGGGAGAGTCCCGTTGTCGCTGAGTGAATCGGCGAGGACGTAGGTACTGTGGTCGTACGTGTGAAACGTCGATCATAGTACGGGCTAGACGATTTGAATTTGCTAAGTGTTTCATTTATGTTTGTTTTAATATAAGTGTTTCCGACCTAAAAACCCGAGTTGAGTTTTATTTCAAAGTCTTCTTCGTTCTTACCTTTAATATTGGAACAGTGCTCAGACCCACACACCTATAGTCAATGAGGTTTATTACAAACTGAACAGTGCTCTGGTTGTGGCGTCCTAATAGTCATTCCAATTTAGGAAACGAACGAAGAACTGACAAAACGCTACCATCGTACCTCAAAGGTTAACAGTGCTAATCTGAATTTATTCTAGAGACAGTCATTAGCCTAGAGCGTACGAGGGTAAGGTATAAAGTTGGTTTACCGCGTATTATCCAATACGGGTGATACCACAATACCTAACAACTATTATACATAGGCACAAATATATAATGCAAGATTTGAATATTTTTCGTTGATTGTATATTATTTTTGGGTTTAGCTATATGCTGCCTGCATAATATGAACATTTTAAGTACATTTTATCCACCACAGTTAAGGAATTGATAATTTTTTTTTCATTTCTTTTAACCCCGTGTAATTTTCTTAAAACAAAATCTTTAATTTTTTTTATGAACATTATATGTTTTATAAAAGTAGTCAAGATGACTCAAAAGTGTATTATATTTTAGAGATGCATTATGGCCAACACGATACCTTCCACATAATATAAGACATTGTGGCAAATCTATATCATTTTCATATAATAAGTAAACCCATATCCAACGAAACTTTCATTGTACTTAAAATATGTTGTGATTAATTTTTCCTTTTTAAGTGATGGTTTTCATTCATTTTCATATTCATATTCATTAACATTTGAATCGAAATCATTTAAAAATGCTAAAGATGAATTAAGTAATGTTGGAGTGGTGGAGTCTTGTTTGAAAAAATGAGTCAAAGATGTTTGTTTGCTCATTACGATTTACGACTATGTTTGATCGTTGAACACTACGTACATTTCATAATATTATACAAGCATACAATTTACTTCGCCTGCAGGTACATCTGACGGAACTACGGTAAAAAACCTAAAGTAATCATTTATTTTTAAATCTACCTATATTTAAAAGTATATTTTCCCCGAATTTGCGGTATAAATTGTACGTTTTTATCGGCCGTCCCAAAAATGATCAACCGCCATGACGATAATTACAAAATTAACTTGCTATAAAAAATATTTAGCTATTCTATGAATTTGCGATTCTAAAAATATTTAATTTTGACCACGTATTTTAGGCAGTTTGTGTCTTGCCCGGACATTTCTGAGGTTTGCATGATTTCGACTTATTCCCGTAACATTTGCATAAATAATATAATAAATAGCTCGATCACACATTCGCATGCGTATTCATCAAAGTTATAAATTATTCCATCTTATATAAAGTACATAAATTATTATGTAAAATCGAATGGTTGTGCATCATGGACTTCGTCGGATTTCACCCCTGTACAATTTATCAGTTCCTATATATTTAGTATAGCATTATAATATTATAAACGCCTGCGTATATAAATGAAAAAAATGTGTATACCATACTATATAACATATTATAGTGTATATATGTATATTTTACGGTACCAAGTCAAATTACCAAGTCAAATCTGATAATATAATAACCACGTATAATATATTGCTCATTATTATTACTATTATAATATATAGATGTGTATATTATAACGTATACGAATAGCCGAATATAGCAGATTGCATAGCTGCAGCGGGAATCGAATAGTTAAAAATCGATGGGTTCGTTATAGGAATGTATATGTATATAATAATAATAATATAATATCATAATCTCGTTTTTCGGTCGGGATAATTACTACAAACGCGCCATACTATACATGTATTATTATTACTATTATTATTATTATTTATGTGCAGATCGGGTACGAAACGCGCGCGCGTATACCTGTAATATAATATATAATAATATAACGATTATTATTATAAAGCCCTCGAGTGAAATGTGGGCGTACCCCTCCGTATCTATATAATATACGAAATGAAAAATATAATAATACTTAATAAAAACGGACCTGCCACCTGTTATAAACGTCGACGACGCGGTATTTTACGCACGCGCGTGTGTGTGTCTGTGTTTGTGTGCCGCCAGTGTGACGGCGATCGTATATTATGTATTTATGTGTATGTTGTTATTATATTTAGGAAATCGTAGGTACACTTTCATGTATAGCAGGTACTACGCGACCACTGTTTTCGGCCAAAATCCGGCCACCGACGGTCCGGCGAAATATAATTATGTTTAAATCGGAAAAAAATCAAACAGAACGGGTGCCCCCCGCCTTATAGTATCATTACGATGGTCGGACATGGAATTATTATGGTATTATCATACCCCGGACCGGGCGCGACAAGTTAACGAGTGGCTAATCGACAGGGCGCGTATAGGTACGTGTAACAAATACCAAAGGCGACGCGGACGTCCTGGGCTCGGGCGCGCGTTCGAAACGATGTTGCGCGTCGTGTAATTATATACGCGAACACGCTGCGCTGCAGCGCACAATATATATTATATCGTATACACATACATAATATTATATAGGTACTACCTACCTCGCACATGCGTGTAAGCCGCGTACGTCGTGTAAAGTCTGCTTGTGCGCCGCTAAAGTACGCCGTACGTATTATATATTATTGTCATGACGTGCGGTGTGCTTCATTTATTTTATTATGACCGCGCCGGAGAGCTCTCGCGTAGTATGTGTTCACCGGCGCGGCGTACCAGCATTACGCGCGTAGGCGAAGTCGCATTAGCGCGCACTGACGTTTTACAATATTGTATTATACATGCGTATAGGTACGTGTGCACCGTGTGTCGCGTGTGGGCAAATATCACATATATATATATATATAAATGTTATATACACAATATAATCGCACGACATAATATAGGTACGCAGCGAATACATAAACTTGACGACGTGTGTGTGTGTGTGTGCGTTGTAGGTAAGTACCTACAATATATGTTATTATAATACCATACAGTTGTACAAGAGACACACTGCAGCGATATCGAGAAAAAAATTTCGCTTATATATTTTATGTTTATCATTTATAATTTCATACGTACATTAAACGCGTGTACACCTATGTATATTATATTATATATATAAATATATTATTATACATAGTGCTGCAGTCGCGTGTGCAGTATATTTATATATTATAATATAATGCGTGTGCGTACCTATATATTTGATCGTAAAAAGGCTTGTAATGATTATTATTGTCACCGAGCGGTCGTATATTATAATATCCATCTCGCTTTTCGTATATAGGTACCTACCTACATGCAATATTATGTACATGGACATAATAATATTACAAAATCGTTATTATTATCGATGTATATTTTAGCTCGGCGATAATATTTATAAAACGCTGACACCGTCGTAAAAAAATAAAAGTCTGCTCGTAAACCATCCGCTTTACACACCATCATATTATGATCTTACGCGTCGTCCGTCATCATAATAATATATTATACCTGGATACGACGTAATGGCATAATACGATATTGCGGTAAGGGCGGTGCAGGGCATAGGGAGGAAACAACACGAAGAACGCGCGTTGACAAAAATCAAATAAAAACCCGACAATAAAAAAAAACATGTAGGTATTATAATAATAATAGATAGGTATAAACCAGTAGACGGAAACTCACAGTTTTAGGTGTAGGAAGACGACCATGAAGAGGGCGCCGATGGCGGCGGACAGCAACGACACCAAGACCAATATCATGGGCCACGTCACCTCGGCAATGGGAACTGTCAACATACCTGTCAAAACACGACAATGATGATTATATATATTTTTTTATTTTATACACGTGTCTTGTGATATAATAATAATATAATAATCACCCTATTATTTATTGGATTATAAACCGTAGGTACGAAACAAATACATACAATATATTATATTAGGTAGTACCTATGCGGTCTATTATACGTGATATATATAGTTAAATAATATAATAAAATATAATATAAAAGATACACAATAAAATATAGGTATATATAACGACGCGGGCAATGTTTGATAACCACCACCGCGGAGTCTGGCGGGCGGGGCGCGACGATAATGCTTAATAATAATACCTATACAGCCGTACCTAATATGCGCGAGATGATGGCTCGATTATTACACGGAGTAACGTCTTCATTTTGAATTTTTTTTTTCACAATAACACCGTAATATATAACACGACAACACGACACCTATAATAGTATAATATCATTGTCACACCTCTGCCGCCGTGCCGTGGGAACGAGACTGTGAAAAATGTGTAATTTCGTTTTGGTCGGCATTTTATTACTACTATTATTATTATTATTTATCACGTCAACGCCGCCGTCGTCGCACCCGCATCGGATTCGAGTGGCGCGTATCTTCTCCGCCACCATCGCCGACGTTTTGTTTAATTTTTCTTTTTTATTTGTCATTCGACGAATCTTCCCGCTTTGTATGACATTATTATGCTCTGCGCGTACAAAATTATACGCGTACGTACACACCAAAACACTGGCGGGAAAACGCTGACGGGTTGATTGAGTTCGTATGACATGTCGTCGAGTATAATATTATTATTATTATATAGTAGTAGTAGTCAGGTTACAGCAATACGGCAGTCGATCGCAGGCGGTGAAACGATTATTATACGAAGGCGATGCCGCCACCATCACTACCACTACCCTCTGACAGGCGACAGAGACGTCGTTCGGGTTTCTTCTGAATATTTTATTTTATTGTTGACATACATTTATATAACATGGCAGTACGAATTTACGATCGTTTGACAGTGTTCACAAGCTTCACAATTTTTACAGCCACGCGATAATTTTTATATACACTCATCGAACCTACATTATATAATAAAGTGACACGTTTATATGATAAGAATCGATTAGACCAAAAATTATCTGTATACACAGGATTTCAATCTCAGTCATTAAATATTTGGTCGGTTGAAAAACTTAAAAGATTTATATCCCTAAACACATTATATAATATACTCTACTTGTTTATATTAAATTTTAAATTTAATTAAAACATATTATACTACAGCTGTATGTATAGGTAACCTACTTAAAAACTTTATAGTACAGTTTTGTTAGTGAGATTACCGCTGGTTTCGGCCTTTTGGTAAAGTTTAAGAGCTATACATATAAGATTTCACTTTTATAAACATAGCGGTTGTATTGTTTACGTTGTAAGACGGTTTAAAATATAATACTATTTGAAACGAATAATAATTATATTGTGTAAAACGAGCACTAAACACATTTATATATATGTTTACAAATCCATCATCCATCTATAATATATAAAAGGGTAAGATATAAAAGTGTTATTCAATAGTCAAACATAACAAACACATAAAGATCCTTGATTATTATAAATTCAACTAAGGAAACGAAGAGATAATAATTATTTATATAACACAATATAAGCACAATAATTATTGAAGGATAATTTTAGTTTCCGGGGTGGCAAATAGTGTTGAGAGACATCTTTATTTTCCAGTCAGGAGGCTGATGGTGTACCAAAAACAGTTGAGTTAAATCGTACAATAATATTGAATAACGAAACCTGCAGTGTTATTTACATTGACTAACATCAGTAGTTGCGTATAAACATATTATTATATGTGATTCAAATAATAATTTTCTAATAGCATTGCATGCAGACCCTGCAGACTACCATACCTCCTATTAATTTCGCACGCAACACAGTTATACCTACACTATTAATTAACCTCACACGCAATAATTCGGTTGTTTTGATTTTTAATTCGTTTCTGGCGAAATTAATTCGGATACATCGGTTAAATACCGCGATGATACACGCACGCTTCGTCTTTATAAAATAATATGGTCTGGCATCGAATACGGCTACATCGTCTACACGGGTGTACGTCCTCGAAAATATGTATGTATAGTCACAGATTTCACTTAATTCAATTAGAATGACACAATTTTTGTAACAATTACGAAAATAAATAGATTATTAATAATCTGCAAGATTCTCAACAAACCTTAAACGTCATTGAAATTTTAATATAAACACTTTCTCCTTACATTCAAATAGAAACAACAAGTACCTAACACTAAGAATTTATAAAAAAAATTTAAATCACACAATACTAATTGACTGTTAAAAATACTTTAAATTAGTATTTGATAATAAGTTAAAATTTTTTTTTTAAATTTTTGTTATTAATAACAATTAACACTCATGAAATATTATATATATATTTGTTTATCAATGACATTCATTTTATGATTATTTTATAGGTATATTAATGGTATATTAAAATTAAATGTCTTTAGATAAATAATATAACAATACATTAATACCTAGATAATATATTAAATATATTTAGCAATGAATAACTGTAACTCATTTGTATTTCTCTGTGTGATCATTTAATTGTTGGTATATATGTATAATATTTCCGGCAGAGAAATTAAAAATTAAATTTTCATCAATATGACTATAATTATTGTTTATTGAGTTACACGCGACACGTTATTGACAAGCTGACATCGAGGACAAACTAATATTATTTGTTATCGTTAAGGGATACACTTATGTCCGAAATTCGACAACGCAAAATATATAGCCTGTAAAATTAAAAATTGTTTTCTGCAACTTTATTACAAACTGCCAAACCTGCATTGAACCTATTTTGACTTTGTAGATAAAATCAAAATTATTAATCATAATATTATATATGTTAGGTAGGATAATTCATTCTATTATCATATCCTATTAAATTTCCACGAGAACAAAAATCGTGATTTATTTTAATTGGGCTGTATGCGATCAGACAATATAGTTTTTTAATTATGAAAACAAATAATTTCCACGCTTACAACAGACAACATTGATACAATATTATTTAATTATTGTTTACATGTTTGGTTATAAAATCTATACTTGCATTACTAAATTAGATTATAGTTAGCAATGTTGGCATTTTTTCACGCATTGATTATTTCAGGAATAAAAATTTTATTGTTAACACATACTTTGTTTATTACCTACACCCGATAGGTAGGTACTCTTTAGCTAAAACATAACGTGTCACGAATGTGTTTTAACGAGTTAATTTGAACATAACCAGTTTTTCTAAAACGAACGTTTTAATTAATAAAAATACTGTTTTGTATAATAGGTACCTCTTTACCTATATATAATATTATTAAGTATAGTACCCAATTCTACTTCAGTTTTGGCTTGTATAGTTGTATATATTATTATTATTATTATTTATTAATTATAGATAGTTTATGAGATAAACAATTACATTATAACATAGCTTGTATATACACACACGTACCTATATTATATATTTTATTCACAAATGGAATACGCCAACACAGAAATCGCCTTCGAATCATTTGGTAAATTGAGTTGCTTCAAACAATAAAATATAATCGAACAACGCTCACGATAATAATAAAATAACATTAATTTCGAATTTATAGATAATTCATCTGCAAATGTAGTCGTTTCGCTCGCGGAGGTGAGATAGTTGATGATAAGTATATGAAGACTGACACGGAATAACAACTTGATTATAGTGTAAATCGTTTTGAAAAAAAAAAATAATACATATTGACCAGTATGCAGTTGAAAAAAAAAATAATATATGATAATAATAATAAGACAAGCGCGCAATGAAAACTCGATGGAATAAATCATGTTTTTCACCGGACCGCATTGGTCGCCCGCCGCCGTGCTGCTGCGATGTAAAACGTATATATTATAATATAATTTTTTTTTCGAAATCCTATTTGCCAAAACGAATTGTACACCGGCGTATATTAACGCAATCTGCAGTGCACATATATTATAATATAGGTATACGATGAACGGTCTTCGTGATGAGACGCCCACGCACAATCATAAATCTGAGTAACAAATTCGAGTATTTGACGTGCCAGTGTGATAAAAAAAAAAAAAAAGAATGCGAAGAAAATAAGACGCTGATGGCCGACCGGCGACACGTGTATATTGACGATCAAAATTATTAAAAAATAAAATTTTCTAGACAAATGTTCAGATAGCTTCGCAAAGACGCATTCCTCGTCGCATGTTTTTCGAATCGCGCGCGCTTATTATATTGCAACATAAATTAAATAAATATACTATATATGTATACAATATACGGCATTATATTCTTGATCCGAAGACGACCGGCGGCAGAGTGGATTTATGTGTTCGGGTAGTATTATTATTATTATTATATTATCATTATAACATACGTTTACGATTTTTGTCGGGTTCGCCAGTAAATTTCAACTGGTTTCACCGGGCGGGTTACTAATCACCCTGGTTGACTAATTAGCGACTTGACAAGTTACTCAGTATTATATAGGTGCCTATAATACACCTATATGTATATAATAGGTGTACGGCGGCGGATAACCGGTTGCAGGCTGCTCCAGTGTTTAGTGTTTATATTCTCTTATTTTATTTTATTGACTTGTAAAATGAGAAAGTGCAGCGGCTGCGGCGGCGGATAAGCGCGACAACCTAAATTACAACATAGTGTTTTTTCCATCTATATTACGATTCTGTAAAACGTATCGTCCACGTATACAACGTCATCATAATATTATATAAGTAGGTACGCGGGTCAGGTTAAATTCACAATCATCTATATGGCCAATCGTCGTGACCGCATAAAATAATGTAGTCATCAAACGCGTCTTCTTCGTCTCAACGTATGTCATCCGAGATTTCGCGGGCCACGTGCCCAGCGAACGACGACATGATAATTATAATGCACCTACAAGTTACGACTTTCGAGCCGCTACAATTTGAACAGTTTTCTGTCGACCGTCCAAAACAGGCATTTATATACTATTTAATACAAGGATATTATGTGCAACTAACTGCTAAGCACTCCGTATATGACCTATAGTTATCGAAAGCGATTATTTTTCACCAATCACGAAATGTATACTTATTACATAAATAAATAAGAATTTGTCTGTCGGAAGATAGATTTTTTAATTTAAAATTTTGATTTATATCCTCGATATCAGAGATTTGATTTAATGTAATATATAGCCATATAGGAAATAGATATACAGTATAATTTATTTAAAATGTACAAACAAAGTTTAACTCTTCTATTATAACTGCTCACCACGGTATAAAAATATATACAAGAAGAATTTTGAAAAAGAGAGCGAGACTATATTTTTAACAGTATATAGTGATAGGAAATACTTCAGGACTTGGATTTCGTAAGTATAGATACTAAACACCAGAAATAGACCGCTTCGTATTATTGGTGTGATAATAAACGCGCATGATCACTGTGAAATGCTAAAGAAAAGTTGCGTTTTGTGATTTAAAACAAACGTCATAGAGTATTGATAATATGCAGTGTGTCTGACATCTCCATGACAACGCCCACCCCTGCACAGTTAGGGCAACGCATAAATTACATGAGCAAAAGTATTATAATAATAGTGCATAATATTATGATGATATAGCCGATATAGGTTTAAAATATATGATATTTATATCATCAGCTTTGATGATTTAAAAATATTATAATAATTTACTAAAACTTTTTAATTTGCAATCATTTTCCGAGTAAAACTACTTATATAAATACTACCTATATTTATCTATTTTACTTATTTTGTAAATCCGTTATTAATGACTATTATCTTTAGTACCTATTATAGTTAACAATAAATTACTCAGAAACTTTTAGTTCGAATTTTGATTTATTTGCATTAAAATATTAATAAAACCATTTGTCTAACAATGTAGGTACAGTAGAAAGACGGGTTCTTATTTAAAAAAATAAATTGTGTCATTCCACATCTCAGAATTCAAAAAAAATTGCATATTATGGCATATCTGTGGGATAAAAAGGGGTAGATGAGTATGCTTGGTGACTCACCCTGCAGTATACGACTGACAACGCAGTGCGGTTACTTCTTATACATAAATATTTTTAAACGATAAATTCACACAACTATTATAGCGGGTAGTTCGGTTTGTTTTTGGAAAATGTAACAAAATACTCAGACAAGACAAGTTTGTAGGAAATGTTACGTACACTTATGTAACACACCCAAATACCACATTGTACTTTATATTGCTACAGTGAATATTATTATACGATTAGAGATACGATCAGCACAGGCCCCAGAAAATATTGTATTAACAATACGACTAAACGCGATTTTTATCGACGTCTTTCAATAGACATTTATTGTTATTATTATTATACGCAAAATATTGTGTTTATTGTTATTTTTTTTATGTATATCCACAGGGTGTCTAGCTGTTTTTTTCAAACCATGTAGAATATATCCCAAGTCCAGTCACCATAAAAATGACACAGTCCACAGTCACACAAATACTGCACTTCTATATCTGGTTCTTGCCTAAACTTTAAAGGTTATATCGTACATATATTTTAACACTTTCAACAAAAAAAAGTAATTAGATTTTTAAAATATTTAAATAAATTATGAAATACCTCTAAACATAACAATATTTGATATCTTGGATTTTGAAGGTACACTAAAGCATAACTTGAATATAATTAACATTTATTATTATGATATTGGCATACGGAGAGGTGAAGCTATGATGGTGAGACATCCAGTTTTAATTTATATGCGACTACATAATATTGTTATCGATGAACGTTTCGATCTCGCTAGCCTGATCGTGATCGAGTTATTATTATTAGTTATAAGTTATAACTATTACTATTGGTATTCCGCCAATCCACCTCAGCGTATAATTTAATGCTTATTTAGAACCTATACTATATGTAGGAGTTGTCGACGACAATGACGACAAACTATAATATCTTTTTCTCTCCCGCTCTCTCTCGGACAGATTTACATGACGTATCAACACGACGACGTGTGTATACTGTGTACCTAATAACTATATACTACACATTTATGTTGTATGATGTGCACACGTTGGCTTATATATTTTATTCGATGATTACACCCGGTCAGCGCTCACACGTACGCGACCGGCAACTTTCAAAACAAATTAAAAATGTAATTTATTTGCTGACACTCGTTGAAGGCTGTGGAATCGTCCGGCCGTTGTTGGGCGAGCACACGTACACACAACCGCGATGACGGGAAGACGGTTAATATTTATAAATATATATATTATATACACGTTGGTATATCATGACGTATCCATACCGAAGAAAAATTGCACCAAAGTTCATCAACCGTGGTTTTGATATTATTATATTATATTATTATTATATAGCTGAACACAAAAATCCGATAAACCCGTATTATACTTATTATAATTAACTGCCGAAAATTTAAATCGTTTACTTACTAACTATTAGGTACTATGATGTATATAGGTATATAATAATATGATGTATGACGTGTTTGTTTTCATTTCTAGTTCTATCACGGCCATAGCACGATAATAATACAGTAATAATTACCTAGTTGATAGATATATATTATAATGCATGCGCCTTTATACGTCGATCAGCTGTCGTCTCGAAATTCATTGTTTTTATAATTTAATTAAACATAGCGTGCATTCGTTCAATATACTTAACCATACGATTATGTATATATACAGTGATTTAAAATTAACTGAAGATTTCCAAGACGGATTAATGATCTTAACTGATGTGCACTAAAAACTTTGTTTTGGAACTTTATAGGCCTTAACGACGGAATATAATTAGTCTCCCCGTGACTGTCATCATCCTTGTGTACGATAGTTTCTCATTTTAAATTATCATCTTACGGAATTAAAAATAAACAAATGATTTCACGACTGACTACAGTCATTTTAAAATTATTTATTATATTATTCAATTAAATGATAAAATATTCATTTTTATAATTTTCAACTAACGTTAACGAATGCGAAGAGAAATTAAATTTTCCAGTTAAAGAGTATCGAAATCACATGCTCCAAAAACAAATATAGGGGCTATAATAAAATAATAATATGCTAAAATATTACTGTTGTATACACTAAATATAATATATATATATACGCTATATTATAGTATGAACGACCGCAGCGCTGTTATTTGTTGTGTATAAATATATATATAGGTATACATAAACCGATAAGCCCGCCACGGTCATGCAAGTTATGCAAATATTTAAGTCCTAAACTATGTTTAATGTTTACGATTATTTGGACCCCGTAATTTATAAATTTGCATATTTGATTGGAATAATCGATAATCGCAAATATGCCTAGGCGAAATTGCACTCGATTTAATTTGATATAAAACACACTGCTAAATGAAGCTTGTGTTGAATATTTTTGCATAATTAATTACTTTGGAAACATATTTCTATAAACACCATCAAACATAAATGTACGTAACCTATAGGTAACGTGTGCTACACCGTACCTATATAATATACTCAATAATAACCGCAAATTTTTGTGTAATTAAAGCCGCGCTTTTAATAATATTTCGACAATAGGCGGCAGTCCGCCGACTGCTGAAAAAGCAATTATGTACCTCCTGGGAAACTATTATCATAAAGTTATGTATACAGCGTGTTTTGTATGTAATCTAGAGTACAGAAATATTATAATTGTCTGATCTGAAGTACACAATTACTACACACACAACAAAATATGGAAGTTTTTAAGTTGTTAATTTTTTTCTTGAAATTCAAATCCGACGCGATTACTGCAGACAGGCAGACAGCCGCATATAATAGAACAGTTACACAATATAAAATAATAAATTATGTACCTAAACATGTAAGTTATTACGCTTGATATAAATTTTGAGTTTTTATACTTCTCACACGCGTACGGAGTAAAATATAAAATAATATGTATTACGCGAAAATAATGTCAGATTAATTATTGAAAAAAATAGAACCGACAATCAGATTTATGCATCGATGAGAATTAAATATGTATTGAGTTAAAGACATTTAGAAATAGAAAAATCGTTAGTATAATGACTCGGTATGTTCGACGTATTAATATTAATCTTCTAAAAATTGCATTGAATTATTGAGGAGGGGTGTATCGTAAAAAATGAATATTATGTCACCATTTTAAAGCATTGTAAACTGTATATTTGATGAAAAATAAAAAAAAAATACTTTTATTACTAATCGCGAGTGTTATAAAATATGTATTGTAAGCATGTTTTGTTTTCCCAGCGATTATCACAGTCTATAATCACGGTAACTCGTTCGCATTATATATATACGATTCTTGTATATAAGGCGTATACCAGCCAATGAGGCGGCCACGAGGTATAAAACATTTCTTAAATTTCGTTGACGATTTATACGCGTCCATATTCGATGACCTTTTGTGTGTTTTGTATTTGTTTTTATTTAAACATTGTTCGAGTCGTTTTGTTTTTTTATTTTTCGGCAGTATAGACTCGGAGAAGACCGTAAATTATAATATTTCCGAAGCCGGTTTTTCATCACCGCCACTGCCGCCGTCGTTTGTGTGATCTCTAACGAGCTCTCCCCGTGGATTCGGGTTTTACGCACAGGGAGACACTTGTTTCCACTCGTTTTACTCGCTTATTTTTATTTATTTTTTCCCATACGGCTTCAATGAACTGCTGCAGGTAAACCATTACACACGAGATTTTGGAGAGCACCACGGTACGTCGTCTTGTTTGTACAGTTGAAAAGGTTTTCTGACCGTAAATATGTAAATATTGGCGGTAAGCACAACACGCACACAACGGAATTCAGCTGCTGCGCGTACATCTCAGGTGAGTTTCAAATTACCGTCATTTCTCGTGGATGGAGAATAAGAACAAGATCGACAAGAAATCGTTCACGGATAAAAGAAAAAACTGCCGTCATCGTCAGCATTCGGTATATTTTTTTCACGCACGCGTACGGAATCTTCTCCGAATAATTAATATTCATATTTTTTTTATGTATAAAAATAAGACGGTGTTCGGTATCTTATATTATATATTTTCATCTCAGAAAAAATCATCTTTCTCTCTGCGTAATAATATTGTAACCACCGAATTAAAATTAAAATTTTTTTTTAAACCCGTATATACCTATATGTAAATATAAAATATGATTGTGTAGTGCTGACAGAGTCAAATATAATACCTAATAAAGTCTTGGGACGATGATAATATTTCCATCGGCTTTTCCGAGTGGAATGAGCGGTGCCGATGATGAATCGGAATCGATCTCATCACGGGATTGGATACCTTGATCGACGGGCGCGTTTTCCCATCGCCACCGTCGCGTCGTCATAGTATTAATATGATAATAACGTTATGCACTGACGAGAGTGTAAGATAAAAAAGTGACATCCTTTTTTTCGGGTCTTTGTTCCCGAGCTGTTCGGCCCGAACAAAACACATCCCGCTCCCATAAGACCCGAGGCTATTATAGCAGATATATAGGTACCTAGACAGTGTACATAATACTTCTCCACTCCATATGTAACTAACACTGCTGATATATATTTTAATTAAATGTCATGGATCCACACACACACATACTCACGCAGACACACAAACCCGTCTCTGTCGGCTATCCATAATTATACCTGTCAAAGATATTGTATCAACTGATAGCTAAATTAAAAATCCGTTCGTTAGTTTTTTTTTCGTTGCCTCTCGCCCTCCCATCACCCACCACCCCCGACCACTCCCCCGCCGCCATACAGACGTCCGCGTGCATATAACGAACGTGACGTGGAGATGTATTACACATTGCTATATATATACTATAGTTGGTATAATATAATACGTACGTGTATTATTGGGTGTACCTATACCTATGTAATATGTTTAGATCCGACGCCGCCATCATCGTTGAGGCAGCGTTCCGGGGGGAACGTGATATTTTCGCCCATGACGGTGATAAGAACCCATTCATTACGATCGTTTCCGAACCGTCATTATCCAATCCAGGAGCGGGTCCGGTTTTGAGCGCGACGGGTAAAAAAAAATAATAATAACTATCCGTAAGGACGTATATACGCTGGCAGTACCTGCAGTATATACATATGCTGCACGAGGACCACGCATATAATATGATATAATAATATGGAGTTACACCTCTTTCCGGCGGCTCTGATTGTAACAACTCATTTTGTCGTCGGTGTTAAACGTCTACGGCGTATAACATACACAAATCATAAGCTCCTTTGGGCTGTGTCGGCATATATTATATGAGTATATATACGTTATACGTATAACGCCATTCTGGTTTTCGGCAAACAAAAAAATTACTCAGCAGACGCGATATTATAGATATACAATAATATATGTATATATTTACCGCAGGAGACGTGTTAAAAGTGACGTGATTAATGTTTTCCTCTCTAGCACTCACCTCGTCCCCGTGCTGTACACTTATAATAGTGTGCGTGTGTGTCGTGTATGAGTGCTAGCACCCTGTAATCGGGAGCGGGACCAAGGAGATATATTATATTATTATAGTGGTCTGGTTTTCATGCCAAAATCCAGGTTTTCTGCGTAATTCTTACGGCGCTGCACGAAGACTATACATATACTAAAATAACTATATAATATAATAACGCAGTCAGATATCCCCAAACGTCCGGATTCATGTGTTGTGTATATATACAAGTATACAACTATAAAGCATTAGCGTTTGGATGTCCAAAAACTGGCAGGTCCCGGTTGTGTTATAACATCGT
Source organism: Macrosiphum euphorbiae (assembly GCA_949089665.1). NCBI lineage: Eukaryota > Metazoa > Arthropoda > Insecta > Hemiptera > Aphididae > Macrosiphum > Macrosiphum euphorbiae. The sequence continues at coordinate 73,749,607 of CARXXK010000001.1, read as the reverse complement.
GCGATTTCCAGAACGAAAAATCCACCGTATAGCCAAACTGTCTCAAACACGTAAATTACATTATAATATTATATACCTACGGTTAATGCATGTCGATAAAACCCAAAATTTAAATTATATCGCAACTGTATGTAATATATTATGTATATGTATAGGGGTATTAATATATGGGTACTTATATTAATAATGACTGCTGTTGGCAGCTATATCAAAAGTCGCATATTTTATTTAATGCAAATGAAAACGAGAATTTATTTAAATATCCGACGAAATTGAGTTATAAAAACGAAAACCTATAGTCGTTATTTCAAATAAAATAAACATTAAATTCAAATCCATAAGAATTACTTAAACGAGGTGTTTCTTGTGTTTCCACATTATCGATATTAATGGACAGAGAGGTCGAGCGCGTGTTTATATGTGTATGTATATATTTATTATATAATATTATACCGTTCGCGAGCTGTACATTTTTACCATAGTAATATTATATATTTATATCCCCAGCATTTCATTGCTTCCTAAGTTTTTAAATGTGTGCCACACTGCCACCTTTATTATATTATATACTCTAGGTGTACATTATAATATATACGTATTATTATGTATATAGTTAAATCTATTATATCGTCTTAATCTGTTCTCGGCTACGTGTTTCTAACGCGTCCGTCGAAGTATAATATATAATAATAATACGAGAACAAGTTTATGGTAGTTGAATACAAATTACTCGGACACAACTTCTGCAGGTAGTCGAATTCAATACGGAGATAGACGCTTCGATCGTCGTCGACATCCGAAATGTTTTCGTTTCGGAAATTTGTACGCGAGTGGGTTTGACCAATGTATGTTTATTTTTTCAACACGAAAATTTAATTATTTCGTTTGCGCCCGTCGTCGTGTGGGCCGAGACATAAAAAAGTCTGCGGCGCTCTGCAAACAATATAATACCGCGACGTGTACGCATAATATATAACATTATAACATGTTTATTTAATAATATATACTATTAAATTTTAACGAGATGCCGATCGCAGGACTGCACGAAAAACATAATATAGGGTTTACTCACTGCCGTGTTTACAAATTTGCCACCACGAAGCAAATTGTATGTAGATACATATAGCTATCACAAACAAATTAATAGAATAGGTATACATTATTTTTCTATCCCTCAAAAATGTGCCTCTCAAAGCGACTCCTATAGTCCTATATGACCTCTACCCCGCCGAAAACACCGTCGTGCTGGGCTTATCGTGAAAAATCTTCGCAGAATCATAATATTATAATATATATATATATATATATATATATATATATAATATATTGGATATCGTTATTCGTTAAACCTATTGGTTAGCCGACTATGTCGATAGTGAATAATTATAAGCAGGTACGACTCGTGTAACGAATATAAGATATTTAAGTTTGTATAAATTATAGATGCATATTATTGTTAGCTGCTCGTTACACCACAAATTTTTTATATAATGGGTGTTATTATTATTATATTGTGGCGTGCATCAGTGTATCAGTGTATGGGAATAGCTTTCAGCGGAATAATACCTCCCGTTGTCCCGTCGGTCGGAGACGTATGTATAATAATATCGTGTCGGTTGCAATCAATGTTCTGCAGTCGGGACTCTCTCCGAGGCTGCAGTATATTATACGCGTACGGTACCTACATATGCTCTCAGCTGTAAACTGTCTATATAATATACGCAATACACTTTGACGTCGACTAGAAAGTCATTAGGCCGGTGATTTGTTGCCGTTTTTAATGGCACGTGTCGATGGAATGCAAAATCGCCCAAGCCGCGAACGAGATCACGTATGCGAACAAAAGCACCGTTGAATGAAGCCATTAGTTTAGTATATAACTCTATATATATATGTGTGAAGTATTACGTTTAGACACATCCACCACTGCTGCAGTTAATCGTATAGGTATGTTTATAATAATATATATGCGTGTGTACGCTGAGGCACGCAAAGCGTTCGCTAAATCGTTTTCTGTGCATTGTGTTTCGACGGTATATTATTATAATGTATGAAAGATAGGTATTGATAGTTACAAGTTACTATACATAGTATTACATACACTTAAGCAATGATCCTTCTTTAGCCAAATTTCAACTTTTTTTATTATGGCTGTCGTGATTTAGTTAAACGTCTTGTTAAACGTCTTCAACTGTAAATGCTCATATTATAGATACCTAGTCGGTATAGGTAGGTGCTTATTAAAGACGTGTCAAGTTTTCATAAGCTCAGTTACCGATATTTATTTTTTTTTAATTTTTCAGAAAATACACAATCTGTAATAGGTAGGTACCTAATTATTAATTATTTTTAAAATATAAGAGTATAGACATATGAAAGAGGACATTTTTACATAACTTGAAAGATTTGAATAAAGAAGCCATCCAATATGCTAACACTTGATATTATTTTAAATATACATGTACATAATTAATATAACGATCAATTTACAAACGGAACGCGATGAAAGAATTCTCATGCATGTTAGAAATTTGAAACCCCGCTAAAATGAGTCAAGTTCTAATAAGTAGGTGTACACAAAATATTGCGTGTATAGACAAAATGTTATTCAAGATTAACTGTTAAAATTTAATATTGGTTTATTATGATGGAAATGTTTAAATATTTAACCAAAGACTAATAAAATCATCATTTCATCTTAAAAATATTAATGTAAAATATATCTAGACACCTATATATTATATACTATAGTACTTTATTGAGAACGATGTATATCCAAATTCCAAAGAAAACTTATATTACACGTCTAATTAGCCATTTTAACTGCCGTTGACTTTGGTGCGGAAATGTTATTATTATCGTCTAAAAATATCCAAATAGAGCGGCCCTCCGCTTACAATCACGTCGAGAGGGCAAACATAATGAAAACTTTGGTGATACGAGCCAATTGTCATCGTTTAATTTATCGGAATTGGATCGCGGCCAACGAGCAATTTCCTGTTGGGCGTATATCCCTTAAACGTATATTTCTGTACGGCTAGGCCCGGCTGAAAACTATTTCAGATGCGCACGGCGGCGGCGAGAGAGAGACAGATAAACGAAGAGAGAGAGAGAAATAAAAGTAGATAAATAAATAAAACATTCGTGATTTGGACGTCGTCGTTAAAGAGGAGGTGCTCGCTTTGACTGCAGAGACGACAAGAACGCGGGGCGTATAATAATGCAAAGAACGCAAGGCAAAATCTTACTATATTATTTTGATCGCAATCGGACGCGTGAAAACGAAAATCATTACCGGACGACGGTGCAGTGTGCACTCAAACCATTGCCCGTCCATGTACGAAGTGTCTGAGGGGGTGGGGTAGGGGAGACGAGTCTCAGTCGGTGGTCACATAGTGGCGGGTGGGGTGGAGAGTACCTACGATATACAATTTATAAGTATATATTATATATTATTATATATTTATATACACGCAGACCCGGTTAAAACAAAACAAAAGAACGTTAAAATAATACAATGAGCGGCACAATGGCCGTTTAAAACACTCACCGTTGTCAGTGCCGTCTAGAGGTTGTAGGGCCCATGTGCACAGGTCGCAAGTGGTCAGGCCGTCCGGATAAGGGGGCTCCAGGAACGGTGGACGGGGAGGCGGCGGGGGAAACTTCCACAGGTCCTCCTCGGTCCACCACTGATAATCGTCTTCTTCCTACACACGCACAAAATACCAAAAAACAAAAGGTCAATTTATCATGATTTAAAAACAACGAAAAATTTAAGCGCTCGCGCTGCAGCAGCGTAGTCCCATTGTTTGTGTTTAACACGTTGCGGTTTCGTGTTTATCGTTTCGTTTTATTTTTTTCTTCTTTTTAGCCTACGCACTTATGCTAAGTCGGCGGATCCCGCGGACGTGCACAAACAGATATATTATAAATGTATGTAAGTAATATATATATATATAGGTATTAGGTGTATACACACTGCAGAACTCGGCGAGACCCCGGAGGGCACGTATAAATCGTCGAAATGACTATTTAGAAAACGAGCGACGCGTTTCTTATTAAATAATAGTATAATGCAAGCGGCGGCATTTAATCGTCATTTCACCTTAGGTACAATACATACTATATATAATACTAGCGCGAGTGCGAAACGCTGCACCTTCTCCATCTCTGCTGATGCGCAGTGCATGCCGCATGCATTAATATAATATATAATATGAAAATGTATAATATATTTATAATAGACATCGCTGTAGGACGTTGTTCATAATAACTAAATACTAATAAGTCGATTTTTGTGAAACGACCAAACGGAAAATTCGACTTGTGCGCGCAAATATCTATCAAACTGGCGTATTCGATATATTATTATGTCCTTCAAAAGCTGATTCACGTACATCGTGTACCTGTAGGCTATAGGTATCTACCACCGATTGTGTTGTGTTCGAGGTCGAAATTGTCGATCTTGATGTGTATTTCCAATAACGTCATTATTCGCTTAGATTATACAAAAAATCGATAACTATATTATAATAGGTATACACGTTTCAATCAAATATAATTGTACTAAACCGATTATTATATGTCAGTATATAGTTCGTAATAATCTACGAAACTAACCGTTTACACAATGCTATTAAAGAGCCAAACTCGAGCGATTAATAAAGACTACCCGATTACATAATTACGCGCAATGCCTAATGCATGCGGTACTTTCAAATCATATCACATGATAATATAATGTAAGTATGGCTTAATACGATTTAGGGGCAGAGAGCTTTAAAATTAAAACAATTTTAAAATAAAAATATGCGTTCCTTACAGCCAGTGCCCGACAATATAATATATTATATACTTATACCGTCTACAAACTTTTTATAAAAGCATATTATTATAAGGGGGGTACACTATCTTACTACATATATAATATGCAGCTATAGCTAAGCGTCTTACGACGGATCTCATTAAAAACATTAGAGCAAACACCGAGACATTTTTAATCAATTTTGACGGTTTTGTTAATTTATTACTATTATATACACATACCAGGTATATATATTATGTATGTGCATTAAAAAGCATTATGTTTTAAACACATATAATTATACACTGTATATAATATATATACCAGGCTGTGTATTATTTTTGCGTCTTTAATATCGCATTACTTAACAGCAGCGCTTCCACCGAGTATAATAATATATACCTATTACACAACACAATGAGCGTCGGGTTAAAATCCGACCTCATTTTAATACGATGCGGATGGATCGCGGGTGTGCGCGTATACACGTTAATTCATTAATAGAAACGGACGAAAAAACAAAATGGCGGTAATCGTACGGACGCGAACAAACGATTCGATAAAACATTATTATATTATTATAACATTATTATTATATGTACGACGAGGTGCCCCAGGCCACAGCGACCGCGGCCATTCGCACGTGTTCGCGCGAATTATCGGGTTAGGTGAGTATGCTTACATATTACACTTATACTCGTACGAATTATTAATCAGGATTTAAACGCACGTGACTGTAACCGTTTGCGGGATATACGATAATATATGTGTGTATATATATATATTATATACCTATAGATTATATTTTATAAATATATATTCATACCTATGCGCGGTTTTACAAACGAAGATTAAACGACCTATAGAGCGACGCCTTTTTATATATTGCCGTGTCATAAAACTTTCAGTATAATATTATAATGTATGAACCAATAACACCAATCACTGTCGGAACCTATATACCAATTTAGCAGTCATACATATTGTGTTTGTTTTTACGCTTTATTATGAGAATTATGAATTTTTTTTTTTAGTTTAGTCATCGAAAAAATAAGAACTGCACCGCAGACAAAGTTCTCTTCGGACGATATCTCAGTTGCACGTTCGAGCAAATTAGTTTTCGTATATTAATCGAATAAATCGTTTTATTTAATTTTGGTTTTTCTATAAAAACCTAGAATATTCCTTAATTAAAGTCCAAAATAATGAGCAATCTCTCCCAACGATTTCGTTTTTAATTGTCTTCGCCATATAGTGCCTATATAATTTAATATAAATTACTTGTATATAAAACGTCAGTATGGTATACGCCGGCGTTATGATGATATTTTGATAGGACGAAGTGAGATGAAGGGAGAAAATGTACGATATCGAAATACGTATCGGATCGCTATAATAATGTATAAGGATTATATGGTATTATTATTACATCGGCGGCGGGAAGAAATTATCTGGTAAAGAAGATGGAGGATATATAGGTACACTGCCACAACATCAACAACGACGGTATAATAATAATAATATTATGATCGCCGCGAGTACCTATGTAGATAATAATGGCTGCGCGTTGTAATACATAGGTAAAGAATACATTTTCGAGACCAGTTGTTACATATATGATATATATGTATATAGGTATACGCACAAACGTCGTGCACGGATAATGCCTTTAATTGAGGGTAAGACACGATGAGGAGACCGTAAAAAAGAGAGCGTCGCGACCGCAGCCAGGGGAAAGGGCCAGCTGCTGCTGCAGTCGACGATGTAATATAGGATAGCAGAGCTCGTAAAGTATACATAGATGCATATATACCTTTATATAATACACCTTATATAATATTTAACGTGTGTGTGTGCTCGCGAGGGCGCGGGAAACGCGACGTTGCGGTCCATGTCACGCAAAGAAAATGCTTGTTTCGAGTATGTATTATTATATAGGTACCTAACTATTGTATACACATATAATATAATATATAAGCCGGTACCAATTCCTGTAAATGCCGGTAGCGTTTTCTGCGGCGGCGGCTCTCGTAAAGACCCCGACAAATAATACAATATACACGATAATATTATATTATTTTATACTGTTCGGGGTTACGCTTCCGTAAACACTTCTCGGCGGGTATCGACGTGCATCTCTCTCGCATACACATTATTATTGTACGATTCGGTATTCACGGTGTATAATATATATATTATATACTATGTAACTTGCAGTGTATGTAATATTTATACATTATTTTATTATATATTATATTGTGCGCGGCGGAGCGCGTACCGTGGGGTATAAACACTGCGCACCAAACAAGTAATTATGCCGCCGCCGCAGCCGCAGTTCCTCACAATTTATATTGTGTTTGTGTAATCAACCCGATAAAAACGGATTTTCGGTGCGCGCTTCGCGGTCTGATGGTTTTTTAATGTCTTCATCGTTCCTCAATCCCCCCCTCCCCCTAGTCGGTGGAGCATGCGGACGACCGGAGGCGGCCTTTTGTTTGGAGGTATAATATATATACTTACACGCGTAAAAAAAATAAATAAAAACATAGTAGGTATATATACATACTGTCTTAAGCCACCTTCACCCCCCTCCCCAACGGTCATCGTTCGGGAGGAGTGTGCGTATATATATACAATGTATATATGTATACACATACACACGCCCGCGCGCGCTATACAACGGGGGGGGGAGGGAAGATCATGCTCTTGCGCGGTTATATTAAACGAGAAAATTGGTGTTACAACGTTGAAAGGAACACGTAGGTATATAGCAATCTCAATAGACCGGCGGCGGGGCCATTCCACCACGAATTGTTGCAGCTGCACTAGAGGAGAAGAAGAGAATAACACAGAGTATCGGTTCGGCCCCAAACCACCTCTACAATATTATATTATATTATTATATATATATACAAGCGTGTACGCCGAGATACGATATATTCTTCTCGTATACAGTCACGATTCGGCGCGCGGTAATGTCATCATTAACTCCGTCGGTCCAGTGGTTCCCCTCAATCCTCATCGCACCGCGATAATAATATTATATAGTCGTCTCCGTCATCGCATGATGCCATGTTACATGATGGCATAATAACATTTACCGACAGAAATCGTGTATTTATAATAATATAATACAGGTATATAGTTTAATATTGTTGTATAATATTATTAATATGTGCGTACCTATCTATATTACAAACACGATAATTTGGTGACGTATTAAAGTCACCGAACACAGTTCACACACGGACTGCACTGACGCGCGCACGCCGACGTATAACGGACCAATTAACCATCGTCCAACGTGTATAATAATATGTGAGCTTGTATATATGTATATAAATGTTAAACGCATATAATATATACACTCGTCACGCCGCCGGAGTCATGGGATGAGAGATCCGCCAATTAAAGAAGGTTTTTTTTTCAAACAATAATAAATTAAACGAGAGATAATAAAACGCGATTGCGCGAGCCAACGACTATATCGTATATAATATATACACGATACATAATATATGTATGTGTACATATAATACCCGAGGAGTAAAAACAACCTACGAGGCGTGTACGCGGTCGAGGAAATTTCGTGAGATATATACCTTTCGTGTTACTATTATTTCGTTCAATAAATCACTTGTAATAGAGCTCGCAATCGAAGCACATATACACACGCGCGCGTACATAAGGCGCAATCAGTGGGCACCAAAGCACAAATATAGTGATTTATTCGACCGGTCGTACCAGTGGTAGAAAAAATTAAATTGTATATATAGATGAAAAAAAAACAAAATACAAGCCGTGTAGGCAATATTTTTCTGTGAACATTATTATATATACGTGCACTGTCACGCGACCTTGTTTCGCGGTCCTAACCGATTCTCTCCCGTTCTTCAACAAACAACGTATAACGTACCTAAGTGTGTGTGAGCGTATGTGAGCTCCGGACGGATTCAGAAGAAAAGAAGAAAAAACAAGTTCGATAATTTATATTGCTTGTAACCGGTGCAGTGGGTTGGGAAAAAAATGTTAAAAAATAAAATATTTTTTATTTTTTATCAATTTTTATTATTATTATTATTATTATATTACTAACTGAAATGATTCCTATATATATTAGTAAAAATAATATATATATAGCCATAGAGATAGAGGTATCTTTAAATTAGATAACGATAAATATTCAGCAGGTAAATTATCATACATGACAGATTTATCGTCAAACCTTTATCACTATTAGTTCGTATACTGTAATGGTGCAGTATAAAATGTACCGAATTTAACGACTTTGAGCAAATTCAAATCCAACGACTCCATCAATAATTTAATACTAATAAAAAAATAGCTAGTCTATCCAAATGTGGGCAGTTTAATGGATTTATTCGAACCCAGTTTGATAATTAGACCGGGGCTAGGTATAATAAAATACGCAACAATTCGCTTTGATGTAAAACGTATATAGAGTAGGTACCTATATATATATATACCTTATACCTATGTGTCTGATATGTTATAACAAACAAGAAAAATGTGAATGGCCGAAAGCGCATCGGCAAAAAAAGTTATAAAACACAATCGTATAATAATTATTACTTTAATAATATACAATCGACCTGTTTAGTCAGAGCGCATTTGATATGTGTATAATATATTATATCCTAATCTTATAATATGAAACAGTTTTTATTATTTTTCACTTACCATAAATATGAGTGTCCATGTGTCGCGCGATAACAAAATATTATAGTTGCTTAAACCGGAAAACTTTTTCAAAATCGACACTACGAACAACAACATCGGCGACGTATTGGGATTTATATGTACATATAATAATATATGAGCAGTAAACCTAAACAGAAAGGGCGGCGGAGGAAGCGGTGCAGTTACGTCTTGTCTCGGCGATCGCCGGTCGGCTACTGCAGAACGTATTGCAACTGACGCGAGGTGGAGTCGTGTAGAGATAGGTATATATATAATATAATATATTGTATACACTATACAATATAATATAAATATGTTGAACATGTGTATATGTTCATTGTGTGAGAGAGGAGCGATTGCCGTTTGCGGTCCACGTTTCGGGGTGGTTAAGAAGTGAAACAAGACAAAAGGAACGCGTCTGCAGAGGACGTGGTCGTATTTTTTCTCTTCAACTCTATCATCGTGGAATAAATCGGTTGACTGCATATAGGTACCTATACAGTATACGAAAGCGTAAAAATAATGGCAGAAAACCGAGCTGCGGTGAGCGATTTCGGTCAATAAAACCGCGGTACATCGGTTGTTCGGACAATACGGCTGAGGCTTAATCCGATTTACGACGGTGTTGACCCGAGAGGGTGGGCTACCCGCCTACCCCCGAAGAAAAAAATATCCGTCGTCGCTGTGCCGTACAGCAGCAGAAGCAGCAGCAGCAGCAGCCGCACATTGTGCTCACCGGCGTGTATATAATATATATGTCCATAATGTATAATATAATAATATGTGCATGTACCCATCAAAGGACGCCCTGTCGTGACGATCGTCGGCGACAACCGTCCTCGTATTATTTTATTATTTGTACATATATATATATATTATATACGTATAGTGCGTGGCACACAATGAACCCCTCTCGACGATCACCACTGCAGACGGTCGACGACGACGACATATTATGGGTATTATATATATTACCAAAAGGAACACGGTGTATACACGCCTTGTCGTTAAATGTGTACACGCCAAGACCACGCGCGCACATCCTCTTCACGCGCGGCATTGTGCGTCGCCGTCGTCGTAGCTATCACACGCACGCGGTATACGGCAGCGGCATGATATACACGTTATAATATAATATATATACATATATATAATATAATATATGAGCAGCAGGAAACGTATATATAGATATTAAGATATTGTCGTCCCGCGCGAAGGAACACGATAATAATAATATCCACCCCGTATATATTGTATATTATATACGACACACCCCACCGTGCACCCCCGACGATCCGGCGTAGATATTCACAGTTGCGTGATTTTTCATAATCGTTTCGCGAACGGTGTCGTTCGTAAACTATAATATAGGTAGCCGCCATCGCGCTATAAAGGTGTGCGCCTTCGTATATAGGTAGGTGTTATACGCGACGCGGGTTATATACCTACCATAATAATAATAATAATAATAATATAAATTACATAGGTATACGGGTAGACAAAAAATAATTTCAAATTCGTCTGTATAACGCGTATAATTTAGGCGGTATACGCGTTATAATAATATTTTAATCCGTGCGGTTAGAATTTTTTTATTTTATTTAATTCTCTTATACCACCTTAGTGCAGTAATACGCGCGTCGTAAAATACAAGATAATATATCTTGTGGAAATTGACTGCGGCATGCCGAACAACTCAATTATAATAAACACACTCTCGCTCGGGAAAAAAAAATGTATCCTTATATAATGGTTAACAACTTATTTTATTTTCTTCGCGTATATCCAACACCTGCTGTTCACCCCCGTAGTTATAATATACGCAGTCGGCAGCAATCGTTATATTATGTTTCTCTTTTGATTCGGTGTCTGCTGCTGTCGCTGCAGTTATAGGTATATATATATTATATATATATTGCCGACGCCGCCAACGGTAATTTCAACTGAATCTCATAAGTCATAACTCATACAGTGTTTAATCTGGTATGAGTAATAATTCAAATAAAAAATAATACGAAAACTTTGCTGCCAAAGTACCGTCACTATATATACCATAATATATAATAAGCACATGTACCTACCCAAAAATCGGTAGGCCAAACCCCAAACGAAAGTGTTTGACTCCTTAGTCCCTATTGGAGCGCCTGTATAAAGTAATAATTTTTTTTTTTTTTTTTAATAATCCAATCAACGCCGCCGACGTCGTTTGACGGATCTATCGTGCCCACGTACCTATATATAGTTTTAGGTATACAGGATGTAAATTGTTATGGGTATCGTGTTTAGAAGCATTTAAAATGTTTTTCAAACATGGTTAGCCCATGGATCAGCACGGTTTAATTATACCTCGACGATAATAACGATGGCTAAACAAGACACGTTGCGTTTATTATAAGTTATAACAATGTAAATTATGACAACACCTGTCTCCCAGAATTCGCGGTAAACGTTGAAGACCAGGAATGCGGTATTACATTATTATTTACCCACACGCCGTAACTCATCTCTAAAAGTGTTACTTCTTATTAACGTAGTAGGTACGAGAATATCATTATTATTATGGTCGAATTGGTTTCGACATAAATTCAGTTGGCTGTAAATAAAGCAATGACAACAAATTATTCGAAAAAATTTGTTGAAAACCACCAAAATACTGGTTTGCTGCCCGTGAATAATAATTAATAATCAATTGGTGTATATTATTACCGCGGCACAAATATTATTATGAATTATAATGTACTCGCAGTTCGGAAGAAGACATATTTTATTAGATTTGTTTTCCCCAGACGCTGTATGTAATTTACGTTTTGGGCACAACTCCAAACCGACCGAAATTCATTCATTATTTCAATTAAAATAAATCTATGAGAACGGACACGGGTCGAGGGTATAATATAAATTAAAGGCAAATCTCAAAATCTATTTCGGCCGTCGTCGTTTTTCGACGCCTATAATAGTGACTACACAAAGTATACAGTACAATATATTATTATTATTACTATTATACATAATATTCCTATGTAAGTTGTGTTATAATAATATTATATACTGCATAATATAGTCAGTGTCCGCCGTTATGGTCGTATTATAATGATAGTATAACTGCGCCACGAGTACCCATATCTATGTAGGTACCTATGGTGTGGCAAACGAAGATCGGAAAACGAGCTTTATCGCAAACACAATATGTTTTGGAATCTGAGTCGAGTAAAGGCGGGCCTATATTATAGAAGAGTGCGGCACGGTGGCTCCGGGAGTGGGGTATATATGTATATGAAATATATGTGTTAGGCGGAGATCCAACGATAATTATTATTATATTTATGTATCACAACGCGCGGACAAAAGACAATTTGTGCGCAAGTAGATCGTGTGCAGTGCGTAACTCGGCCTCCGGACAAAATCGAGAAAGCCTGTTAACAACGGTGTCACGAGCTATGCGGCGGCGGCGGATTATTTTAATCCCCTCGTTTTGGCCGCCCAGACGCGACACACGCTCGCATTCACATCTATCTTCTCTTTCTTTACATACAATACGTTTTCTTCTATTATAATACGATGCTCCGTCCACATCTCTCTCACACACACTCTCTTTCCCTCACCCCCTCTCAATATCTCTCTGACCGCCCCTCTAGTTCTCTGGTCGACTCTTGGCAAACCACTCCGATCGTTTATGTCTATATATAATATAATATAGACGTTTATTATATATATAATATATATATTGTAGCAGCAGTATACACTTCGGCATGCGGTCTTCGACGCGGTTTAATTAGCGAATGCAAATTTCCGGATTCCTCAGACGGCCCAGAAATAGAAGAGTGCAGCTGTATTAAACGCGTATATGCACATGTATATAAATTAAATTGTCGTCGTATACCGACGACGACGACCGCGGCGGGTGCCGCCGTCGGAGAGCGAACTCGACTAATTAACAGACGAAATCTCATCTCTCTCTCATTGTGTGCCCGAAAAGGACATCGCGACAAAGCCCGTCGGCGACGGCGTCCGGCCGGTTCAGGTACAATTTTTTTTTCTCTGTATGGATATAATACATCGGAAAAAAAATATCTTTCGGTATCTCATAATTGTAATGACGCCGTCGCATTCGAACGTTGCACCGTTTATTTTTTTTCATTCCTATTATTTTCGTCTGTTGCCTTCCACCTGTAGCAGAAGTGCGCCTGACCGACAGACAGCACCGGACAGTATCTAATAATTAGTTTGGCGCATATAAGAAGTCGTTGGGTATATTATTCAACAAACAGTCATAATTTGTAAGCACAATATGTCGTATATACTTATATAAATTAACTTATCGCGCGCGAAATCTTCGGTTCCGATTGGCGAGGACAATAATAGTATTGCTCATTCCCCTCGGCAGACAACGCCGTCCATATACACACCGTATGTGGTAAATAATGTACAACAATAAGTGTTTCAATTAAAAACCACATCGCGTGTAACACACACTCACTAACACACTTGCCATGCAGAACGATCGCCGATGATTTAAAGGTGCACAATGCACATATTATAACATAATATAGAACCGTCGTCGAGGTGTAATATATTATTATTTAACATTTACAATATTTATTATTGTTGCTGGTGTTGTTGTTGTGGCTGCTGCTGCTGCTGTTGTTGTACGCGCAGGTATATTGAGAGATAACCCAAATGTCGGATTGGTTCGTATTCGTGTACAGGTACACATATAATAATATAATAATGATCGGGCGTGCGCTCTCGATGAGCGCTGATGAAGACATCACTCGGCGGCGGATGCTGCGATGGCGATGGCGGCGGCGGTCTGCTGCCTGTCGAAGGTCGGCCTGTTTGCCTCCCAGGTGGCATTCCTAGTACCGCAGTCGCCGCGACGTACTGCAGGGTGCCGCCAGCGCTAAACCACCGATGTTATTGTCTCTCTCACTCTATATATATATATATATTATATTCCTGTCCGCGGTCCAATTTACGACCGACTTCGGTTCGTACAGGTAGGTGCAATAAGTGTAACTACTGCAGGATATTCGGCAGCACCCTGCACATCATCCCGAAGAAAATTACAGCAGAAGCATATTACATTTATATTAAATTGTGTATTATGGAAAAAAAACGATATCATCTCTGGTGAATCGTGATTATAATTACAAATAAACTTGTTTCCGAAATGCTACAGCTCGTATACACTTAATACCTCTATATAAATATAATATAATACAAAATATATAGGCTGCATGCTTACAATCAACTTCATCTATATCGTAGTATAGGTAACACCTGACGCGATCCAATAACGAGTTTCCACTTGATTATTCCGTTTCTTTTCATCCCCCCCTCCCACCGCATGTACAAATAATCCGGTCCGATATAACTCCGAAATAATCGTCAAAAATAAACGTATACCTATATTATGAATATATGAATAAGACATGTGCGTTATACATAAACACTTCAGTGGCTTAGTCATGAGCGGATGAGGGAGGTTTAACGGCGTAGGTATATATTATAATATGTACCTAGTGCAGTAGTACCTACCAATACTGATTAATTATTTTAACGATATAATCATTATCCTGAAAAGCGTTAACCTTTTTGAAATATTTTAGGTTAAATAATATAAAGTTTCTAATTACATGACAAAATTTTCCTAAATCAATTATAGTAGAATTACCAAATCTCAAGTAAATTCAAACTTCAATAATTTTTCATCATCGTCAAATGTTGTTACTATCGTTTTTTTTTTAATAATACTTAATAATATTGCATTTTGATTGGTTTTGCTCGAAATATATAAAGCATTCTTATATAATATATATTTTTTATTTACGTATGGACTTTAGTGACAAGATGATAGTGACCTCCCACTCGACTTAGCCCTAATTAAGCCATTGAAATACTTGAGATCTAAAAGATCGTATATATTATATTTTGATTTTAAAAAAAAAGTAAAACAAATCGACTGAGCCCTTTTTTTCCTTTGATCCTGCAGGCTACGGAGTACTCATCATAATTCATAATATATATTATTATTTATTATAATAGCTTGCTAGGGTCATTTTTTTTTTGTTTATTTATTAAGTAAACTCGTTATTTATATTCGCCCAACTTTTTCCTGACTACAAGCACCTATTATTCATCGTTATTATACCAATGTCAGTATTACTATATATACGATTGTTCTGCAGTGTTGACTACGCTGCGTATTTATGATATGATATGAGATATTGGCATTGTGCTGTGGTATACAAATACTTGAACTTTGAAGCAACGTCCGAAAGTTTGTCGTAAATTTACTCGGTGACGAATTTAAAACATAATAACGATAAAATTATATATTTTGGCATTCGCAAAAATCGCGAGGAACGCGTCCCGCGAGACTGTTTATCTTAAATACAACCTGCAGGTGATTATAAATTTCGCGCTCTACACCCGTCGGCACTTTCAAACTTTTGTCGAACGTTCAACATTTTTGCACTAAAGTTAATTATGTATTTATATAGCTGTATAATTGTCCAACCGAGAAAACTCGATAGCCCGGAGTCGTAAATTTCCTCTTTAACGTCTTCACCGGTTTTTTTCCTATTCTTCCAACAGGCAACAACTATTCGTTTGACCAGTCTTTGCTGCAGCAGACTGCAGTGGACTTTGAACGTCACTGGTAAATTTATTACTATTTGTGCCTGATTTGAGTGCTTCCTGTTCCGCAGCTCTTATAGAGTTTAAAAAGTCTACACGGCCATACTGAAGATTTGATCTATAGACCACAAAGAGACGTCCAATAAACTACTTTTATAAAGTATAGTGTTTTTATACATTTATATATTATATTATTACACACACATAGACGTATACGGTAATGTCGATATAGTATAATATGCTATATAGCTAAGGCATGATGGTATATAAACAAGTAAAATGTATTGCTTAGCTGCTAAATCTTCGCCAATCGCGGACGACGCGTTGTTTTACCGGGATAACACATGATAAATTGATGTGCGTATAATGTATATAGTATACTTTCTGGGCACCGATATGGCAATATATATATATATATATATTTTATGATATATACGTATATATACAATAACGAGGTGTATTTTTCCTACAAGTATCGTGAATACTATTATAAGCGAGACGCTTCCCAAGAATAGAGAAGAGTGAAAAAAAAATATATTCATGCGAATCGAACAGAATAATCGCCGAGAACGCGCATGTATAGGATACATATAGTATTATATACATCATAATATAGACACGTCATAATAGCATAGTTTTTCTCCTTACGGTTTTAGATTCTGTACGAAAAACGTGAAAATTTACGAGTCCGTCGCCGTCGCACGATACATATTTTACGCCTATTACGAATATATCACACCCGGCCGGACACCTATTATAATATGTAGATGTATAATGTATATGGATCCGAGATGCAGGGTGTACCCGCCGTATATTTCTATATGCGATCGCGCAATATGTTCAAAAAATTGAGGACAATAAATAAACAAATACGTATGGGTAAAACGCCTATAATATAATATACAATATCTCGCTTTTGGTATAAGACGTACGAGCTCAGTGAGATTCTTCTCGGGTAGAAACGATTCGACTGGAACGCGCGACTCGAGCATACCTATATACCTACGTTACGCTCACACAATGCGAACACAATTCGTACATATAAATCACGCTGACATACATGTATATATATATACACCTATATATATTAATAATACATTATTTCTCTTTGCGTGCCACAGAAACGGTACTCGCGTGTTCGATCGGTATATAGGTACGCGTGTATTATATACCTCCAACCTCCATATAATATACGACGGCGCGCATTGTCGTCGGATCACCTGCGCAACGCTGTACGACAATAATACATAATAATATAATATAATTTTATATTCATCGTCGTCGGACACGGTGCATAATGTGCGGCGACGAGAATATACGACTATAATACGGTACAGCAATAATCGCTATTAGGTATATATGTTATTATGATTATTCGACGAATAGAAAAATAATATGATGATATCATCATATATTGAGACCGACGCACGCGTATTCTGCTGTCCAGTGGCCTGGACCGAACATATCTCAAAGGTGGCACCTACACCGACGCTCGGCCAAGTCTGTATACGTACTACACAATATTATAAATTTATAATATTACACTAGTCGGAATATTAATAATGATGATAATAATAATAATAATAATGTACAAACGGCGGCAGACGGGAGCTCTCTAGTGCGCGCGCCCGCACAAAAGAAGAGTGTCGTGTCATGAGATTATGGTAATATTATGTGTTGAAAACCCAACGACGACGACTGCCGGTACACATATACATGTAATATATAAGTATAATACGTGTACGTCGGATCGCGTTATTAGTGGCCGGACATGTTCGTTATAATATTACCGTGTGTGATATAACCGACACGGACGGACGGACGGAAATATCTCGGCGTGCTTAAAATATGTACATTGTATATTGCATTATTATTATTATAGTATAGTTAAGAAGAAGACGCGCTCACTACCTTATTATACAATATATTATTCAAAATAAGGTTTTCTTTTTTCTTTTCCATGATTAATTAGTAACCGAGGGAGGGTTTTATACGTATACGTATATATTATAATATATGTGTCACGTGTGAATGATGCCTTAATTAACCAGTCGTGTCCCACTCCGATCCAGTCGAGCGGGGGGCGCAAAACATGGACGGTTAGGTCTGCACCCCCGTCGTCGGTCAAAAAATAAATAATACTTCGTGTGCGTGTACGACATGCATTGTGCCCCGCTCGTGTATAATAATAGATATATAGTATATATAACAATATAGGTGTACCTATCTACGACGAGTGTTATTATAATTATTTGTACAACAAAATGGAACACCGCCGACCATTAAATTATCCCGCGGAGACTTGAACGCTCCCCCTGCGAGCAGCTCCGGCACCGCTGCGGCGTACGGGTTGTACCTACATAATATTATTATTATGCAACGAAAAATATAAATTCATATTAATATGGTGTACGTTGCATATCTTATATTCTTATCCTAAGGATTTTATCCTATTACATTTCCAAAGTTTACTTATTGATAAACGATATGTATGTAGGTGATATTTGATGTCGATAAATATTTATTGTTTTTATATTTTATAATAATATTATAAAATATGGAAATACGATAGCCCGTGTGGTCATGTCTATCAAGTCGACTGCACGGTTTTACAGTTTCCTATATCTATACTTCCCAATGTCGGTACTACTAATCTACTAGTATTACCTACTATACGCGTCAGAATAACGAGACGAAAATAATATAAAAACAAAGAATACCTAATACAAACAAAAATCGACTTTGAAAAACGCACGCCATGGCATAATGCACGCGTCCGACATCTCGTACGTATATCATAATAATAATAATATAGTAATCCGTCTCGTGTGTATATAAATTATACGAGAACGCAGCTCATTGGCTCGTTGGCCTCGCGCTACAAGAGTGTGTGATGCGCGCCACAAGTATATACTTATACCTACGTTATAGTTGTAGATCTATACACACGCGTTATAATAAACGAAGAACTGTTGCCATGCCTATAATAATATTAATAATAATAATAAAAATACTACATAATATACTATGTATGGTATAATATTTGTAGTGTATACCGCGCATGTATCTACACACGATTTACCTGCGGGTCATAACGGCAGGAAATTTTGTAATGCCGGACAAAAGAAATAACACATATAGGTACACACACTCGATCGAGACCCTCGTCGGTATTATTATTATTATTATTACGTTGTATATTATGCGCCCGAGCATTGCCTCCGCCGCCGCGGTTGTTTGATATCGATTGGGATAAAAACGTCGGATCGCTATAATTCCCCCGAGTGATGTGCGACCCCGTCTCGGTCGTGGCGTCGGGTCCCCACTCGAGTGACGTGAATGATGGTAAACGCACAACGCACACAGGAATCGCATTTTTGAATTATTATACCCAGCCAAAACATTAAACGTTGTAACAACCGTATATACGGGGTGAGCAGTTTGACTGGCTACACTAAATTTTCCAAATTAAAATGTTATTTTTATTTTGAAGTATTTATAACAGATACTAAATATTTTTATTATTTTATCAGTATTCTTTATTTTAGATTTTGTAGAGACAGCAATACAACCTATATTTTTAATTTTATAATCGGAATGATATTTTTCAAAAAAAAAATCTTGTAAATATTAATATCGAAATGTTTTTAATAAATTGTTTTATATTTATTACTAATCAGAATTAAAAGGTTAGCCGAACTGACTAAAATAAACAAGAGCTTACCAGCTAATTGTGTGGTTAGTACCTAGTATTACGCACTTCTAAACGTTGAATGTTTATTATTATATTATATAGTTTCAATTATTATCATTGCATCAAACAATTAAGAAATTTATATTTTACTTTCTACTCTTAAATTGAAAATATACCTGGGTCATTAAAAAAAATAATCTCCAGGTATCGTAAAAACTAGGAAAAATTGATTGCTATGAAAAATAAACAAAATGTTATAGTGATGTTATATTTATTTCAAAAGTTCATACTATATAAAACATTATTTTCAAAAGTACTAAAATTGACTAGAAAAATGAGTGTAGCCAGTTACATGGATCACCCTGTTTATGTGTAAATGTTTGTATACAATTTAATATATATATATATATATATACGCGAGATACTGCTGTAGAGTTTAAGCGAGGGGAGTACGTAGGATATACTTACATACATACGCGTCGGGACCTAAGGCGAATTTTGTTACAAACGCAAACACACTGCAGGTTTTTGTTTATAAAGTGGTCTCATATAAAATAATATGTGTTAGGTATACATCGATATCCATTGCGAGAAACTTGATCGCTTACATTGGAATTTTAGAAGATATTTAAAACCATTTGGCTCATTTTTTTTAGCAGCATCGAAAATCGGGGCAAGTTAATATATTATTTATATATGTAATAAATATACAATATTATACGACGGTCAATATGTCCATCGACGTTTGGGTTAAAAGCGAACGGCTTACACAAAGAAGAGGTCTAATTATAGGTTGGACTAAATACATGCAAATTAAAAATTTCTGAAGACAATTTGATTGATATAATATGTATACATTGTCTTATTAATTATTATAATGAGAGAAAAATTATACACCCATTTCGAATTTATTTATGCACACTCGTCCGACGTCCGTAATAATATAAAGAACACAAAATCTCCATAGACTAACCTATTCTTTGACTACACAATAACAATGCCATTATTATAATAGTAAAGGTTTTTTTACTAGGAGTTTTTTCGTGCCAATCATCTTAGTGACACTAATCATTATATAGTTGGCCATCATAAATATAGGTACATAGGAACCAAGTATACGAATTACAATAGACTTTTTTTTGTTATAATCAACGTTAACAATATATTTATAGCTAAAATATTAAAACCTGAGAATATAAATTTGAAAAAACCAAATATTATTATATTTTAAACCATGAATTAACTTCGGACCGGGGTCATGTCCCCTACGGTTCGGGTCCTTGCAACTTATTTCAAATGAGTGAGTTCTAAAAGTCAGAATCAAGGTTTTACTTCTACAAAATAAGAACAATAATATGTGAATTATTCAAGAACTACTTTTATAAGTATATCGTCGATATAATATATGATCCACGCGGATATTATGTATTGTTATAATGTATTGTTATAATTTATTTATTTATATATTATTATGATTGTTATAATATTTTTTAGAAACACACCTTTGCTAGAAGACACAATGAAGACATTCAACTTTTCAATCACTTTTTTACCATGTATGTTTTGGGACATGACGTATTATAGTATTTTAGTAAAAAAAAAAAACTGAATGGAATATTAAATGTATACCTACATGGCTACATAAATCTATAAAATAGCAATATAATTATAAACAAATATGTCATCAATTATCGTGAAAAAAATTCTAAGCATGGAGCTATACTTTGGATGGGTGGGTGCTCTGGGTGACTATATAGTATATTGACTTATTAAACTATCCTAAGTGAACCTATATTGTAACAAGATTAGTCATGACAATTGACAGTATATACAGACTGTTGTCTCAAAATAATCCCCCCGCCATGTACCACTATACAAAATATAGTAACATAGCCCAATGCATTACATACAATGCGCGTATAAGAATATATATGTATTTGATTAATCCCTATTTTGAGAGATTGTAGTGTCATACTACTACGGCAGGTATTAAACTCAATATAACGAAGATATTATTACATGATTAATGGTTCTTCGGTAACTGGTAACTGGTAAGCATATAATAAACCCCAGTGAAGACTATTATAATAACCGAGATGTTGTCGATGTAGCTGCTGCAGAAGAAGGTAAATTTGTCCGAAATCATAATCCGACTACCTGAGCCCAGACGACGGCTGCCGGCTGCAGCAGAAGACTGCAAGTAATAATTTTTAGTTATAGCCTTACAGGTAGGTATTGCATGCGCGACGACGCACATAAGAATAATACGCATGGCGCTATTAAATACATATTAATATATTATTATGATATTATACACTCGCAATGTTATGTAACGGAAAAAAAATGTCGTTTATTATATTGGGTAGGATTGTTTTCACCTGGTACAGTTACACGCGCATAACTTCATTAAATATCACGCAACTATACGCATAATATTATAATATGTTCATTGTACCTTCACGTTGGGGTTCGGGGAGCGTGCATAATAATGGACATATCAAAAATTGTGACTACGCCCCAATTAGTGTCGCATTTAACCTACTAAATATTGGCACTGGTCCAGCTGTTTAATTTAAATCGGCTGTCAAAAAATTATTTCTAATTAAAACATTGAACGATGTTACGCGCAGGGCGAACGTTTGAAATTGCTCCCGACGTTTCTCCCGCATGTATTTGTTCAGCCTTCGTCAAGATCCAAGGACGGTTACCCACTAATAATGTCATTGGAAACCGCCAATGGACATCTCATTTAATATTCATCACGAATAACCATTATGGACATAGCTCGGATTTATATTTGTCTTAACGTCTATTCCTAGAATTTAAAACCGAAGACGTACTGAGTACGCAAACATGCCTTAATTGCGACATCCTCTCCGGAGCTCAGTTTAATATTTTGTTGTACATTTCTTAGTTCCTACTGCAATAAACGTTTTATAGCTCAACAACAAAACTTTTCCAATGATAATATTATCGATTACTAATGCATTTATGGCTAGCGCTACTTATAATAATTATTTCTCGTATAAAATTTGGCCTCTAGCTGTAGCTATAATAATAATATATACCTATCCTAATAATAAAACAAACATTTTTAAGACAGTTAATACTCATATCAAATCCTATTAATCCCATGAGGTGTACTCTGCGAGTCCTACGTATCCCTAATATATTTTAACGTAATCGAAATATTTAAATAATATATAGTTGACTTACCTCGGTTACATAATTTTCATCGGTTAAAACATTTGTTGGCAGAAGCATCAGACGATTTCGATCCCAGAGCCTGAAAAACAAAAAAAAAGAAACCGTGAGTATGAGAAAAACAAAAAAACAATAGCGTCCGATATGTTGTGATGCACGTTGTAGGTTATAATGTCTGTATACAGAGTATAACTCATATATACCTAAACCTAGTAATTTACAGAAAACGTCATCCTGCCGAGTGGATAATAATATGTATAACGACACCGTGGTAGAAGAGATGACCTATCCCGAGGAGTGCAGCGTTGTTGGTTAACGCAATTTGGTGACATACCGAAGTGTAATTACTAATAAGTATAATTAAGTATGGTAGTATCAAATCAGTACCTATATGTGTCGGTAGTGTATATAGAAAATTATAAAGACATATTTTTTAAGTTGGGATTATTGATTAGTAATAATTCAACTTCAAACAAGTTACATAATTCAATAAATATGCTTAGAATGTCGAAACACCGTTATTGTTTTATATAATGTATATAAGTTATATAGGAGCATCATCGGAACAGAAACTCTGGAACCAGAAAAGTAGGCCAAGGGGGAGATATAATATATAAAATATTTTTCTCGGCCCCCCAGTAAATACGGCACCGAGTTGAGTGCGTGTTTTTTCGTGTTTACATAATATTATTATTATGAGTATCTATGAAGTATCGAACCCTTTCGCCGGGCTCGTGCGAGAATTAAAAAACGCGCGCACCCATTTATAATATACTTACAAAGAAAATAAATTTACGCGGCAATCAAGATATCAACCGGTCCGAAGGTTGTTGTAACACAACAATAATAACGAGAACACACGCACGTATATTATTATTATTATTATTATATGTGTGTGTACTGTGTAATGAATTGGAACCCCGCGGACTTCTAAAATGAGATATTTTTCTCTTTGCATCGTACCATCGGTTTCACTCGTGACAACCGCGAGCGCGCGCGCTTATTTTATTTACGTCGCACGCGTGCCACTGTGTTAATCCGTCTCCAGCTAATCGCCGCGTTTTCCTCGATTTTGCCGCCGTCGCCGACGTCTAAAAATCTCGTCGTGAAACAATATTATATTTATATATGTTGGCGTAAATACTTAACCACCCATAACCATTACACTAATTGATTGCGACGTATACATTGTTGTAACATA
The DNA here is from genome assembly GCA_949089665.1 of Macrosiphum euphorbiae. Taxonomy (NCBI): domain Eukaryota; kingdom Metazoa; phylum Arthropoda; class Insecta; order Hemiptera; family Aphididae; genus Macrosiphum; species Macrosiphum euphorbiae. The sequence continues at coordinate 73,725,364 of CARXXK010000001.1, read as the reverse complement.
ATAATATTATATAACCCGAGTAAGTAGGTATAGGAATAGTATATTATATACGTGTATAATGTTTATATGTATATAAATCTACTACTGCTTCGTCCTCTGCCGAGTTTTTTCCCAGATTATTTTTAAAAGGTCATAGGAATTTTTAGTTTTGACTTACCACTGCAGTACAAACTAAATCCAATTTACTACCCGAAGGTATAAACCACCCTCAATATTAAAGATTAAAACATTTTTTCTAGGATTAAAGGTTGTCTTCAAACACACAATAAAAATACATCATTGATTTTTATAACCGAATGTGCTTTAAGCTTTCCAATTCCAATTCCAATATTATCCTACTACATTTTATAGTCCTGCCCTAGAATATCACAATAATGAATATTTGTTCTTAAAATTGACCTCAATATCCTACTTTGGGCCATGGGGAAATAGGGAATTGTTCTGGGCGTAATATAATATATAGTGTTCCGCGTAATAAAATATTCTGCAAAGCGGAAGCCGTGCACGCATGTTCTTCTTGGAAAAATAAAGCTTTTCGACTAATGCTTCTATTTTTTTTTATAGGAGTACCTACTTATACAATATATTATAATGGCGTAATCAAAATAATCGTCTCGCAAACCGTGTTGCTTACTAACCGTAAACACATTCATGATGTTCTGCGAAAACCGCGAAGAAGTCTCGTAGATTTTTGGCTGACGCAGAGCAATTACCACAGCTGCAAGGCACGTCGACAACAGTACGCACGCGACCGCGAGACGTCGGGTAACGAATCGTATACACGAGGTCTAATGCTCACTCCCCTCTTTCTCTATCACGATTTATACACAAGAAAATACTGGGAAATCCAAGCAAATGCACATAAATCACGCAGCTAGATCCGTTTCTCCGGCGTCTCACTATATGTCTATATATATGCATGTATGCATGTATTATGTACAGCGGGCAGGAAACGGAAATAAAAAGAAAACGGTCGCGTGCGACGTCTACTCGACACGAACAATATGCGTAGGTAACGGATAAAACACATCTCGTCTCTATATGCAGATATATATTATGTTTGCATATATAATATTATGTAGTGTATTATAATTTATAATATATAGTGCGACACCGTGCACAGCTGACGTCTAACTCCCTCAGATAGGGTGGACCAGAGGACATGGTTTGGGAAGGGGTGAAAGTGCCAAGGGCATGAGTGACATATTATCACCTCCCTGGACAATTATTATATTATTATAACAATTTCGGTTGTCGATTATTTTTATATAAGTCATTATTTCATTATAATATGAACTAATTTTTATTAGCAATGATTTCAAAAATTAAAAACAGCAACTCTTCCGTTTTTCTATTTGACTGGAAATGTCAAATCTAAAATTATAAAATGTTAATTACGGACGTGGCTAAATAAGGTGTATCGTATGAAATAAGATGTGAGACAATTTGCCAGTCTGTACCTATCAGGGTTGGCACGAAAAAGCCCAGCCCGAAAAAACTCTGGCTGCTTTTTTGGGTTAAGCACACTCATTATTTTGGAGAAAAAACCATAAAACCCGGCCTGCTTTTCTGGATAAAATAGAAATTCCCTCTTATTTTTTTTTAATTTGTATTAATTTTCAGAAAAATGTCCTTACTTATAAGTATTATTTTTTTTCCAATTAAGTATTAAACTACGGGGTGCCACCATTTGGGTGGCTTCCCCCTACCGTCAATCAAACAGTGCAGCTAGTACATGGAAAATAAATCAGATTTTTCGGATGGGTTTTTTCTGAAAAAAAAACCGATAAAACCACCCATTATTTATTCGTAAAATACATTTTTATAATAGTATTTTAAATACTTTTTTATTCGAATACTAGTATTAGTATCTTAATACATTTTCAAAAGTATTTTTTACAAGACTGGATTTATTACTTTAATCGAGTTGGGTTTTTTTCTATAAAGCCCGGGTTTTTGCCAACCCTGGTACCTATACATGAAAGAATGAAGTGCGTCAATGGAAACTGGAAGATTTTCTGCTGATCTTCAAGCCCGCTCGTCATTATATTTAGGCATTCGTACCTACACTGTAATAGACTTCTTACACTCACGTATAGTTGTTATACCTTATACGTACTTTTTAAATTCGATTCTACTACATTGTGTATACAAATACGCTAAATCATTAAATCAAATATTAATATTTTGATTGAGTTCTAAGAACATATTAAATCATTGTTTAAAGTCACGATGACGTCAATGTGCATCCTTACCTCTACCAAAATATTAAATTATTCCGTTTTTGTTACAATTGACTACTAAATAGTAAATAATAAATATTAAATCGGTATAGCATTATTATATATTATTAACTGTCGTGTATTTGTTAAAACAATACACAATGTCAATATGTCATTGAGAACAACAAGAATTTTCTACACAAATTTCTGATACTTATTCTCTATCGTCTCTATTCTATACACAAAGGTAATTGTATTAAAGAGGTAGATATAATAATATTATTAAGTTATTAAAAGTGTATTTCGACGACAACGTCCTTAATCCTTATTATAATGTAACACAATGTGCAGTAGCTAAACTAGAAATATAATACTTATATTACGACACTCCTGATACCTATTTATAAGATACATAATAACGTCTGTATTCTGTATATACATACTATGTAGTGACGACAATTTCCCACTCGTTTGTATATTCCCGTGGCGGTCGTAAAGGGTGTTTCAAATTTCGTGTGACAAAAACTGTGAGGATTATTATACACGTCAATTCCTTATAATGCGTAATGTCCACCAATATCGTCGCACAGACTGTATATTAACCCTACTGTACTTCGCAGTACATTGACGCACGCAATCTTACCATATCTACAGGGGCGCATGTAAACTCCGCCACAAGTACCTTTTTTTACTGTAAACTCCGCCAGAAAAAAAAAAAACAGGTAAAATTGGGTTCATGTAAACTCCGCCACTGAAAAATATCAGGTAAAATTTAGTTTATGTAAACTCCGCCAGTGAAGAAAATCAAATAGTAGTATAAAATTAATATGATATATTATTAAAAAAAAATTATAATATAATATCATATCATATCATATCAATATTTAAATCATAGTATAAAAAATCATAATAAATAATCCAAAATCATATTTTTCATAATAATAATTAATAATTGTCAACATTAAATGTACACAAATCATAGTCAAAAACAATAAATAAATAATCGTCCAATTAATATAATAAAATATAATAAATAATTAATAAATAATCGTTATAAATATTGTCATGTATGAAAACTATAATGATGTGATACAATTTGCAAATATTCTAAGTCTTGTATTTCTTTATTAGTATACCTATTCATAGCATCCTGTAATACTGTCATTTTTTTTTTTTTTATTTCGAATTTTTTAGCTGATTTACTTGAGATATACCATTTAGTTTAATATAAGTTTGGGTTTGAAATTCGATAAGAACTTTACTAAAAATGTGAACATTCGGATGACTTTTATAAAATGAATTTCTCAGATGACTATGAAAGGATTCACAGGCATTTGTTGTTCGATTTAAAAAACTTTCATATCTGATCGTTTTTGGTGCCATCTGAATAAGCGAAGAAATAACTTCAGATCGCGAAGTTGGAACTGAAGTTAACTGAAGTTAACTGACCAGGTAAAAAAAAAAACTGGCGGAGTTTACATATACCCATTACAGGTAAGAAAAAAAAACTGGCGGAGTTTACCATAGACCTATTATTACCTTTTTATCTTGACCGATATTCTGGCGGAGTTTACAATCGCCCATCTACAGACATTTTTTTATCGAAATCTTTAATATTTCCCGTCATAAATTGCACGCTGTTAAACAGATTCGCTTACAGATAATTCGGTTGATCGGTTTCTATGCGGACAATATTGAATATAATACGAAAATACTATGTATTATCGCATCGTTTCGATAATATATTATAGTATAATATGGTACATGGTATAGTTTATATTTTTATGAATTATGGGCTACCCGGTCAGGTTAAGTATTATGTGCGGTAGGTACCTATAGGTTAGACATAGGTGAATCAAATATTGGCAAGAGTGCACGACACACATTGGATTTATCATAACATAAGGCTGATGAAGAAATAATATAAATTGCTTAAATATTATTTCAAACATATTATACACCCATACGTATTACGTACCGTAGATCCGTCATCTATATGTATCGTAAGATTTGTGTAACCAGTGTATGTACGACAATCAGAGTTATAAATTTAAACAAACGTCGGTTTGAATTAAGCAACTATTATTTCACAGTTTCACACAGACACAATAAATATATTTTTTTAATCTTAGTTATACACAAGCCACGAGGTCGAAGAATTCAGAACTCTATACAGAATATTATAAATAATAAGACCGATATAGAACGTAAAATAAATAGTTTCTGCTTAATTTTCGGATGAGTTTTTTTATCTTTTCAATCTGAAACGATAAATCTTTCCTTAAATAATAACAAAACTTAATTTTATATGTTTTGATACTTAGTCCGACGTGACATTAATAATGCGAGACTAAAACTACTAAAGCCATTAAAAAAACTTGCCTTCGTGGTTTCGTGTTATAATTTAACTTTGTAATGTAATTAATTTTGTGTCAACGAAAAATCTTCATCATATTTCATAACGTTCTTTATTACGTTTTATACACTCGTACATCGATATGCGTTGTGCTAGTTATTTTATGAGTAATTGTGCACGCGATCATATTTTTATGAAGCTATATATTCACCACCTTTCGCAAAAAATAAATGAATAACAAAATTACATTTTATACAAGTCTCATTGTCACAGGTACCTTTGTCTATAACGACAAACAACGACGGAAAAAATATCAGTTTACCGAGAAAAAACTTTAGACAGTAAGTTTTGTTCGTTTTGTAACAGTATAATAATACAAAAAAATAAACAAATAAACAACAATCGAAAAAGTGTACGGGTCTTAACTTTTCATTGTCGTAGACACCAACTACCAGGTATATACCGCATATTATTATAACGACTGTGTCGGCGACGGTGGTGATGGTTAAAGGCATGAAGTCATTATAGTGCGTTGTCGTCGTCGTTTGCTCAAACTCATTTTCACAGCGTTCAAGTATACCTACCTACTTACCTGCCCGCGAACCTACAATAATTCAACTGGGCAACGAGTTTTCCTATATACATATGGTACCTACGAGACACTTTAACAGTATTATTATTATTATTATTATTATCATTATTATATATATACATATATGTACCGAGGAAGAATCTATTCTGTATAGATACGCTCTCGCCCCCGTGCAGTGTGCATCGCGTATTAAAAATTATTATATATTTATACGCGTTTGTAGCCGACTGCGATACCATCGCACGAGTGTATGTGTGTGTTGGCAGGGTGCTATATATGCTGCCGCTGTACCGGGTTACGAGAGCCAATAATATTAGTAGATATAATATAAAACAAACCGGGAGAAAGATTTTAATCGTCTCCTGTGTTTTTCTCCGCACGTACCTATACCAGTGTATATTATATTATATTATTGTAATACACATAGGGACTTATATACCTACACACACGCACAATCGCCCTTTGTGACGTTCGAACACGTATTATAAATATTAACGCTGTACGCACTTGCGCGGCGGCGCGGCCGAGTCTTAAATCATGACGCCGACGCCGCCGCCGCCGCCGAGTGTCATCGCGCCAGTTTTGTTTTGTTTTTTCTTACATTTTTTTCCCCGACGGTAGCCTGTTCTCTACCAAACAAACGGCTTTCATCACAATGCCCCCACGGAACGACTTTTTTTTTACTCGGATTCCCCTCGACCATACTCCCGCTTACTCTACCACCACCGCCGTTCTTTCCTCCATGTCCCAATATATACCTACGACAATTACGAAAACCAATATTTATATACCTATTACCTACCTACCGGTAACTTCAATAGTATATTATATATAGGTGTATGCCGATATTATATTTTAATAATGTGCGACTGTATCGAGGCCACATTTCATCCGCGCTCGACTTAAGACGATATTCCACGCGACCATGTTAGCCGCGGCACATGTTAAGTACTTAGTTACAAAAAATAAAATATAATGCGTAAGACGATAAAATATAATAACAAATACAACATTTTCATGTGTCGTTGTTGATTGTTATACGTAAGTACTTTCACGGAGAGGGTTTAAGCGACGCGAGTTCAATCACCGGACGTAATAATAATATATATGCCTCGAAAATCGTACACCAGCCGCAGCTATCGTATGCAATTTGCCGATTTCTAGCCTATGTAGACTAGAAAATATTACTTTTCAACATGACTTGATTGAGTATTTCAGTATGTTTTTAACAGAATCGGAGCAAAACTATCGATAGCGGTAATACGTGACGGCCGCGGAGGGGTCGACCGACGTGCGGTTCTTGTCGTTTCCGCTATATTATATAGGTACCTAGCTATAAAAAATATAATTTACACATTTTTTTTATAATGATTCTGACCAAAGAATTAACGAATCTCAATATTTACAATTATTTGAAATACACATAGACCCACCAAAATGTTCTAACAATTTCAAAAATGTAACGCTATTTGTATAATGTATTTTATATTGCTATATTATAAATAATAAATTGGTGAAAGCAGTTTCAACTCTATTCAATATGACAATAAACGAAAAATCTAAATAAGCGTCGTAGAAAAAGGCGTATGAAATTGTCTCTATTGACTATTCTTATATGGAACCAGTGACTAATATAGGTGACTGATGTGTATCCAGCTACAACTACCTTTACTAGCTCGCCCCGGCATGTAGATAATCCACAAAAAACGGTCGGCGCGTTTCGTCTCGTTTCGCCGAAATGAAATTTTATAGCGTTCGTGTGTACCTACTTGATTTGTGATTACCATAAGAAAGTATCTTGAAAATAATTACTTAAATCAAATTCGTGGACTGATTTTCATCGAATTGCACAACGCTGATAAATAATAATGGAATCTAGGATGTTCCCCTCCCCGTGCCTTTTCCTCCCTGATACAATGGACGTTTCCCCCCCCCGGACGGGAAAATCCCCCCCCCCCGGACAAAAAAAAATAAATATTAAACAACAATAATATACAATGCAAATAAATAAATGTACAAATGATTAAATTAATGTATAAATATAATTGTATAAATGTAAATAAATGTATTGTTTGCAAAAATTAAATAATATACAAATCAAAATAACCCAACTAATATATTTTATTCTGGTAAGATAGGTAGCTCACGGAATATAATAACGTCATATAATTATTAAATACACAAACACATAAACAATAATAATACACAATGTAAATAAATAAATGTGCAAACGATTAAATTAATGTATAAATATAATTGCATAAATGTATATTTTTATTTTTTTACTCTGGTAAGATAGCTCAAGTAAAAATTTTAAAATATCATCATTTGAAAAACTTTCACATAACTTTTTTAACCTATCATCTTAACCTAAATTATTACGAAAAGCTCCTGCTCTATAATTTAAATATCGATAGATGCTGATATGGCGATATATGATATAATGATATTATATTATGATGATCGTATATTTCGGGTAAATCCAAAGAACCTATTGGGTATTTTCAAACCTATTATTATGTGTAAAAAAAAAGGTATATTGAGTCGGGGGGGGACGTCCAGTTCCGTTAAGATTCCTGGGAGGGGGGGAAGCACAGGGGTAAACGTCCAGGTACCATAATAATGATGTAACACGCTTACCTACTCATGGACGCGAAAATCATCGTGATTCGGATGACGGACGGCGATGACCTTCGTTGTCGTGAAAATGATCATTGATGACTAACAAAAAATATCGTGGTTACCCACTCACCATGTATATGCCTTAACCGAGCTTACCACGTGTTTACAGCCCATATTGTGGAATTCGTGTTTGAAAAGTTGTCTTGAAGACATTCATAGAGATTCCAAACATGCGAGGTCCAATCGCGTAAACATGGCCTGGGTGACCATATTGTTTACGGTATACTCACGGTGAGCGGGTAGAGACAACATTTTCTATCGATTAAACGTTCGTCGCAGTATTTTTCTCCCCGTCCCGGTGCGATTACAACGTTTTTGTGATTTTTACCTTTTCTTATATACATCCACAAGCAAGTTGTGCAATGCTATGAAATTTCGTCCATGAATTTCGATCTATAACCAACCATTTTTGTGTCAAATTATGTAGTGTTGAGCTGCAGTTGCCAAACAAGTCTTGATCACCTCCGGCTCGACGACACGTGCCACCCGTTTCCCGAAGATTACGCGTTTCGAGATGCGTCAAGATAAGATATTATACTTAGTCACCTATATTATTCACAGGAATTCCTTGTAAATAGGACTACATATTATCTTACGTCTCTACTACGGTAATTAGAATTTATTGTATTTAATATTTAATTATGACAATATGTCAATATGGGTAAGTTTGGAAAATCCAAGGAAATAATACCTTGGTAAAATAATCGCTTAATTGCATGACAATTTTATACCTATATTATTGTACCAGAACATTTAAATATCAACAATTAAATTTACATGTCGGTGACACATTGAAATTTAGTGTAATGTAACTAAAATGCTCAAGTGTGTCCGATACCCCGATATACCTATACTTGTATTATATCGTCAGACTAATTCGTAAAAGTTCTAACTCCAAAAATGTAATTTTTTTTATGACTTTTTCAAATAAAATTAATGATAACGCATCGTTTAAAAGCATGCTGCCTCAAAAATAATAGTTTATTCTTCCATGAAAACCTTCCGCGAAAATATCCCATCTCCATACCTGATTTTTTATGGAAGAAAAAGTTCCATCTCTGTGATTAAAAACGTGTTATTGATTCAAAAATAAAAATACTTAAAATAAATGTATTTGATGGCTTTGTTAATATTATTTTTAACAAAAAACCCCAAAACATCAATAACACTCTTGTGACAGGACTTAGAACTATTTCGAACTATTTCTTCATAAAAAAAAAAAAAAACGTTTTTTGTCCCTCCTGAAAAATAGACAATATAGAGATAGAACTTCTACGAATTAGTCTGATTATGGTTTGTTATACGCAGCTGATCTAAAGTTATCGGTATTTTTATGAACACCAAATTATGTTTGAGTATAATTATTGCTGTGCAATTAGTGTATCCACCATATTATACATTATACATTATATCCATGTGTGAAAAACTCCACAACGAATACAACATATATGTTATACTCCATAAAATAGGTATATATTTTTTCAATAAATAATAAAAATATTTATCAAATTATCATATTATTACCTATGTATTTATTAATTTATATATGATAATTACATGCTACAACTATCGGTTATCTATAATATTATACATACGAATACATTTTATATTATTAATTAATTACAAAATATGAGATATGATATTATAATTGAAGAACGAATTACGAATACATAGTTTCCAAATAAATTTTGTTCAACTTCAATCCACTAAAAAAATGCATAATAATATAATTTTATAATATTATTATTATTTTACTTAGGTACTGGGCTTATACGAATGCGATTATATCGAGGGAAATGTCGTATAATATTATTAGGTTTACAGATGAAATTGATCAAAATCGGTAATATTATTTTTAATTTTCTGAATTAGTCCTTATCTTGCGCACCTCTTGCGAATTTTTTTACTAGTCATCCTGGTTTATTGGTGTACTCAATATGATGTCAAATTTCAAAAACTATACTTAACTATACTAGTATTATACTACATAAAACACTATATAGTACAGTAATGTTTAAATATTATGAACTGTAGTTCTATAGTATAGTTCGATAATATACACTATACTGCAGTATACACAAATATATACGATATTCATAATATGTATATATTTTAGCAATAATAATTTGTTAGTTACCTGATGTGATTTTATCGATCGTTTTTTACGACTTGTTTCGTTTCAATTTATTATTGTAATGATTTTTTAGTGTTTCGCGAGGGTGTATACTAGTATACTGCATAATGTATATTATAATAAATTAAACGTAAAAGCTAATGCATTTTTACATTTTTTTTTCTAACAAATCTCGATTTAAGTATTTTTTTCAAATGTTATTTTAAACCCACGCGGAATTAAATTAAAACAACAATGGCTCCGACTAGGGCGAGCATGTTGTCGCTGCCGTTAAATGTAACATTTGTAATTCAAATCAAAATCAGACGGTTTTAAAACAACAACACTTTTTAGTTTTATTCTTTCAATAATGGCGTATTTTTTTAATTGTTTTAATTATATTTACTAGCATTAAAACAAACAACGATTTTTATGCACCCAGATGACAGATTACGATGATTGAGTTATTTTGTATAGGTAGTTACAGTGAAATTGTAGAGGGGAAAATATTTGAACCTAGTACCGATAATCAATAAATAACTATATAATATTAAATAGGTAACAAAATAATCGTTTATCTTCTTTTTTTCTCCAACGAAGACATTTCTATGTGGCGTGTGAAACATTCCAAATAGAATTTCGAATAACTCGGCTAAACGTAAATAGAAAACTGTAATTTGTTTGGTTAGTATAGATAAATAAGTTATGCATATTATAATATCATACAAACAGTTTATCGTTATAAGGAAGCTTTAAATACAATCTGAGGGTATGTATCCGTTAACCGGTTTAACTATATTTCCAACGTAACTAGGGAACCCAATGCACACAACTTACTGCACGCGACATACCTACCTATATATTAAGATTCCGAACGATAATTTACGTGTGATAAGTACCGAGTGGTCGGCATCGGCCATCGGGAGGCGATACTATAAAGGTGTAAAATTAACCACTTGGATGATGTGCATGTATGCATTATACACACAATAAAGTATGTACGATGTACACATGTATATATGCACACGATGACGTTAGGTTATAAAGAGAAATCGCTCTCGCATCTGACACGTGTTGATTAATATTTAATATTCATCATGATATTACAAAATATATAATAATATTATATGTAATATGTAGGTACATTTTGTTTTAATTCCCATTTCGTTTGTGCAGTAAATGATCAATAAAAATAATAATTTATGTATATACTTAACCCGTTCGGATTTAATGAAAAACGTAATAAATCTCAGCATCCGAATTTATTGTTGCTATTATTTATTATAGTGAACTCAGGATGTAGAACGAATAAAGCAGATTATATGACGATAAAATACACGTTATGCAAATATTATTTTTATCAGTGCAAACATTCATGTGTACATCACAATATTTCTAAACATGTCTATTGTGAATATTGTGATATTGGTCATTCGACTGTATAACTATGTCGTTACAAACTACACGTCTACACGGTATGGATTTCACTCATCGTATATGTAAATCACGGGAAATTCGATCACCGACCTTTCTCATTAGCTTAGCTTTCATTCGAAAAAAAAAATTATTTATTTTCAATATCGTATTTTTAGCAACGATGTGGCATCTAGTTGATAAAAAAATTCATTATAATAACGACGTATTTAGTTTCACCGTATTATAATAAGTGGGTGTATATAAGGCTTCAAACGTTGTTTTAATAGAGAAATAATATTGAGACGACTAAAATATGATCTATCTTAACCCATATCGCACTCAAGAGATTTAATTTTTATCATATTATCATGAATGTAAAACATTACTTCGATCACTGTAATAATAGTACCTATAATATTATATAAGTAGCAGGTACCGTTAAAATAGTGCATGTTTTGTAAACATTGCATTTGAAATAATTCCCTTACCTTGCGTTTGATTATTAGGTCTGTCAAATAATAATTTATATGTATAACAAACTTAAAATAATTTTTTACTTTTACGGATATCGTATTGTGATCAAAATAAAAAATAATATAAGTACATGGCACAATGCTATACTATAGTGTTTTGTTTATATACTATATAATACTTACGACTATTGTAATACTATAGTAATAATTGTAAATAAAAAGTTTTATACATTTAATATTACAGAAATGACGGACATTACCTACCCAAGAACCGTTATAATATATAACGTGAACACTGAACTGGAATGGTGCAATTTAAAATATCAGTGTACCTGTATAGAAAGATACAAATATTTCCATTCTGTGTAGCACTCTATTATTACAAAACCTATTGAGAAAAATATGATGTACATGTGTTTATTCAAAATAACAATAATTTCATCATACAACACAGTAAGTCAAACCAAAATAATAAAAACATTGTCGTATTATTAAGTATTATTATGATAGTTTAAAAAACCATAGTTAGGTGAACTGTAAATAATATGAAAATTTAAAAATTACGTTTACCGTAAGTCTAAGTATATATAGAAAACTGCTATTGTACTCAAAAACGATTAACTCTGATAAATACATATAACATCCTACATCCATCAGCACCAATAGGGGTTTAAAGAGAGAGAAAAATATAAAATATAATTCAATAATTCACATTTACGACAGCCAAAAACTATCCACCCTGTTGAACACGTGCAGAACTACTGTTTCAATAATTTTTTTTTGTTATTTAAAATAATATATATTATATTCTAAAGAATTTATGGTACATGTGTTAACCATGAAAACCACCCCAGTGAATTGTCGACAGACGACAATTGATCAGAAATATCATTGTTAGATTAATGAGTGGCTGTGTTATATTTATATATATATGCGTACCTAAGAACGTTTTTTTTTATATTTTATAATAGTTACAATTCTACTACAATACAAAAAGAGAATTTCCCTTCAACAGTTCAAACGCTTTACCTATGTATATACGTCGAACACGGCCAGCCCACTGCGGCGATTACCATTGTAAAGCGTTTAACCGACAATCGTTTCGTTTCATTTTTTTTTTCAGTGTGTACTACGCGTTTTTGTTCGATTCACGCAGAAAAATGATTTTTTGAATCCGGGCGCGACGTTCTTACATTACAATAACGTACCCACCGCATGGGTCGGACACATGGCAAATTACGAAATATCCAATGCACACAAAACCTCAGTATGTCATGCTCGCCGACTATGCAACATTTATGGACTATATACTGCGTGTCTGCGTCCATATTATTATAATATACACCGCGCAGTTTAATATAATATAACACAATAATGGTCGGTACACGGTCACGTATAATATAATACTGACGTTTTAAAAGTAAGTGCATTTAAAACCGCCCGTCGCGATGATAATGTCGTCAAAATGGTTCGATTTTCAGCACAATTTGTTTTAATGTTGGCGAGAACTATATGCATTGAGTTTATATTGTTGTCGTGTCGGCTGCTGAATATTTTTCAAACACTAAAGATTATGCCAATATGTGTCATTGTGGTCACTATCGTAAATAGGGGGGAGGGGCGTTAATGAGGATTTAGCCACCCCTAAAAATAAGATATTGTATACAATTATAAGTGTTAAGATTTTAATCATAATTGATTTTTATTTCTGATTTTATTATGCTTTGCATTTATTATTGTAAAAATACAATAAGTGCCCAAAATATAGGTAGGTACATTCATTATCAATAATAATAATTGTCAATTAATATGTTTTATAATTTAATATATAATTATTGATTACTTTGTGATGAGTATTGATAAAACCGGAAAAGAGGTGTGGACAAAGAATATGGCTTTACACTAAAATCTATAGAATAACTTAGGCTCAAGCTATATTTTCAGAACTTATTTATGTCTATGTTCGAAGTAAAAACTTTTTAAAGCATATATTAGTTTCTTCATAGGCGTCATTGCGGGGTAGCCAGGGGTAGCAATTGTTACCCCGCCATTTGTATTTGGGTTGCAAATATTTAGCTACAGTACTTTACTAGAAATTCGTAAGAAAATACGAATTTTCTTTTATTTAAACTGTTTTCCATAAAAATTGGTTGAATTGTCCAACCTTATAAGTTAACATAGTTAACTATATAGTTAACATTACTTTTAATAATATATATTAAACTAAATAATAATTGATTAAGAAATGAAAATAATCATATGGAAGGTGGATATAATTAAGCGTCTTGAACACTTCCTTGAGAATTAAATTGTGAGATTTATGATACTATATATTTCTACCTAATGGCTAATAATGATGAACAGTTGACTAAGACTTATCGATCCACCGACTACTTCCAAGCTTCATTAAACCTCGTGCAATTTAATTAGCATTTTAAAATATTATTCGAGATGTTGCGTTGTTATGGCATGCGGCATGCACGATGTTACTCCAAATGAAGCTGGGTTGCTTTATTAGTGTAGTTATCGACACACATAGTACATATAGGTATCTCAGACTATCCTCTAAAATCGCCATATCAAAGCCATGAACCAATACAAAATATATCTGAATGTGTATATAAGAGTAACATGCAGAGTGTAACAGCAGGATGAAGACCTGACAGATGAAAAAGCTTTTGTTCTAATCAATATTTTTAAATTTTACTTTTATATTTAATTTATAGTCACTTGCGCTACAAGTATAATATAAAAAACAATTTTATTTTTTAATACTGAAAATAAATAATTTCAAATTTGTTTCAAATTTTTTTGGTAAAACATTTATATAAGTCAAATAGCTTATTCTTTAAACATTTTTAAAATATCAATATTTTTATGAGTGTAGGTTATAGTAATAACTATTTTAAAAATATTATTTTTGGGAATTTCTTGACATGAGTATATTTCTTAAATTATTTATTATTCATATAATTTTCACAATTGTTGTCAAACGTTTAAGTAGCATCTTTATTTTTTTTTTCAAGTCTTCCTGTTACACTCTGTATACCTATTATAATTTATATTATATATATTATTTATCTACGTGCTAAAACCACATTTATTCGGCTCCTTTATTGGTTTTCAATGTCCGACGCGGTAAATGACAAAAACAGGATTTCCAGACGAGTACCAAGATATAAAATATATTATAAGACGATTATATTGAAACTCAACTCAGCAAACAAGCACAGAAATGGCGAAATGGCGTCGCGGAAATGTTTAAGAATATATTAGCACTTTTTTACAATACCATTATTATAATGTATATAGATTGTACATACACATAATAGTTTGTTCAGCAAATAATCATACTTAAATTTATTACTAGAATGACCGAATGACGTATGACCAAGACATATTATATACTAATATTATTATACTATATTGGCTCAGAAAAAGGTTCTGAATGTTGAAATACATACAAAAATAATTTAAATTCAGCTTTAGGGAATCCGTAACGAACACTTTACCTTAATAATATAGAAAACGGCGTTTGACACCTTACAACCACAAAATGTCAGGAAAATGTCCAAGTTTAATGAGGGAATGCGCAAATTATAAATTTAATTATTCTCGTGTCAATCCAAACGAAAACATTAGCATGGTGGAACTAAAAACAATGTTCATGCAATATGCGATAAGTAAAACAAGCGGTAGAAAATGAATAAGAATTCAAAAATGATAAATATATAATAATTTCTTTGCATTACAAGAATAACACGAATGCTGTAAAGGATAAAAAGAAATTCATTAAACTTTTAAATACCCTTACAATAGCTATGTTAGAATTGTATTTGTGTTGTGTTTATTTTTTTATAGCTCATCAAAATATAGAGTTTCGAATAACTCAATATTGAAACAGCATTTTTCGTACCAAAGAGTATATTTACGCATATTAACCATACAAGTCGTTATTGTTAAATAATGTATTTTAACGTCATATCAATATCGTATTATACGGTGATAAACATTGAATCAATTATTGTAATTATTCACAGATGAAAAACAATATAGTATTATTTTATAAAATCTCTTGCAGGGCATTTAAAAGAAAATGTATCAAAAAGTTATTCAGTGCAGTAAGCGAGTAAACCTACCTACCCATATTATGTTAAAAAATAAAATTAAGAATATCATTTAATTATCATTTTCTAGGTGTATATAATATATACTGTATCGTATAGGCCGGTATCTAACAATTGAGGGGTTGCGAACTACCGGGTCTGGGTAAACTGGTTTTTTTCGTATAAATAATGGCTTTATTGTTTTTAATGACTTTATTTAGAACAAAACCGGAATGGCGGCGGCGCCGTACATTTTACCTATAATAATATGTAGGTACGTTACTAACGAGTATGGACTATGGAGGGAAATATTATAATATAGTTCGTGCTTTTTGAAAACATCACAAACTCACGTGTTCATGTACTTAACATATTCGTAAATTAGCGTGCGCTTATTGTGATTATTATTATTTCCACTCGGCGGCGCCCGGAGAACGTAAGAAATTTGGGGTTGGCCGCCGCCGTACTGGCGGACCATATAATTACCAACCGTTAAACCAAAACGACACAATTATTATAATTACAATATAAACAATACCTTCAACCAAACCGGCAAAAATGGATATATCCTATTAATTACTATTAGTGATATTGTGTGTGTGTACCTATACATGTATATATTACCAATACAATCGTAACTATACACATATCTATATACAAATTCGAAATTTCTAATATATTCATTGACACCGTGCCGTCAAATAATAATAATATTATATACGAACGATTTTAACAACTCCTTGTCCGAATCAAACTAAATGCCCACACACAATATCATATGTCTTATGCCGAAAATTAATTCAAAATTAAACACGCGATGAAACAATGTATGTCTGTTATATTACAAGTCACACGACGTGGATAATATGTTTAATACGATAGGCGCGTAACTATATATATATATTATTATTATTATTATTATTATTATTATGATATTATATACGTTCCACCGAATTACGACTAAGTACACAGTCGATCCCATAACTATTATATTATGCATTATTTTAAATTCGCTTTTCGTAGACTGGAAACTAGTTTGAGCTTCGATTTTGCCGGCGGGTATAGTATAGGTACCTATATAAAGTGTCCATGGTTCAGCATTGTTTCGGCATTGTCTTATTTCAGCGATGCAACCGCCGAGATAGAGGGTTAAAACATTTTCGTATTCTCAGACAATTGAGATATTATGTATAAGGAAAAGGTGACCTAGCACATTATATCGATATAACGCATTAACTACTATAGTACTATAGCGCCGTATACAGATTCTACACATTGCTAAGATATAAGGTTTAATAAATATATGTTTCGTATGATATCGATTGCTCTACGATGTTTTAGTAAGACCTAAGGATAATATATACGTATATAATATTATATAGGTAGTGTGTACATAATAATAATAATTATATGTATATACCTTTAGGAAAGCGTTGGACAACTTTACATTCTTGAAATTCCTTTTTAACTCAGGATGCAGTATGAACTATGAACATATTAATATTCTATACCTCGTTTGAGATCGAAATTTTGAACCATTAAAATAACTTTCATAAGCCATAATGCTATATCATTGGTTGAACACAATATTCAAATTATTTAGGGATTATTAAATAATTGTATTTATTGAGCGTATAGTTAGGTATACCTAAAATGATTGTAATTTTTCAAAATAAGCTATTTCTTTTATAAAATAAAAATGAACCAGTTAAAGTAAATATAATATAGTTTTACAATAACCAATATATTATAAATTCAAACCACTTAGTTAACGTAATTTTTTTAAATCGACACGATTTTAATCAAAATCTTATTATTTCAAGTAGATAAAAAATTTAGCGATAGATTGTAACTAGATATTTTATTACTTTAAAACGAAAGTTTAACAGTTATTACTGCCAACAGCGTTAAAAATCTAAAATGAGATGAAATTAAAGTAAGGCAGTTTGATTTTTAGCCAATAAACCTTATAATAATAATCATAATTTATAAAAGAAACTATATAACAGATTGTGGATTAGATACGCAACATATAGTCATCGTAACAAATAAGAAAAAAATATAAACTAAAACTAGATTTCAGAGTGACTATATATTAAACACAATACACTGACATTATAATATCGCCAGTTGGTCGAAAAATAATGGTCAGGTAATCTATAATATATGAATATAAACATGAAGCATGAACTCTCGAATGATATGACATTTTCAAAACGCTAGCGAGGTTTGAAATATCACACACATGCGCGTCCCAGAAAACGGCGGTGAAAATGTCAAATTACTTAACGAAAATATTATATATTTTAAGACGGTATTATAATGGACGGATGTGCAAGGAAAAAAAGCCAACAGTCATGATATACTGCACGCGGAAATCTAAGTGTCGATTACCCCTAAGGGTATAACGTACGTATATAATATATAATATACGGAAGCTGCGGCGAACGGATACGATGAAAATCCATTACTTACGATCGAACACGCGGTACAAAACCATATTCGATTCGAGATGATGGTAAGCGATAGTTTTCAACAGCAAAAACCCTTGCACACGTCTCCCGAAATGTCGAATTTTACAGCCAACGGGTACATAGCCTATTATTTTTATACTTCGTTTTGGACAGAGCCAATAATCGCGTTTAATTATACTCTCGTCTGGCAAACGTTTTAATCAAAAGATATCTCGGAAGTTGACGACCAAACCAACTACGGTCAATAATTCTTCAGATGAACTGCCCTGACCATTATATACGCATACCTTATAGTAGGTATATACTTAATGCATGTCAATCGTGGTTTAAGGTACCTGTTTAAGGCAATTTGTCTTATCGATTTATTTTCTAAAAAAAATTGAAACGATATCATTCCGAGTGAACCTTTTAGGGAAGGGATGGCGCTTAAAAAAATGTACCTATGCCCGGAATCTTGTCTCGTACCGACTCTTATAGTCGATAGTAAGTATTAATATAGTATGTAGGTGGTAAGTATAAAATATAATCTGCACTCTTGCGAATTGAGTATTACGTGTCGTAATCGCGCCGTTGCCGTGCGAAGTTATCGTCACGATTCCCGCGAGCATATTATATAACATAATTAATAGGTACCCATATTATAATATACCTATTATATCAGATACGCGAATATTATAATCGTCGGTTATTACCTTAGAACGAGTGTCCCGGTGGGATCGTTCTGGGCCTCCTAGTGCGTCCGACGATGATGGTTACGACTGCGCTACCGAGCTGGTTCCGCTGACGGTTCACAAACATTTACACAAACGCACACGCGGCGGCGAAGGATTTATCGGTAGTCTTATGTAATACCTATGTACAGTCTATAATATTATCACAGGAAGAGACTGGCAGGGACCTCCTCTATCCGGACGATATCGCCGAAACAATCGTGGCAGCGGCGTACGGCATTATCGATTGGGATATGTGTTGACGGGGAAGGGCGGTCGCGCGCAAAGTATTAAAAGCTACAACAAAACAACACGACGACGACGACGACTAACACCGGTGCGTGATGACGATGATCGACCGCGAGCTATGACGTTCGGTGCGGATAGCGACGTACTGAGTACTGACTGCGCGAAGTGCGACGGCGGCACCGGGTGCGGTGCGAGAGAGGAGCGCAGCGGTGGCGGCGGCGGTCATGCATCTATATACTACGCGGCGGCGGGACGAACGTGCACGATGACTGCGCGGAGGACCACTCTATACGGATGTATCGGCGGCCGCCCGGGATTAAACCGGTTTCTTCGCGGTGGTCACACGGACTGGTGCGCGGGCTACCTCCCAAGCCGCGGCGTGTTGTAAAGGCGCCTGCGAGACACAACCGCCGCCGCGGTCTCTCGACTCGACCAACACACACACCAACACTATACGCACAACACACACACACAAGCAGGCGTGCGGTGCACACAAGTTCGCATCTTCATCTCTCAGCAGCGATGACCGTCGTCGACACTTTATAATATAATAATGTGACGCGATGGCCGTACTCGCGCACAGTGGCGACAGCGTAGTGGCATGTGTGCAGTGTGCGTCCACTGTAATAAGACTTCGCGTCGTCGCCCCCGGAAAAATCGAAGGGATAGACTTGGCAATTATTTTTCACCCATTGTTATGGTAATAATATAATATATTATACATAGTAACATAGTATGCACTTTATGCAATCACCTCTAAGTTCTAAATAAAAAAAAATACTACAAAATCGCACTCTCCGTCGTTTCTGAAGAACACGCCTTGTTATCTTCGCTGTTCTGTTCTATTATTGTCACGGTAGTCGTAAATTATTATTTTAGTATTTTTATTTTATTAATATTTCATATTAATGGTTTGTTTATTATAGGTGACATGAAATGGGATGCCCCCGTATACCACCGAGATGTAGAAAAAGTACATACCTAACTATATTGAACATTAAAATTAAATATTTACCTATATTAAATTACTTATATCAGTACAAAATTGTTAATATTCCCAGACACTCCCCTCCCCCAATATTACCGTTCGTAGCCGTCTTATACAAGCACATAACATATTGATATTATACAGTTCCTATGTATACATTTTACATTTAGGTATAGGCTTAAAGCAGATGCCAAGGAGATACTATATTTTAATATTCTCATGATAGTTTTGATATTATATTATTATATTGTATCAAATTGAAAGGTAATAGTATCAGAAGTGCAATATGTTCTGGTAAGATTTTTTTTAATATTTTAATGTAAGTTATAACTGTTAAAGGAAAATTTAAAATTATTTTTATATTTTTACAATAGATAAGTCCAAATTTACAATTTATGGTTTTTATTCATTAGATTTACTTAATAGTAATAAAATAGTATACCTACATGGCTATATAATAATAATAACAATTTAGTTTAAAAATGCTTCTAAAGTAGTGATTCGCTTTAAAATGAACTCTAAATAGTATTTAGCTAGTTAAATATTTTGGCTGAACAAACTTACCTACATTTGCTAATCTTATAGGTACCTAGTTATGCGTTATGTAACAGTTATAAGGAGGATTCAAAGTTCGCGGGTAAGTTTTCTTGATTTCTACATCGATATATCTATCTATATACACTTCTTCCTTGATAAAATCGTAAATACACGAATTATCATAATATTTTATATTATATTATATTATATTGTATTATATTCGTATTGTATCTACCTATGCATACAAGGCATATCCTTAATAATTGAGCAATATTTATAATGACATTATATACTATTATTTAGGTACACAAAATAAACTACAAAGCGACATATATTTCTGTACACGACTGTCGTTATTCGCTGGTTCCGGTCGCCGGAAGTATGCTCGCGTGCGTTCCTGCGTGCTGATCTCGCGCGCACAGTATCGTCCCGTAATATACAGCAGTATAATATAATATAGATATTACACGACCGACGCGTATCGCTGTGTGGCCGGCTTCCCGGTTTCGGTGGCGGTGGCCAGCCGTATAGAAATCGTCAGTTCGGCGGTAGGTAGGCAGGCTACAGGTAGGTATATGTTTATATACCAATGCTATGTATGTACACATTATACCTATACGCTGCGAACACGGTCGCCGACGACGACGACAGCAGTAACGATTTTTATGGACAAACATATATATATTATATAATATTATAATGCTGGTCGTCTAGTAAAATCATATTCGTCGTCAAAAGTTTTTCTGGGGGTAGGAATGCGCACGATATAACGACGTGTTCGCGGGATATCGTCGTGCTCCAATGATGGATTTGCATTGCATAATCTGCAGAAATCGCCACTTATTGAGCTCACGGACCCACGGTTTGTGGACTTGTTTTCTTATTGGACTTAAATATTTTAGGCTGATTTCGATTTACACACATATATTAAAACATACGAGAAAAATATTCTATTGAACTCATTACACTGGTTACAATGGGGTCAATGTGTATTTTGAAGGGTATCCACGGTATACATGTCCCTTCAACATAAAATGTTAATAAAGAATTTGAGAACATTTTTTTTACATAATTTTAGATAATTACAAACATTTTTGAAAAAAAAATATTTTTATTTTTATCCACTATTATAATATTGTTGTGTTGTTTTTTTTCTTTATGAATAAAAAAATATATTTAATACATAATAATTACCTAATATCTATTAGTACATCGTACATGGTCGAATTAAATTTTTTTACTATAAAGCATACTATATACTATACCTATGTATAGATATGTATTATAAAATTGTATACACGTATCCTCTTTATTCTTGGAATTTTCAGCTTATTGACTCAAAATAGTCTGGTCCCAAAGTGCATAATTCAATAATTGGTGACTATACTGTACCTATATCTACACAATCTCGCGAACACCAACACGGAATTTGCTGTAAACGACTTTTTGTCATTCTGAATTTTGAAAATTTTTGAAAATATATCCAAACCGCATTGATATAATATTAATATACCTGAATGAATGCGACAATTAAGCGACATTAAATAAAAATCTGTTAACCAACACAATTGCTGCAGATACCAATAATTACCAATATATATCCTCTGCATCTCTTTTCACTCTTATTAAGTGCAGTTAGTTTTTTTATCTCTCAGCTGAAGATTCTGCAGTGCGAGTGAGAACCATCGATTCTATCTCTGTCTATGCGACGTTGGCCAAAAATCGAATGTTTAGTGAAGATAGGAATGTCGTATGGGCATATTTTTAATACGATGATGGTTTAAACACACAATCGCACATCGTTAAAACAGACAAATTACTAGATATAACAATGCTTCATGAGTCTTATAACGTATCTGTCGTAGTGATATCACGTGTGATGCGTGGGTACTTACTGAAGATATAAGTTGGTTTGTGATAATATAATATTATAGTGGTTGTGAGCCGGTTAAGTTCAGTGTGTACGTGTCGTGATTAAGACGGTATATATAAGTTCATTCAGTAGGTAAGTTTGGTTAACCAACACAATTCGTGCGATACAACATATACACCACACACACGTTGTCAAAAGTTTATGGGGTAGAAATGCACGAAAACGACGTCTATAGTTCACGATATCGCCGTCGTGCAGCTGTGATCGATTTGCATTATATATATCGGAAGCGATCGCTCGAACACCACTCCGGACTTTCGAAAATACGATTTTTGTGATTTGGAAAATATGTCCAAACTACATTGATATACTATAACCTATAGATGCGGCATTGTATATATAAATCTGCTGGCCAACACAACTGATAGCAATATAAAACCGCATTGTTAGGACGTCGTAAAAAATGTATCTGGTAGGAATGCTGCACGAAAACGGTGTGTTGTTCGATTTTCATTACACTTTTACGTAACCGCGTAAAGCCCACAGAAATGAGATTTTTGTGATTTTGAAAATATGTCTACACTTGCACAGCGTTAAAACTGACAAATTACTACTGCAACGTTTCGTGCAGCGTCTTATAGAATAATATATAACTATTTAAGTATGAAGTATCTCATGTATCTGTCGTATGGTGAATAGCACATACTTACAGATAGTTGGTCTGTGATGATATTCATATATTATGATAATAATATAGTGGTGGTCGTGAGCTGGTTAACTTCGCGGTGTATGTCGCGATTAAAACAGCGTATAAGATCCTGCAGTAGACGGGTTAACCAACAAACTTGTGCCGAAAATGATTATCATTATATTATGCAAATTGAAAAATGAATTATTTTACTTACCGACCGTATGCCGTTATTACAATTCACTGTGCAATTTATTACAAAAGTAGCACCGCGTGTTTGCCGAATATTTGTATGATTTATAATGGGTTTCCACTGCCGTAATTGTAATGCAATTTATTACACTATTTAGTATATTATCCTATATCAGATTTAGGTAGGTAGGTAGGTAGCTACTTAATAGTAATTTAGTTTTATATTTTTTTTTATAATTTTACAATAATTATTGTTTATCGTGCGTTCGTGGTTCGTGAATTAATAATTAATTGCAATACACGTTTTTTAATATAATATTGTACTTAGTAAGTATACTGAGTATACTGACTATATTTTGTAACTTAGGTACGTTTAAGCTACCCAATTAAAATCATCCTGTTATTGCAATTAAGTTTAATAACAACTGAACGTGAAAACTTTTATTCATAACAAGTGTACATTTTTGTTGGTATACAAATACTTTATGTCGATATGATAAAGCAGTTTTGAGACAAGTGTTAATAATTTATCAGTAAATTTTAATAACTAATAAGTAACATTACTTATATTTATCTTTATATTCCTACATAAAAACCCAATTGTAAATAATATTTTACGTCTTCAGTCGAAACTTGTTTACTGCAAGAAATCAATTTCATTTTACTTTGTTAAAAACAAATATTTGTTTTAACTTTTAATTTAGTAACCAATCCAGTAATACTATCAGCTGCAGCAGCCGGCAGATGATAATCATTACCAGGAGATAATAAAATTATGTTTTTAAATCAAAGTTTATAAGAACCAACTAATATAAACCGTAGTATGTTTTTCTCCTTCAGGTTAAATTTACCGTTTACTATAGAATGTATTTATTGTGGATATATCATTCCTAAATGATAAGGGGCGGTGTAAAAACGTCTTTTATAGCCGGTTTAATTTGGCGTAAAAGAAAAATCGGTGAAGACCAGGGGCGGGTCGCAAACCAACCAGCATTATTTTCTTATTATTATACACCTCGACCACATAAAATACCTTTCTAGAGATCTCTTGCCTTTCACGCCTAATTTATAATTTTCTCAATTTATGAATTCTTGATCTACTTAAAAAACAATAACACATTTTCATAGTTTTTTAAGCGTTATTTAATCCGTACAAACACGGTAGGGCTTAGTTTTGGATATATTTATAACTGATGTATTTCGTGTAAAGTTGAATAATCTAATCTATTTTTCTTAATGTAAGTTTTATTTTTACTATTAACTTAATTTTCTTGAAAATATAATACCATTTTCAGCCAGTATTATTTCCTATTTACTTCCATCGCCTAGTAATAATTCGATGAAATCAAACGATTATTTAAAAAAAATACTTGTGTAAAATATAAGTAATAATAATTAAAAATAAAAGTAACTATTTTAAGAACTTATATCCATTTTAAATTCCAAGCGAAGTGAAATATTACTATTGGTTTTGATAACCAATAAAACTACCAGAAAAATAATTTATTTTACCTACATATTATGATACTTGTCTCACTGTAATTTAAGTAATTTACTGTAATAACTAATAGTTATAAATGTATATTAAATATATCAGTTTTTATTCTTTTTTTTAAATATTAAATTAATAAATAGAACTTGTAGGTAATTATTTAGTACCATTAAGAATAAAAACAATAGTTAAAAATTCTTAAGTAGAAAAATAATTACAATAATAAGTATTAGCACTGTTCCTTTGATACGTTATCATCGTAAATAAATACCTAAAAAAATACTTCTTAAAATAATGATTAAGATTCTTTTAAAAAAAATAGAAATATTTGTTCACTATAATACTATATCATACCACTCAACACATTATGATTTTAATTTAGTTTGTTTATGCATTTTTTTCGCACTAGTCGTCATATTTCTCTTTGTAGTTTACATAACTATATTTGAACCAACACAAATCTCAATGCGCACTTTCGAAATTAAAAACATATTATTTTGACAGGCATTATAGTCTTAACTATAATTAATTATTGATTCTGCAATAAACAATAATACTTTCAATTATTAAAAATAATGAGATTATTTATTATTATTTATCATTGATAACCATAATTTCGATATAAATTTATTGACAAGGCTCAAATACACCCTCGTGTACACGTCGATAATATTGATATAGGTAATTAACCGTTCCTTGTTTCTACATACAAAACAGACTACAGACATTCCGGTTGATATAAAAACGTAGGTATATAAAATATAAAAATTTAAATTAAAAATAAAAGTTATATGATTTTTAACATAATCTTATATACGTGTCATTAACACGCGCAAATAAAGGTAAAAAATATCGTTTTTAGATATTTTTGTTTCAGACATTTTTGGTACAAATATGCTACAATTTACAATATTATAATATCATAGCTGCTAATTTAACCTTTTTTCATTTAAATAATTATTACTAGCAGGTATTATAATTTATAATTTTCATATTGCAGATTGCGATTTTAGTAAAATGTTACGGTTTTAATTTTATACGATATGCTAGGCTTGATTATTATAACTTATAAGTATATAACCTACATAGTACAAGTATATACTGTATAGAAGTTATTCTAAAGATTTAAAAGTATATTCAATTAGAATAACGTATTAAGTAGAAACTTGAATGAGTTACGGTTACTGTAATAATATTTATTATAATATATTGACATTTGACACGGTTATAGTCTCGTGATTATAAATGAAAACAAATACGTGCAACAGTATCGTATATAAAACTCACCAAGATCTAAATATAATATTTACATTTATAATAATGAAAGTAACTCCCAAGCTGCCGAATACAATTTTCACGATCACAATTTACTGTCAACAATCCACTAGGTAATTTATAATAAATTATTTTGAGTATTGATAATTTATAGCCAATAGGTATAATAGACACTAGACCGTATAGAAAATACAGCTATAAAAATACTATATGAAATAAAATAGTTATATTTGTTTATACTTTATTGTATTGTATTAGGAACTCAAGACAAATTATATTATTGACCATCGTCAACATTATATCACACAATAAATATGATGTATTAAGAGATCTCACAATAATACTAACATATTAATATGTAATATAATATATTCATTACATATTAAGTATTAACAATTCCGGTGTCAGACCACGTGCCATTCAACTCCAATGTTGGTGAGTGGTGACGACGGTCAACCGGGGATGTCAGACTGGCACCAGGTCAGACAGCCCTTGCAGGTGATAATATTATGTTTTAAAATCAAGTTAATATTGGATTATGGAAATACCTATAGCGCTTAAAGTCGGACTACATAACATGTTGTTATAATATGATGCAGTTATAAGCACTTACAACAAACACGTCTTTTATTCCGTTAAGGTTCTGTATGTGATATAACTTATCTGAATATTATAACGTTCACACTTAATACAATAAACGTATCGAATATGTGATGAATACAAACCCTATTATATCATGACAGGGTATAATAACCCTATTATATTTTTTAAGTAATGACCATTTATTCTGACAGACATATTGATATTGGGTAGGTACATACCTATATAATATAGATTTATATATTCAACATATTTAAAAAAGAAAGATTTCCTATTATATGTATATGGGTATATATGTATATATTGTATAGAAAATATCTTATAAAACCTAACTAGTTATTAATAAGTAATTTAAATAAGTTACGATGATGATCGGTGTACTTAAATTTAAATTTGTATGTACGCAATGCAGGCGTGGAGCACATAATTTCATCCTCCCAAAAAGTGTTTTCCCGGTTGAAAAAAAAAGTACCTACACATTGTTGAATAGTTGTAGATCTTTTGCTTCTCTCGAAATCGGTAACGAACGTAATTATGTCATAAAAAAAATATATTCTTAAAATCTACTGCATATTGGTCGATATAATGTTTAAAAACACATTAACGCATTGTATACGGTTTGAGTGTGGCGAGGGTTGTATGTTGACTATGTATTATTGTCTATACGCATTTCACGGTACCGGCATATATAATAGGGCTTAATGACGGGGAAAACTCTAAACTCGTTGGCGTACGAGTGCGTATATACACTCATTGCATTAAAAAGTTTATGCAGAACGAAATAACACGAAAAACAAGAGAAAAAATACCCAGTTCAAGGGGTTACGTTTGTCCTATTTTTAATAGAGATATCTCAGTTTTAATTAGTAATTATTACCAGCACATGTTTAACTGTCACGAGCTATTAATAATAACCGAAGGCGTCGGGACGGAAGCCAACTTTTATTTTAGAAAGGAAGAGAGAAAAATGAGTAGTGGTGGAAGGGAAGAAAGACGGAGAGAGGAGAATGAGACGGAGACAGAGAAACGAGGAAACCGCCTATTTTATTTTTTTTTCGGACACCTAAACGATGGGTCAATTATTAATACGAAACCTGAGGTACCTACATAATAAACTACGGATTAAAAAATTAATACGTTCCTGACGGCCGACCGGCCAATCGTGTATTTATATATTATTATTATACGTATACCTGCGGACCATTTTTGATACGCCAGGTGTTCGATAAAAAAAAAAGAAATAACAACAACACCACCACCATCACCACGTTATATAGTGTACCTATACAATATTATTATATAAAGCCATTTGTTTTTATACTCGTCGTGCACCGTATATATAGATAATATAGTCGTTAGATCCGACGGCGAAAATACTCTCCAGGCGCTAGGTAGATATAATAATAATTAAGGATCGAATGTTTTTAACGAGCACCCTCGTCGGGGTATCAGTACCATCTGGGTAGTACGCCCCAATTTATACATACATATATGTGGATATGTAATTCCGAAAGTCCGTCACGGTGTGCCTATTGCTTTGTACATAGCAGCATTATGTCTGTCTATATATATATATATTACATATACCATATATATATATATTATATTTTTATATACAACGGCGTATCGTGTCGACAGCGAGTTTACATTTTCGATTAAACCCAAATTAAACAGACGAACAGCTCTATTAGAGCACGCGGCTGCTGCACATACACTGAAACATATGAACAGCTGACGTTGCTCTACATGTAATAATAATTTTTTAAAAAAAAAAAGGTAAAACTGAAAATGTGTAAGAAAAAAAATCATAATAATTCTCATACTAAACAAAATAAAAACCGTTCTTAGCAATTGAAAATGTATATTATATCGCAGCTTTTCCTTTACTTTAACAGTCACACGCTGCGTGCTCATAAGACGTTATATAAATTACGTTTTATGTTAATACTGAAATTAAATCTTTTTAAAAATCATAACCGCGAATAATAAATATTATATTATATTTTAACAAAATATTTGAGTACACGTGCGGCCACAAAGCCAAATGTTTGTTTGCCATATTATAATAATCTAGTATACTGGACCCGGATTATTTTGTTCACTTAACAAAATATTATGAATGTAAATTTAAGTAAACTGCAGTATATATATGTATATATTATATAAAGTGATTGCTATTTATTAATTATTAATCTTCAACATAGGTTTTAAATGTATACAAAACTTTTATGTTTCGTAAGACACACAACTATTATTTAAAAAATATCATTCCGTTATTTAGCATTTTTATACCACATTATAAATTTAATTTTCATTTATTACGAAGCTATATAAATAAATTAGGTACTATTACTAAATTCTAAAAAATTTAAATCATTTTTATACATAAAAAATATACACATTTTATACATATTTAAAGTCATTAAGAAGATATAATGAAAAAACATATCCATAATCTATAACTTGTAAAATGCGCATGAATCCTTTTATAAATAAAACTATTTTAAATTTAGTTTCAGCCTAGACTGACTAAATAACTAATAGTAATTTTATTTAGTTAAAAATAAATCTTTAATAATTTAACTATAAAAATTAAAAATTAAACTGCATCATTTTTAAACGGAATTTTTACTCATTTCAAAGTTAATATTTAACACGGGTATTTTATCAAGGTAAATTATTCACATTATATAATAAATATATTTATAATTTATAGATACCTTATATGACTGTATATTATAATTTTTAAGGACAATTAAACGCATAATCGTGATATTTTTATTAAACTATAATAATTACTTGGAAGGTTTTATGTTTTATGATTTTATGAGGAAAGTATAAACATATTAAACATTCACATCCTAATAAAAAAAGTGTATTACTTATATTTTAATGAGTTGTTTATTTCATTGTAGCATGTAGATATCTACATTCTACATTTATATTTTATAACTTTAAATAATACTAGTTTAGTACATCAGTACATGATAATTATTAAACTACATAGGTAACCTACCTATATTATATAATTTTCTAGTTAATGACCAGTTAAAACCACCAACTAGATTGACTGTACCTACAATTTACTTCAATATAATAATTTTTATATATAAGATTTTTAAACAAAAATATTATTATACTATAATATAGAATGCGTATTATGTTCTAGTTAATAGTTTATATGAAAATTTATAAAGTATCAATTTAGTATACTTTGATACTGTTTCTTATCATTTTTTTCGTGTGTTTTTTTGGAAAATAAATCTTTAAAAAAAGTAATTTTTTAAAATATTGTATTACTTAATTTTTTTAATTCAATGGTAAATTATAAAGGAAATACTTTGGGATTTGTGAGTATAAATATGATAATATATCTTATATATATATAAATCTCGTGTCATGTCTTTGTCCGGGATAGACTCCGAAACTACTGGACCGATCTTGGTGAAATTTTTACAATGTGGGTAATTTGGCCGAACTTAAAAGATAGGCTAATTTAAAAAGGAAGAGGATCAACCCCGAGAGGTGTTAAAAAGGGAATTTTGAGATTATGGATGGAAATTTTTGTTTATAAATGGTTGCCATGAGTGACGTCGTATAAAATGATTCGTTCTAGAAATTTCAATCCAGAATTATAGTGAATCATTTTAATTCGTTGCCACGAGAACAAACAAACCATTTATTATATACATCGACGATTTGTTATTGTACATATACATATTCAATCAGTATTATTATAATGCGTCTATATGCAATGATGGGTTTTTAAGCTATATATAATAATATTAAAAAAAAAAAAACAATTTGCTTTACTTTTTAAATATAAATTATAATATAATATCTAACTATAAAAATATGAAATGAAAATCTCTGTAGGTACAGAAGATCTGATAAGTAGTTCCAGAGTTTAGTCTGAATAGTTATAGTTATAGTGGATAGATTAGGCCTATGGAAAGAAGATAAGTTAATTTACAAAGGGTTAAATTTTTTTTTTTATTCATCGGAATTTAGTACGGTTAGGTTAGGACATGATTTTGTATAAATTGATTATATTAATCTACCATAGGTGGAATTAAGTAAGAAACGACAAACTTGGTATAACTTTGATACTTTAGAGTTAAATTGTACACTTAAATACAAACAGCACGGGGTCCACGATCTACCGCAGGTATATAGATTGCCTACTTGATAATGTACTGCTGCGAATCAGAATTTTTATTCGAAGCAACGGAATAGTTAAGATAAATTTTGAACACCATACAGTGAATATTAAATAATGAATTGGACAAAGTTTGAGTCATAGAGTTGATACATTTAACGGGCAACGAAGTGCACGGGATTAGCTACCTAGTAATATATAAATTCCTAGCTTCTATAATTTTTGTTAAGCTTTAAAAACTCAAGTACCTATACAAAAATATCATTGTAGATCGAAATTTTCACACACACACACAAAACGTATTTACGTGCATGTAGTTGGAAGAAAGAAAATAATATACACCCATATTACCTATATATTATACGTGTATTACATATATAAAACATGTATAAATGAATAAGTCGTATAGTCTTCATTATAATAATAAAAATAATATACTTAATTCTCTTGACCGGAATAATTTATTAGTTCCCTATGTTCAAATTATGAACATATCAAATGCCTTTTTTATTTCAACAAATAAAGAAACAAACACATGATTATTTTGTTACATATGGGTTACATGTGTTTAATACTGTTTATGTTAATTATTACATTCTTATATTATAATATTATTTCACTCGACCAATTATGCAATTATTATGTTTAACACTAAATTACTTTACAACTAGATGATTCAATTAAAACGAAAAATAAATTCCGTATTAATAATAAGAGTACCTACCTAT
Organism: Macrosiphum euphorbiae; assembly: GCA_949089665.1. Lineage (NCBI taxonomy): Eukaryota > Metazoa > Arthropoda > Insecta > Hemiptera > Aphididae > Macrosiphum > Macrosiphum euphorbiae. Next base: position 73,693,439 of record CARXXK010000001.1, on the reverse strand, counting down.
ATCTCATAGTATACTGTATAATATATATTTTGTTTACGATATTTTTGTCCTAATATCATGTTAACTGTTATTTTAAGTGAGACATTTTTATGGCACCTCTCTGCCGTGCCATGCTGTAAGCGCTAAATATTCAGATCTCTTAGAGCTCATTAAATACATAAACAACACCAGGTTTTTATAGGCCTGTCTACTCTGTCTAAAAGCTTTACTACATATTAAATATATTATATCTTATAATGATACATATACATAGTAAATTTTGATTTGTTAGTTTTTTTTAAGAAAAAAAGCGTTAGAAAGCAACAAAAATACTATAACAATATGGCAGCTGGCGAGCACGTTGGATTTTTTTTAATAAAAGTATTTTTTAGTTATCAGCAGGATGCGTTTGAAACTTCTATATTAACCGAATGAAAGCGTTTGGTTTCACCAACTGTCAACAATCGTTAACTTAGTATCGCCAACAACTACTTTATTTCTCACTTACCAGATTTTCATTTTAAAAATATATTATCCCCCTAGAAATATGAGTATTTTTTTCCTAACCACCTAACAATGAGGGTTTTGTGGTTTTGATAGAGGCGTTAAGTAGAAGGGTGTCTTAGGTGTCAAAACACCCCAATACCTTTCTTTTCAAAAAAAGTTGGTGTGGTAAAATTTGTCAACCCCTCTTTGTGAAACACCCAATATAGGGTATCTTTGTTCTCTGCATGCTCATTGGTGCGCACTAACGCTTCAAATAAACGTTGTTTTAACGAATGAAATTTAATTAAAAAAACATGGCTCTATAAAATAATAAAAATATTTTTTATTATTTAATATTATTATTGTTATTATTATAATAATTATTTTTTTAAGAGTAATTAACTAATATTTCTACTTTATAGAATATTACACGCGTTTAGTGTGTGTATAAAACATATTACATTTTGTTTTCAAAACAATTTAAATGGTTAGCTAATGCTATGAGTATAATAATATCATTGCATGATATTTTAAAGACAATAGTCTAACGTGAAAGCGATGCAGTTGTTTATAATTTATTTTTTTTTTAGCTTGAAGAATTTGATCGATTTTCTGTTTTTATTTCTAGGAGCTGTATTGAGGCGATCAATGACAATGATACAGACATTATAAAGTCGTTATACCAATATATATCATAAGTACAAATATATTTACTAGTTTCAACTATTGTCATCATAACATGTTAGTTGCCTATATATATGTGTTAATGTTTTTTTTTATTAATTTATATATATTAAGTAATTATAAGTATACTAACAAAGTAAGTATATTAAGTTTTTAATTTTTATTCTATAGTATAGTATACCTATACTACGTTATTCTCAATATAATATGTCTGTATCTAAGTATACGTATTTTATTTCATTATTTTCATTCGTTATGAATATTTAGTAGCACGTTTCTCCATGTTGTATGCTTGGATACAACTATAATGTAGATTTTATAAACTTATACTAAAATAATATAAAATGTATTTTAAAAAAAAATGTATATTATGATTACCTATATTCTATTGCTTATTGGATTTGGTCATTTCCAGGTTACCTATATGATTAATTATGCATGTTATGCTTGTATAGATAAAATGGTGCAACTAGATCTAAAAAAAAATACATAAACATCATATAGTTATAGTTATAGTTTAATAGTTATGTACTTAAAAATAAATGTTAAAAATAATAATCTTGGTTTCTAAATTATGTCCAAACCTACATTAAACATGAATTGAAATGTTTAGAACCCACTCAATTCAAAAGACATACAGTACTTACCTACATATCTGGTATCTATAATAATGTGTACTAACACGATGTTGTTTTAAATATTATTACTCAAAATAACTTCGTATAATGAATCATTGTGCAACAATAAATTCATAGTTAACTATTAGTTTATCAAGATTGAAGTATGTACACAGTGCACGTAGGACGTTAAGAACCTAACAAATCGTGCTTTAGGCATAACTCCCATGCTATGTTTCTTGTTACCGATAATTTCTAGACTTATCGGTTGATCACCGACAGCGAGATCAGGATGCCGCGCTTGTATTGTAACCAAGTTTAATTCGTTTTTTCTTCTTTCGTTGTTCGAATAAAATAAATTAATTCGTAAAAACAAGTCTAGGTTATTTTTAAAAAATACGATCCATTAAAATATCCCATAGGTACCCATTTAGTGTTTGATAGGATGGGAATATTTAAATTAATATGCCAGTTGAAACGAGGATCGAATTAAGTATTAGCTTGTGTTTTAACTTTTAAGGAAAATTTAAATTTGTTTAACTAATTTGTTGTTATTGTCTCTACAGAGAGAAAAAAGGACTAAAATATTTATCATTTATATAGACATATTTTAAATAGCGTAATTTAAAAAAAAAAACTGTAACAGAATATAAGTTACTTTACATATGTTTGTAATAAAAGAGAAACATTTCGGTTTGCCGTAGGTGTATTGAAATAAATAATACAAATAAAAAATGATTAAAAAAAAAAAAATTACATTCCTAATAATACACAATGATTTAAATAAAATAATTTGGTTTTTGAAATTATCATCAAATTAAAAGTCAAATGTTATGATTTATTGAGTAGGTGCATCGTGTAAATAATATGATATATGAATACAATATCAAGCACTGGTGAATACTGATGTTACGTATGATCTATACTAAAACTTAAATGGAATAATAATACTTAAAACCTTTAATTAGGTACTGAATAATTCATTGGGCGAACAAGTGGAATTCCATGCTTCTTTATTACTAAGGTAAAAATTAATAAACCCTAAATTAACGTTCAGACTTATACATTTTAAGCAAATAAAAATAAAAATAATTAAATTAAAAATATAATATACATATTATACCAGCATTCCACCGCACACTATCACCACATAAATTAAATCTTATAGGTCCGAACACTATAAAGACGTAAAAACTAATATAAAATATAATATGGGTAGGTCGTAGGATGTATAGGTAATACTCGTAGTGACGAATAAGGATAAATCTGCAATATATGCTGTATAATAATCCTAGAACTGAGGCGGCCCATCATATTATATCTACGGCGGCGCTCTTTCACGGAATCTTCGAATCAGTGTGACAATTTATTTCGAATAACTACTATTTCTCAATGTATAACTATATTTTTTCAACTGACATTTTTTCTCTACCGGTATTTGTACGTTATTACAAAATATCTACGTTGTAATATACTGAATTTACCCCCTTTCAAAGCATAATAATTATGACGATGTATTAATATTTTATAAATTGTTACATATTATATTAGACAGTTTCGGCGGTGGATATAGTATTTCATTAGGTTTTTCTTTCCGGTAGCACACGAAAATTATACAGATAAATAGGTAATAGTATAGGGCTATCGGTGTATTCTCATAATATTATAACGACGGCGTTGAAACGTTAATATGCATGGCTCATCAGCGAAATCGTGTAAAACCGACCGCAGTTATTATACTTCTCTCTACCTTATTTTTTTTTTTTTAACAAACACATGCCCGGCAGACTTATCTTGGCACCCTTCGTGTTCGGAAGAAATCCCGACAGCTCTGACGTTAATTAGGGTTGTATGTTATGTCAACACGAAAAAGCCTTAAATAATAAATGGATCTCAAATTTCAATGATGGATTACGAATAGTGTAAAACAGCTAGGCTCAGACTAGGTGTCAAAAAGAATGGCGCTGAAAAGAAATTAATGAGAAACGGTCATTATTATTTTAAAGAAACCAAACTAACTTTTATGGTTTTCAGCAAACATCATTTTTGTTTTTAAAATATCCATTAATTCAAATTAAATTATCGCTTTAATAAAGTCAAAACATAATTTAAAAATATTTTTTGATGCAAATATGCAATATGCTCTAAATGAAATTAATTGAGAAAATTGAAGAAATATGAATTTAACTAAAAATTAATTTGAATTAAGCGTCCTTCAATTAGCGTTTAGATTGTCGAAGCACAATTTTTAATGAAAAATTAATAAATATTCAAAATTGACACTTAAAACTGTTTCAACAATTCAACAATCACTTTTGATTATACATTTATAATAATTTGGCAAAATCATAATATTATATATTAAAGTTACTGACTGTACCTACTTAAGGTACCTACTGTAAACAATAAATTAATTAATTAGGTAATAATTATTACATTATATTTAATTTTAAATATATATCTATTAGACTTCAAATTTATTTTAAAATAATATAATATCTAATCTGTTTTTGGTTTTTTCATAAATTATATAATATACAAAATATGAATACATTAACTATATTAACTACAAAATCAATAAACATAATGCTTCTACGTTATACCACAATAATTTTTCAAATCATTAAATAAAAAATATATTTTCCCCTTGGTAGTAGGTACACTTCGTTTTTGAATTTTATTGATTATTTCATAACAACATTACTTGCAGAGTTATTCCTCGTGAGGACTTTCGTGGAGACATTTTATATTTATTATAGAATATAATGAAGTTTTAATTTTATTTTACCACAATCACTCGAGCATCAAATTTAAATCAATTTAGTTTTAAATTACAAGCTATCAACTTCACATGATTAGTTAAGCCTAAAATTTCCGTTTAACTTATGATAATCCTCTCGTACTTACTTCGGCTCACAAAATTAATTTACAACAAATTGAATTTATCAATTCATTTTCTAATGCTTAAATGCATAATAATTTAAACAAATTAAATGTAAATAAATAATATGCATGGTTATAATATATTAATATGTGATTATGAGTACCTACCAACTATATATGACATTGTTTTAATTAAAAGTGTAAATATATAAATAAGAATGTAAGATATTGAAGTAGGTGGTAAACTAGATACATGTATGAGGAAAAAACCACAGAAAAAAATACCAAAAAGATAATAATATAATCTATATAATATAAATAAAAAATTAATATAATTTTAGTATAATCATTTTTTTTCTTTATTGGTTAAGTATCAGCTACACAGCTCTTATTAGCTTTAACAAAAGTATTCATTTTTTACATTATGTTATATGTTATTGTACAATTCATTTTTTTTAAATGTTTAAATGTTTTGTTAGTTTGAAAATGGACTAATCGTTTCGTACAGGTTGTCAGGAATGTCGAAGTCTTTCCTAGCTTCCTTGAAGTTTGGACAAGTATAATCAATGGTATAATCGCAGAATATAATAATATACAATCTATATTGAATGCTGTGTTACTTTAGGATTATAATCTTTGATGTTATAAAGCTTAAAATGCTGGTAAAATTGTTAAAATGTTTCGTATATAAAATAAAAATTAATCTAAAACTAATTCAAATATAATTTAAATAATAAAAATATAAATATGACATCCTAATATTATTCTGATCATTATAAATTATAATACTCTGATCTCAATATTCCTCAATTTCAACTAGCAGGGTGATTCACCAAGCATGCTTACCCACCTTGTTTTTCTTTAATAATGCAGTTATTTAAAATCAGATTTTTGGAATTTTTAAATATTCTTAAAGTCTAAAGAACATTTGTACTACTTTAAGTGTCCTGTGGAGATACAAACTTCTATTTTTCAAATGAAAACTCCCCTTTTTAACTGTAAATTATTCAGTAGATAATTTTTTTGAAAAATTTAACGTATCAGAATCCAAATTCGTACGAGTAGTTTTTGAGTTATTTAACTTTGTGTCTTAAAAATAAAAGGTCCATTGTAATGGGTGTAGAAGATATGGGATCTATGGCCTGAGGTGATATGAAAATTGTTGTCATTAATAATAATGATTTATAAAAATGTATAAAAAATTTGTAAAAATTTGACTGTATAATTAATTTATATATTATTTTTATAATATCGATAACACAGCAAATATATTGTATATTATATTCTGTGATTATACTAATTTTCTAATTATATTATAAATTTGGTTTTTTTCTATTTTTGTTTTTTTCTTGGTCACCTTTCCGGGATTCGTATAAAATATATTAAAAACATTAAATATTCGTATAATATCATATCAGATTATATAACACTGTAATTGTCCGTACCTGCATAAAAACTTCATAATTATTGTTAGTAAACAGTTATGTAAAGCAGAAGAATAGTTTTCGAGCAACACTTGAAGTTAAAGTATTACAAAACATAATAATTTAAGTTTAAACGTTATACAGTAGAGAGCTTACACTTTACTTATTAGTTGTAACCTATAGTTGTTGCATAAAAGTAGGTACATATATAAATATAATGTACACTGAAACTTTTATAATATAGGTATTAGGTATGAAGTCTCATGGGTATTAAAAAAAATTATCGTTTTATAGAGAAATTCATAAAATAGAATTAGGCACATAAATTTGAATTTTTATTTGTTTATAATATGGTGGTCAAAAATATTTTGTTTAAAGGAAAATTTTGTGAAATGGAAGTTTATCATATGAAAGTTTTACCTTTGATGTGTGCTTAATAATCAAAATCCTAAAGTAGTAAAGTCGGTACGTCCAACATGGCCACATAATACATATTATACCTATATACAGATTACAGTTTATGATGTTAGGTATATCACATTATAGTATGATATATTAGTATTGTTATGCAACGGTCAATGGATTGACTTGCTGCGCGTTTCACTAACGATATACACTTGAAATGCCTCAATAAACTACATTGTACTACATTATACTTTGGACACAGCTACTAGTGCAGCTAGTAGCTACCGCAATATTTTATATTTGATCTCATTTGCCCCAGCACGAATGTTCGGCGCAAGTCCAGCCGTAAGTGACTAATACAGGTGAGCTATTTAGCTAATGTCCGCTCGCGCTGTGCATAATAGGTATAACGCCGACCAACCTCAAACACAATGGAAAACATTTTGTCTTACATTTTTGCGAATCGACATTCAACAGTGTTAATAATAATGATGATGATGATGATGATGATGAAAACGTAGTTATTACCACACATACGTGTTTTCTACACGAAATCGTGGTGTACACAGACACCGCGGTATACCCATATATAAGAACACCGCGGACACAGATTTATAAGTCGGTTGGAAATGAAATATTTACGGCAATAGAATAATACGTCGTCGTCGTCTAGTGTCTACACGCTAATTCTACACAGACATCTCTACTAACACACACATATGTATAAAAGGTACGTGTGTATGTAAATGTAATATAGGTGCGTATGTGTGCCAGAGCCCGGGAGACAATTAGTTTGAATGACATCAGCAATTACCACCGATGTATAAAGAAGCGGCAATTACATATTATACGTGTAGGTATAATATATATATTGGTAGGTACGCGTATATAACGACGATATATTATATATGAGATGGGTCTGAGCAGTGTAGGCACCTCTAGAGTGTATACCTGTATCTGAAACGTATATAAGAGAAAATTATAGGTACACGTGCTATACGTAAGGCGGGTGTATGTGTATAATGATAATACATATATAATATCGCGTAGGTGTACGGCGACGACGATTGGGTTTCCGATTTGAATTCCGACGGTGACGGCTAAATTTATTTTCGATTTTTATCCGTGGTTGTGTGTGTGTGTTGTTTTTTTTGTTTTCCGTGAAGGGTTTCTCTATATAATAAGATTACCATCGTCGAAAAACCACTGCCAAAGATCCCTGCCAGCGAGCATTATTATATATTATATAAACGGGCTGCATGCCCCCCGCGTAAAATGTGATTTACGATTTACGGGTATAGGTAGGTACCTACTACCTTGGTGTACGATCTTTATATATATATTTACGACGATCCTGCGGTGGCGACCTGCACAACAGATTATTATCAACTGTCCTCTGCCACCCTCGGTCTATTGTTGTATTATTACTATTATTATTACACACCCCGTAACAATATAATCACCTGTAATTTCTACATTTCGACGGTATTTTTATACGTGTATAAGAGCTGCTGGTACCTACCAATATATTATAATAATATTATACACGGTGACGCACAATATAACATCTCAATCATTGTATCAAACCAATACGCGTGTATAAAGGGTTTAAGTATTGTCCGAAATTTAGCTGAATGAGTTTACACGGTTTATCACAAAAGAACATATATAATAAATATATAATACGTTAAGCACAGAATATGAGGCTGCAAATGTATCGACTTTTGCACAAAAACATCCCGAATTCACCATGCTTGAAAAAAAAACCAAATACATTTCAGATGATCAGATTTTGCACCATTCACAGCTGCTGCTGTTATTGTATAATGAAAAATCGAAGATCTCGGATAAAGCGCATAATAATATAATACATATAAAATATGGTTCTTGTCAGTTGTCTTATGTGTGTCCTGCAGAGGCTTTAGTGTTGGTTGGATAGGAACAATAATGAAATTAATGTACAAGACACTGTACATTTTAAAAGTTTCATAATATTATTAAAGAAATTCTTATTATAGTTATTTGTACGAACGATTATGAATGTAAAATTTACGGTTTAAACATATCAGTATACCTACTACACATTTTTAAAGTACTTTGTACCTTACCCTGTACCTTAAAATTTATATTACTTGCATATGGTTTGAAACAAAACCTTGGCTTAGAAATCAGTATCGTTACCCCTATGTACTAAAATCAATTTAATCAAGATTATCACACTTACATAGACATAACGGTATAGACATTTAAGTAAGCACTATTTTAACAAACTAATAGGTAAGCCAAAATATTTTGCCATTGAAATCTTCCATTTACATTAAATTATTGTATTGTTGTATTATTATTATTATTATTGAAATAATTTAATGTTAACAAAAGATTTCTATGGTAAAATATTTTGGCTTACCTTGTTTTGTCAAAATAAAGCCTGCTTCTTAAATTTCTTTATAGTTGTTTTGCTGTTTTACAAGCTTATCTTGAACGAATTACCTTTTAAAGTACCACCTGTGTTCATTTTTTAACCAATATAGGTGCTGTATGAAAGTTTTTGAACTTTTATAATCTAAAAATGTTGAGCGTATAAAAACGCATACGAAATTGTAAAAATTATAAGCAATAGTTCCCTATCGCTACACTTTAAGTTCATAATAGAAAAAAAATATCTTAATAATAAAATATATTATTATAGGTACGTAATACATGTTTCTATATATCTAGGTACTTACATCTAGAATTTCCCACATGGGTACTAAGTAGGTGGCGTTTTTTCCAGTTTTTTAATATATTTCGTTTTTTTCATTTTATTTTATTATCCATGGATTAATTGTTTATTATTTGAAAAAACAATTGTATATTATACATTTTAACATTTATGTAATATATTATTAAATTACTATATTACTATTACTTGTAGTATATTATTAAACATGCGTGTTTAAGTTTAGTAACTTGATTATAAACAAATCGTCATAGGAGTATAAACACACACGATGATTTTAGAATTAAATTATATTTCAAAGCTAAATCAATATTGCACCATAAATTGTATAGTTGAAGACTAAAGTTATGCTTATACTATATAAGTATATTACATATACATATGACATATGTGTGTGGCTATATATTATGATGATTTATAAATCTTAAAAATAAACATAAATATATGATCTATAGGCTGCAGGTTACCTACCTACCTATTATATAATTATTATATTATAACATGCGTGTATGTGTTACTGTAAAAAGTATATGTATGTGACTTTAAAAGATTTATGTTTGCTATTCGTCTTCAAATATTATTATAAATAGTTTATGTTTGTAGGTAGGTACCATCTTGTTAACTAGTATTATTTTAAAAAGTATAACTATAAAAACAAGCATAGGTAGTTAATTAAAAAAGATAATGTTTGAAAGCTAGTGAGTACTGGTAAAATGTCACGAATTCTAACATTTATAGCTATATAACGTACGATAACAATATATCCAATCGCATACGTCCTAATGTCTTATTATATACCAAAAAATATTTCTGCTTAAAACAATTTTTTCGAAAATAATTTAGCCGACAGTATTTAATCCGACAAATATTATCGTTTAAAATACTGCTGGCTGAAATATTTATCTGCTAAAATATGGTTCTGCTAAAATACATGTGTAATAAAAAAAATGTCCACAATATTTTCGGATTTGTTATGCGTTCCCGTACTGGCGTGTTTACTATATTATTATAGTCTATATATTAATAAAAGGGAATGAATTTTTGAGTGTGTAATAGTCATCAACTGCAGCCAAGTCTACCACACTCATGATTTTGGAATTGGGTATACATAGGTAATTTGAGGATGTACACCTTGAAGCCAATTTTTAAATTTTACATTTTAAAGAAGGGTCCCCTCAGAGATTTGATGGCTTACGAAAGACGAATAATTCTTTTTTTTGTGTACAAATTTAATATATACATGTATTATATAATATTTCCTCTTTATATTATAATAGTATAGATATATTATATAGGGTTATCATTGGTTACATAAAACAAAATAGTTATTATAATGGAGCTCGGATTTATATGCAAATGCATATTTTTGTACACCCCACTTAAATATATTTGAGTTCAAAATGTCGACGTTTCATATTGCGTAGATTCTAAGATTCCCATTTTGAATGCATATTTTTGCATATTAATTATAATAAGTCATTATAGTTGTATACAATTTTAGACCTGTATTTAAACCTTTTTTTATATTTGGTCAATACCAGCCGAATGACTGTATTAAAAAAATATGTGTAGTTTATAATTAGTGGATTTTAAGACGGGGCGAATATACTGGCATTATACTTTGATTTGTCACGGCCAACTAAGCCGTGCAGCAAGATCAGTTAGTTTATAATATTAATTAATATCGTATTTATCAATACGTACGTAGGAAGTACTCACTGCAGATTCAACGATCGCAACCATTCTCGCACCTAACTCAAAAGGACGAAGATAGTATTATACAATATACGACGGTGTATACTTAATACTGTATGCGACGGCCTTCGTATGATGCGATGTACCCTATGTACACATATATCGCGGTGCAAGTATAACACACGTTAAATAAATTTAAATATTATATTATTGTTGTTTTAACGGACCTCGCGGGACGACTGTAAACTCCGCGGCAGCGTATAGGTATATGCAGATTTTAGGTACATATGTAAATATATGTTGCAGTTATATACATGATTTACATTATAAATATACGCCGCACATTATACAGAACCACGGTGGCGGCGTTTGGTGCGTGCACGCCCTGTATATACTACATATTATACATATACGCCCTGTATATACATGAATATTATACATATTATATATTGTACATAGGCATGTATATACGCGCGTCTGGTCGCTGGATTATAATGCACGATGTGTGTGTGTGAACGCACAACCCCATCACCCGCGACCGGAGAACGAGGCTTTTGCGTGGCGGGCGAGTGGGTGGTGTTGGGTGGGTCGTCGAGGGTCGCGGGTCGTCGTGTGGTGTCTGCACCGTTGTCTGCGAGCAAAAGGTCATTGCGGCATTTATTTATTATTATTATTTTTTTTTTTTAATTGTTCATATTTTCCGAGCAGCTCTCGTGTAAGTATATATATATACACACACACACACACACACACACACACACACACACACACACACACACACACACACACACACACACACACCCTTACCACGCGTTAGCACGAACGCGAGAGGGAAGTTTGCGCACCGTCGCCGGATCGATCCGAAAGTCAACTGTCCCCGTCGTCCGTTTTAATATGTATACGTATATACACGGATCGCCCTAGCCGGCCCGGCCCGCTCAATGCACACGCAAGCACTTCGTCGCCATTGCACTGCAATAATAATATTATACGCATTATATAATATAAACTTACTACCCCCCCCCCCAAAAAAAAAACCTGTGCGTGTCGACTGCAGTGGGGCAGTGTCGGATTGACTTATTAATACATATTATTATAATATGTAGGGATAATATTATATGCCTCTATTCCTATATTATCTTACTCTCTTATAGCATTAACAAAACGACCTGCCTATATTATTATAATATTATGTTATAATATAGGTAGTGTTATTTTGTACATATTATTATATATTATGACGATATTTACTAGCGCACAACATGATAATATCGTAATGGACGGTATAATAATAATAATGAACGGGTACAATATATCTAATAACGAACGTCGCGTATAGGCGTTATACTGCAGCAGCACCCGTGTAATATTTCATTACGTTTGGAAAACTGTTTTGTACATTTTGTCAAGACTTTTTCGTTATAATAACTATTATAATATTATATTATGCTACAGTAGGCGTATAATAATATGTAGATACCACCGATTTTGTATATCGACTCCGCCGGCTACTGTTTATATAATATATTATACAATACTAACTGTATATATCAATTCCACTGACTGTCAAGCCTCAAATTTAATATAATATATAATGTATAAATATTTAAAATCATAAACTTTAAGATTAATTGATAAATTATTGTTCACCTCTATTTGATTTGATTATTATTATTAATTTAAAATAAATGTAGGTTATGTGGTTTTTATAAATCTTTTTTTTATAAATAAATCAAAGTTATTATTTCTAGTTTTAAAAATAAATTTTGGTAATATCCATTTTTTACTGCAATAAATATTATTCAATCATATTTTAAATATTTCATAAGTGGGTTTATAAAATAAATATAAAATGTACAATATGTGCAAAAGATTTTCATAGTATTTAGATAATAACATTTATATTGTGAGACATTATAATATAAGCAATTTTTAACAATATATATGTTAATGTATATGCATAAGATATTTTAATAATAATATTGTAAAAACAATAAAAATATTTTATCTGCAATATGTGATGTTCAATAAAAATGTGATATAATAATATTGAGACAATATTTAAAAATTATCCAATATCTATGAATAAATATTCTGAATAGATATATTAATCCCAACAAAAACACTCAGCCATACTTCGTGTTGAAAAAAAAACGCAAAGTATAAAAAAAGAACGGCTTTAAAGACTAAAAGTTGAGATATCATTTTATATTGGTAACTAAATCTTTGAACTATAGAAATCATTTATGTTAAAATAATATGCTAAAAAATTTAACTTACCTTGGCAACTTTAAAACACTTATTTAGTGTTCTCCATTTCATTATTTCAATGACAGTAGACTATATTATTGTTATGTACTCATAATCCTATAGTATTATCATGTACTCATTATCCTATAGTATTATCATGTACTCATTATTCTATAGTATTTTGAAATGTTTAACTTAAGTCACCAAGCTAAGTTCAATTTTTTCGCAGATTATATTAACATAAATGATTTCTATAGTTGAAAGACTTATGGCTATACCCACCTATAAAATGATATTACAACTTTAAAACCTTTTTTTTACACGGTTGGAGTGTTTTTGTTGGGATATCACTCATTTTTTATTGATCACTTTTTATTTCGGTTACATATTGGTTTTACACTGATGTATTTTTTCTTTTTTTTTAAAATTATTTTGTAAAATATGTTTGTTTATAAATGGTTGCAATTGGTCTCAGATTATATAATAATTAGATATTATAATATTATAGTAATAGCAGAAATTGATATATTTTTTTTTAGATTCTGAGCGGAGCGATGAATGTATTGGTTTTACAATGATGTATGTTTTTTTTTATATTTTTATATTTTTGTGTCTGTCATCACGTTTTGGGACAGTAAAAGTGCTTCGATTTTCTTCAATAGTACTTTTTCTGATAGGAAAGTGAATCTAGTTGGTACTTTGGGGGGTCAAAAGTAAACATTTTCCAGTAGTTTTCACAAGCGCCGGGAAAAACAACATAAAAATTAAGGAAAAACGGGAATTTTTACGCAAAATCGATTTTCCAAAAAATCGAATTTGGTTTTTGGTGTAACTTTAAAACAAATGACCGTAGATACATGAAATTTTCACTGGTTGTTTATATTTGCATTTTCTATACACGATAACATTTTCAAAATATTTTGATTTATTTGGAACTGTTTAGGGACATTTTCATTTTTCATTTTTTTTTAGTTTTTTTTCTAGAAATATCAATAAAATTTTATTTGTTGGTTGCGAAAGCTTGAAAATTTAATAGAAGGCTCCTAATATGTTGTTTCAAAGTCAGATGAAAAATATTAAAAATCCTTAGTCACAATTTTTTTTTATAAGCATTTAAAGTTCAAAAATTGACAAAATATGGAAAAATCACGAAAATTAGCAAATTATTTTGAGTTAAGAATTCGTAAAAATTTTTCTTTTTAAATCTAAGATTTGAAAATGAAACACAAGATTCCTTATAAGATTATCTACCTTTATCAATAAAAAAATCTCTACCGGACAGTCAAATTAAATTTTTATGAGCGTTTGAAATTCAAATTTTTACAACATTGGTTATTCACTCGATTTCTCATGTAGCGATTTCCTTATTTTGTTGTAATTCAAAAGCGAATAACTGTAGATACATGAAAATTTCACTGAATATTTATATTAGCATTTCATATACACCATACAATTTTGAAAATATTTTGACTCTTTTTGAGCTGTTTATGGACATTTACAGCTTTCAATTTTTTTTAGTTTTTTTTTCTATAAATATCAATAAAGTTTTATCTGTTGGGCCAAAAAGTGTAAAAATTTAATACAAGGCTCCTGATATATTGTTACAATATCAGTTGAAAAATATTAAAATACATAGGCACGATTTTTTTTTATAAGCATTTAAAGTTGGAATTTTGACAAAATTTATCAAAATATCGAAAATTATCAATCGTTGGAATTAAAAAATTATAAAATGTTCAGTTTTTATAACTAAGAGTTGAAAATTTAAAACAAAGATTCTCTTAAATAATTCATACTGTAACCAAAAAATCTAAAAAATATATAAACACACTTATTTTTTACAGACATTTTAATTTCAAATTTAGACAAAATTTCATATTTAAACCAAGAATTACGATTTTAGTTATTTTGTTGTGATTGAATAATATTATTCGTGGGTACTTGAAACTTCTAAAGTGTACTATTATAATATATCTATGATAGTATCACGGTTTTTGTTGATGTATAACGCGTTATAAGTATCTAATGGATATTGTGATATGATTAGTTTGGAATTTATTATAGGTACCTATTATAGGTCAATTTTTTGTTTAATACCATAGATATGTATATAATATGTCTTATACATAGACTGACATACCGTCACCGCTCAGAATCGTTTTTCTTATACAATGATATTATATCATTGAATTCAAATTTAATACCATCCATTATACAGTGACCCACTTGTAACCTACTGTACAGCAGAGCGACACCCACTTGCCCACCTTTTTTTTTATTGGTTTCCATAGGTATCGAATATTGCATTATAGTGCGGGCCGAAGGAAATATTATCTGATAAAATGTTGAAAATACACTAAAATAATTTCTAGTTAAATTGGTTATAACTAGGGAAAGGATTTTAATTTAAATAAATATTTTTATGTAATAATAGCATCGGAAAGTTTTCGATATATGTATACGTTTCATTTAATTTCAAGTAATCTGATGCTAATTTTATTTTAAATATTTTTAAATATTTTAGAATAATTAAATATTTTTAAATATTTTAGAATAATTACATTTTTTTACAAATAAATACACAAATTATGTAATATTGTAGAATTTCCGTGTATATTTTAATTATTTTACAAATAAATATACGTATTCTGTATTATTGAAGAATTTCCATTTTTATTTTAGTATTTTGCGATACGATTAGGTCTCTGTACTGTACACTTTTGACATCAAACGACAACGATTTGATATCTTATCTAGTTATCTAAGTAGTAGGTAGTAATTTCAGTATATGAGTATATGCGTTCGCTTTTCGATCAGTATTCGTATGAGCGTTATTCGATCACGTTATTTTCGTATTGTGTCCGTGTGTGTAGTTTGTATAATATAATATTGTTAACTATTTAAATATGCCCAAAGAATTTCCAAATGACACTTTTAGGAGTGATGGACAAGTTTTATGATAAAACAGTATCTATCGACCAACGTGGTCAAGTTATTCAGAACATTAATACCAGTAAACATAGAGGCAATAAAGACAGAAAGCTTATATTTCAACAAAATTTTATTTCTACATCATCCGCATCTACCAATAGTAAGTATAATAGATATTGGTTATAACTTATAACCAATATCTATTGATATTGTTCAAAATGATTTGGAAACTACAAAATGCATTTCTACGTACAATTTTCAATTAGATTATTGTATTTTCAAACTTCATTATTCAACTACAAATTTACTATGATTTCTCAACAATTTTTTTCGTGAATCGTGATAGTTGCTGTAATATTATAGTCTGACAGTTTAGCGTGTGTTTTGCCTATGTGTGTATTTTAAGGCGCACTTAAAACCCTACAAGGTAGTTGGATACTATACTCTGTTCCACAAAAGAGTGAACCGCTTTCGAGCAAGCAGAAAGAGCCGCCGAACAGTGCCTGACCCCTCATGCGATGGCTATGCGTTTTGTGATTGGCGGACAGTCATCGCAGGCCGTCGTCGGCCGTTGGGAGCCAGTGTTAAAACTCTCACCGATGTCTGGATTGTGGTGGGAATCCTCGGAAAAAATGTGTTTTGGTCAGCTGAGTGGTTCACTCTTTTGTGGAACAGAGTATACAATTGAACATTTTTTAGTTTTTTTAATTTTCTTATGCCTATAAATAGCTCAAAAAGAGTCGTTATATTTTGAATTTATTATGGTTAATAGAAACTGCCAATATAAAAATGTAGTAAAAATTTCATCTATATTCGGTTATTTTTTTTAGAGTTACTCTAAAAAACAAAATAGTCATTTTCGAAAACGGGTTTTGTGAAAAATCAGTTTTTCCTTAATTAATGGTTCGTTTTTCCATAAGCTTTTGAAAACTTTTGGGAATATTTTACTTTTAACCTAACCAAAAAGATGCTGTTGAAAAAAATTGAACCATTTTTACACTTACAAACACATCATTGTAAAAATGTAAAACCAATACATTCATCGCTCCGCTCAGAATTTAAAATACATTTCTGTAAAATATAAAACTTACTGTTGGTTTCTGCCATTTTAATAGATTTTAAACTGGACGAAATGGATAGGTATATAATAATATATAGTATGAACAGTTGCCACTAACCGGCGGAGTTGATATATACCTTTATCAAAAAGGATGTTTTGGCCAAATCGATTAATCCCCGCTGCACCCATCTACTATGGCGCGGCGGGACACGCAGATTATATGACCGACCCGAACGCAGAGTATCTTGTTATATAATAATATAATAAAAGTATAAAATATTTTAATACAATGGTTTTAAAAACGATCAAGTATAAACCGATTGAATATTTGCATTATATATTCAGTTATATAAATTAAATTTATTAGATATTTAGCAGCTCCCAGCAAAAGGCTATTCATGTTCATTAAAACTTTAAAACGAATATTTAACGAACAATTTGAGGATATTTAATATCATTAAGATGTGTTATTATAATTATTATATGATCGATCATTTGCAAATCACGATTCGTGTCAAAAATTAATTCTTCACGTTGGTGACACATTTTTTATAGTTTGATTATTGCCTTATTCGTTCTTAAAAACTAAAAGTGCAGTAAAATAGCCATCACATTATATGGGTGGCCAAGTACTCCTTCGCCACTAATATATGTTTAATTATTAATTACCGTTTTCAACTCATCTAGACAATGTGGTTGATAAATTATAATAATGGTTTTTTAATATTTTTATTTTATTAAAAGTTTTAATGAATAATGATTAATCGCAATTATATATTTCGATAATTTGCGTAGTTTTTATGTAGATATTTTTATAAGTAGATAATTTATATACACCTTAATTATTTTAAGGAAAGTAGTAGTTAGTATAAATATTAAATTTAATATGACTGCATTGGCAATGATAGGTATTTGAAATGTTAACGTGTTGTTTAGGTAAGAATTAATTTTTAAAGCGTAGGTATAACCTTCAGCAGATTTAGTAAGTCCAAATGAATTCATATGGAGCTATTATAGTCATATCAATTTGAAAACATATTCTATTATATATGTTCAAATATTCAACATTTGATCAACACAATTTTGAATACACGGAGACGAGCATTTAGAATAAACATTTTATTTCTTATTATTATAAGGTATTACTCTGGGTTAACTGTCCATCATCCATACAGCCATCTAATAGTTAAATCGCATAAACACCTTAACCGTATTAGAAGTATGAAAACGAGTTTGTAACCGTAACATTCGTGTATATATAGACTCGGCTCGTTGTCGTAGTGCACTGACAACCTAGAAATGCCTTGTGTCAAGATTATTTTTTATTTCATCCACACATACATTAATAATAATAGTTTGAAGATTAATAATAGTGCACATTGCATAGTGATTTAAGTAACAGAGTTTTGAAAATAGTTTTAAATCTTAACATTTTAAAATACGTTTTGATAATAGATATACCTATATCTAATTAGTAATTGGTATTGGTTTAATGTTTCTGAATTAACGAAGTCACGAAGTCTGTTTAATACATACATCACCTTTGATATTATCGTTTTTAACCCATTATATACGGTAAGAATATTGAAATATTTAAAAAAATGATTACACAAAATAAAATACTTTACGTTTAAACGAAATGATAAATATTTTCAATATACGTCAGAAGCAGAACGCATAAGAATAATGTTTGTAATTAGGACTGTAAAGAAGGAATGAGTGTATCTAATTATTCAAAACAACAATAAAACCCTACATCTATTTCATGTTGTCATTTTAGTTATTCCTTCTTCATTCCATCGTGATCTTATATTCTATGGATGACTCAACTTTATATAAATTATTTAAGAACAAACGTCATAAACTCATAACGTTCTGTTAGTTGTTACAATAGAAACACTTATGTTGATGCATTGAATAGTGTTGACTTACAAGAATGTGTGAAATTTCTTTTAAATTATAAAATTTAATTTTTTTTGGTTTGTGTACACCGACATGATATACACACCTATATTTAATTTTATTTAACCATTTAAAAATATTTAACTGATTTAACACACGTATAAACGTACCTAGTATAATATAAATTATCATAATTTAAATGCATTACTATTAAAATGTAAAAGTCAGTATAGCTAGTATAGTATGTATATAATATATAGGTACTTAAAATATTAGCTTATATATCTACCTTCTATTAGTTCTATTAATACTAAACACCATTTATCTACAAAATATGTATGATCGTTTAATAATGATTTTTCTAAGCGGTAAGACGCTTCTAACGTTAAGAACTATGAGGAAATAAATTTGAATACTTTTGATAAATACATTTAATTAGAAAAATACATTATTGCAACAGTTAAAATCTTAAGAGGATGTCAATAATTGTCAGAGCACCGTTTGTTTTCTCTCTCTGGCCCAAGCGCAAAATATACAAAATTTAGGCAATGTCATTATTTTTTTAATGTATTTGAGTAATCTTAGAGTAAAATCACCCATTACAAAAATTATAGAGAATAATATTGTTGAGGATACCTATTGGCTAGACCCATCAACTTGTCTAAATATTGTCTTAAAACAATTTAAACGTCATTTAAATTTATAAAAAAAAAATGTTTACTTTGAAAATCAAATAATAATAAAATATAAAACTGATATGCCAAAGTAAAACCCTTAAAAATATTATCCTCTAAAATGTATGTAATAAGTAGTTTTACTCTAATAAGACAACTCAAAAATCATAAAAAACAATTTTAAGAAAAGCGTTTTCTCTACGTTGCACGTAAGTCAGAGAGAGAAAACAAATATTACCTTGGAGACATCCTCTTTATACGAATGATGGAATTTAAAAAAAAAAACAATGTGAATCTATGTTAAGTTTTTATGTTAAAATAATTAAAATAATTAACAAGTTATGTATTATACAATACTAACTGGCTGTATTAAGATTTCGGACTTCTTATTATTAACTGATAATATGCTATGCAAATAAAATATTCTTCTGAAACTTTAATATAATTTGTAGTTTTACAAACTTGCAACTAAAATGTTTAACATTCGTAGATACTGAAATACATTCTTTCGATTAATTTAACCTTAAACGATTAGACATTATCAATTTAGTGATGTGCAAAAATTATAGCTGTTTTTTCTGATATAATATAATACATCGATCGTTACTAAAATCATCAGAGTATGGGACCTCATCTATAATGGCCGTGGTGCATCGGAAACTTGTGGAGCAGCCACAACAAAAAAAAAACCGCTCGGAATACGTTTGCCAAGCGGTTTCTGGTTCTCTTCCAGAACCCATGTGGATTTTGCACCACGTCACCACGTCACCCCTCGATCTTATCGGCGCGGCGTCCTGGAGAAGAGTGGCATCGGCGAGTCGTCCGTTGTAGACACTTTTGGCAGTGATAGCGTACCAGCGTGTCTACTGTCTGTCTTGAAAACTAGTAACAGTATGACATTGTGTTGAATGCCCATCATGACATATGAGTCACGGACTGTAGCCCAAATCTCGTGATAATATGGTCTACCGCCAAATCAAGAATGTCTATACATTTTCTGACAATGCCGATCACTGTTGCAGGATCAGAACAAAACGATCATTTTCCAAACTTAAACTTTTAAAGGAATTACCTAAGAAACACATGTGGACAAGAACATTTATCTAGTATATCAGTTTTAAATATAGAAAAGGAACGAACTAAAACTCTAAATATTTAGAAGATAATTGTTAATTTTGCTAATGCAAAATCAAGGAAAAAATTTCTTAAAAAGAATATATTAACATTTTACTTTCCAGTATTTTATTAGAGGGTGGCTTTATTCTGTAAATAATAATGTACTATTAATTGTATTATACTTTGTACTTATTTTTTTTTGTAACTGTTGAGTTATCATATAGTTGTATAGTATACTTGCAGCTTTTTTTATACCATTTTTAAATTAGGGGCCCCTACATTTTTTTTGTACCGAGGCCTTAACAGTTCAAGATCCGGCACTGATTATACTTCACTGATCATAGGTATAGGAGCTTACAGAAATAACTAACTTTTTTTTTTTTTTTTTTTTTTTATTAAAATACATCTACAATCTATACAGTTAATAGTATAATAATTAGATTTGATAAAGGAATATAAAATTAACAGTGAAATAATATGATTGGGAAGTTATCCATTGATAACACCCAGCACGTGATAATATATTAACTTAATATTAATATAAATATGAGTTGAAGACCTATAAGGTACAATAGTTAGTTTAACGTTTCTGGCGATTAAAAATATTTTAATTTAAATTAAATATGAGATAATAAAGGTAATGCACTATGTAACAGGCTGTTTATTTAGAACAGCTGTAAGGAGCGTGATGAGGGGAGAGATTAGAGAGGAAAGTTCAGATAAGAATTTTGTTAGTGGGTTATCGATTGTGTGAACATTGGGTAATGGTATATTTTTAGAATTAGTAGCGGATGCGTAAGAAGTTTTGGGAGGGAGAGGGGGAGTTTGGAGATGAAAAGAAGTGAGTACCGGATTCGGATTCTGTTGTTTTGAATGAGTGGTTCTGCGTCGTTTGAGAAGAGATTTGTATATTTGACATCCTTTGTAGTTGGAAGTGTGATTGTCCATGCATAGGGAGCACTTAGCTGGGCTGGTTTTGGGTTTGATGCAGTCGTCGGTGTGGTGGTCGCCCCCACATTTGACACACCGTGAAGGATGGTGACAATAGTTCGCAGTGTGACCATAGTTCTGGCAGTTACGGCACTGAGGTGGACCACTCTTGGTCCTGTATGGAAATTCGACTTTGATATATGTGTGCAAAATAGTAGACAAGTTTAGGATTTCTTTATTGTTGGTGTTGGGTTTTAACTCCACAAGAAAAAGTGGGCATGGGTGACCATTTTTTTTGACGTTTGTGACACGGCTGGTGTGGTGACCTAACTCCGAGAGTGCATCAGATATATCGGGGATGAGTGTAGTGTGGTGCAAGTTTCTGATAATGACCTTGTAGGGTCGACGTGCTGGAGGCAAAAAAGTATGAAAAAAGGCACTGGTGTTCTTTAGATGGTCAATGATTAAGTTAAACATGATACGTCCGTGAGGACGAATAATCAAAAAGGAAGACGTGGACTTGCAAGAAAAACCGTTTTGGCCGGTGATTTGAACTAACGCGTTTTTAAATGCGGAGAAGTTGGTGATGTTTTGAACGTATATTGGCGGAGCCCTGTTGTTGACCTGGTTATGATGAAGTGTAGACTCGTTGGTTATATTAGAAATAACATTAGAGGTGTCGTGTTGGATTTCGATGTCCTCTTCGGTAGCTAGGACAGCGAATTTATTTGGCGAAACAAATGACTTAGTTTTTTTCCCCATTTGGATAGGTGAATTTGGAGAAGATGGCAGCGACCGTTTGGATATAAAAATGTTCGGAGAGGTAGTGTTATTCATATTGGAATGAAAACGTGTTCAACGGAGTGAAACCCGAGAACTGTTAACTGTTTACATACTGAAACGCGATAACGGAGCGAATATAACCGAACAACGTGCGGTCGCGTTGCAGGTCAACAGCGAACTTAAAATAACTAACTTATAACGATTTGTGACGATTAATAAGTTATAACATTATTAACATTAGATATATATAGTTTAAGATTCTGAGAGGAGCGATGAATGTATTATTATTACAATGGTGTGTTTTTTTTGTGTATAAACGATAAACAGTCGAAAAATGCTTCGATTTTCATCTTCAGTACATTGTGCGATGGGAAAGTGAATCTAGTTAATACATTCAAAAAAAAAATATATTATAATAAACAAATAATAATAATTTAATTTAATCGGCTACATGTATTAATAATAACAATATAAATATAATATAAAATATCCTAGGCGGACAATTCGTCACCGCTCACTGCTCAGAATCTTTTTTAGTATACAATGATATTATATCATTGATTTCAAATTTAACATCATCCATTATATTCACCCACTATTGTAACCTACTGTTCAGCTGCTGAGCGATTTCCGCTTATCTGCTTTTTTTTAATGCTTATAAAAAAATAATTATACCTATATGTATCTTTAGTGTTTTTAGACTGCTATTATAACAACTTCAGAGGAACCTTATATTTAAGTGTTCAAGCCTTTGGACCCTGCAAAAATCTTTTTATTAATATTTATTTGTTATCTCCGTCTTACAAGTGCGTAACATAGAAAATTTACGTTCAGCAGATCACTTTTAGTTCCGTGAGTTTAAAAATTAGAGTGAATCATCGATCTATTTTAAAACTTGATGGTAAGAACATTATCTGTGTTCATATGTAATTATGTTGAAACTTTACGATTATTCAGTTTTTAAGTGAGTTATATGTGCATTTTTAATTTACGCTATATTATGTACGCATAACTTGCTTGAAAATTAAACCATCGTAAAAAAACCAACATTCGAAATTCGAATACATACAATGTTCTTCCCATCAAGTTTCATAATAGGTCGATTCACTCTTATTTTTAAACTAACGGAGCTAAACTTGATCTGTTGAGCGTAAATTACCACATCAATTCAGGGATGGATAGGCCCATAGGGGTAAAGGGATTTTCCCAGTGGGTCCCCATCTATGCTTATCTTGGGGGGGCCCACTCGGGTCTACACATTGTTTTTTTGTAGAGTAAAATATTCACCAAATAGGAATAGTTTAAATTTAAAATTATTATTACTTACTGTTATCTTTAACATTATAATAATACTACAAGTCAAGAATTTTCTTACGGATCTTATTAACATAGTATTTTAAATTTTTATCGTAAATCGAAGATCGAAATATCCTCATATGTTTACCCCCCCCCCCCATATTGTGTTATTTTTTTCAAAAATCCCTTATAACCGAAAAATGCATTTTCCTCATATGCCGTTTCCCCAGCCCCCACCAAACTAAAAATACGTTTTCGCACGAAACATTTTATTTATAGGTAAAGGTGTTAGATTGAATATCTAATGTCAGTGAAGCTAACAATTTTTTTTTCAGTTTGGGGGCCCCTTCAAATATTTTCATGTAACATAAATACTGCCTATCCACCCCTGGCCACATAGGTAATAATATATATATAGGTTGTGTCCTTTTTTTATTGTTAAATATTATGATATGTTCGTTAAAGATTTATAGTTAGAAAAAAAAAACAAACGTCTGAAAAAACAAACAGGCGTTAGTTGGACAAAAAAAAATGTTAACTAATGTTTAATGATTCGAAAACATAACTGTACATAAAATGATTTTATTGCGGATGCTGGCGAGATGTTCACACTAACGAGGTGAAGAAAACCATTTGCTACCGCCGCCGTCAGATATCTATGCGTACGCATCGTCATCTCTCGCTACACATATACCTATCGCATATAATAATAATAATAATAAATAAATATAAATATATTATGTACAAGGTGCGTCTTATAAACTGCGGCGCGTAACAAGAAGAAATGAAATGATAAAAAAATAAAATCCTTTAAATAATAATACAACAATAATGATTCTTACTAAAAAGACAAACAAGAGTGACTTATATACAAGGTGAAGAATTTTTTTTCACTTCCCCGTTGCCATACACGGCGGCGTGGATTTAGGTACTATATACCTACATCTAGTACGTCCTAATAATAAGCGCGTAATAATAATAATAATAATGGCATCCGCTCGTCACGTTTTCCGCTGGGCCAATGAAATCAATACATCAATAGCAGTGGGTATGATCACCCGAATTATTTCACTCCCACCGCCGCGGTCCGATATCATACGAGTATTATAGCTGGTAGGTACATACCTATTACCTACTATATATATATATTTATAGGTAGGTACACACATTATATTCTCCGACACCGTCCTCGTCCGGACAAAGAATACGAAGAAACAATACGTTATTATGATTATGATTATTATTATTCACGCGCGTATGGGGCGAGACGAAAGGGTTAAATCACGCTCGCGTTTATTATATACATAGGACGGTGTATGACTCGTTTATACTGCTGTAGTTATATGCTGGATGTGTTTATACTAATTCTGTCAATCAAGGACGACGACGTGTCCGAAGAGACAAAAGAATAATATATATTATGCTATAGCCTATATTATATAGTATATATATATATATATATATATATATATAAAAACCAAACTCTAATAATAATAATAAATAATAATATGTACACAGGTATAAGTACAAATGCTTACCTTTTTAAGTTTTTATTTTTTGTTTCCAAGGCATTGTGTCGACGTTGTTTTGTCAGGATCGAAATTGCAGTCCCCGGATCCTAGATTTCATACAAGAGCCACGCAGTATATAATATAGGTATAGTGTTTGAGAATATTATTATTTGTTCGGCCGACAATGTCAAAGAAAACGTTTAAGCGAGTAGAGGATGTAATTGTGCTGTTCTGTTGCGTACAATTATTTTGTATTTTTCTAGTACAATCACGCTCATTGTACTAATGTTATACGCTGTACGCCGCGGTAGTGCGGTACGCCGGTACCTATAGCTGGCATTATCCGGTTATATATTATATTATTGTGATATCATTTTTAAATGCTTTTGTAACCAGTCGTATATTTTTGAACTTTTATTTTTATTATACGAAACAAAATTATTAACGACTTTATGAGTTTTGTGTTTCATATACGAATTTGTCTGCTCGGAAAAATAATTTATGTTGAATTTTAAATGTTGACAGATATACCTACTATATATATATTATATTATAATATATACTCTGTGCAGTTAGCACTCGTGTGACGTGTACCTATTCAATTAGTTTACTTTGAAAAGTGTAAAAGTGTAGGAACAATTATGTACATGGCAGTATACCTACATGGCTACATCCAACGGAATTACGTAGTAATAAAATAAAATATATTTTTAGGTATAACAAAATAAAAATAACAATAATGAAATAAAGGAAATAAAGTATTGTTTAAAATAATAAAAACTAATTGAAGAGAAAATCCGGAATAAATAAATACATTTACATAAGTAATATATTGTAAGTGTATATATCTACAGTATATAGGTATATTATACCTATAAAACACGAGTTCGACTAATATAGTATAATATATGTATACCTACACAAATTAAAATGGGTTTTATAATTTGTAGGCCACTATTTTCTTTAATGTCTATTGTGTGAATAAACACATCTCGTTAATTATTAAATATAAAAATATTCATTTATAACAACCCACAGTAATATTGTGTGACATTTTATCACAATATTAATATTAATAATAATAATATATTGTTCCTCCCAACAATTACGTTTTGTCGTTTTATATTAGATAGGTATCTAAGTATCTTATTGTGTTTTATTTTAAGTATTCATTATTATTATATCTAGGTAATAATTATAAATGTATAATATTATATTAATGCAATTGTAGCTTTAAATTATGATTGTAATTATAATACTAAGAATACAAAAAATAACAAGGTATAATTTGTTTTTAATATTTTTATATTTTCGTTATATTTTATGTACCATGCAGCTGTGTTCCTTCAATAGTTTGAATCAGTAGTAGATAATTGGTAATTAATAATATTATTACTTATAAATGATTAGCTTGGAGGATAGAATTTAGTAGGTATAGGTAATTGTGTTATAGTAGCCAGTAGGTGATACATGATTTAATAGGTACCAATACCTGCTGGCTGGTTATAACTTATAATCTAGATTTAATTATTGTGATTTTATTTTTTATATAATGGATAGTCAAAAAATTACGATACCAAGCCCAGATTTAACCATAAAAAGCTGATAAATTTAAACTAAAAAAAATTTGTATTACATTAAAAGTGGGAATAATATTCAAATGTATTTTGACTTCGTGTAAATAAACTAATATTATTGGAACAAAATATAATTTTTACAGTTTTTCAACTAACTATATGAATATGATAATATAATATAAATTGTATTTAATATCCCCAGTGTGCAAACTGCAAAGTCATATTCCATAGATATTCAAGCGATGTGTCATGGAAACATGGAACATCACATTTTAAGTTGAAATCACGTAACTGACAACTGTAATATGTATGTGATTACTGATTGCTAATGCTTATAACTGCTGTCATTCAGAAAATATTGCTTATACGTTAGATAGAAATATCCTAGTAACATTTTAAATCTAATGTGTTCAAGTAATGTGTATGTAACTTAAAAAATCAAATACATATAATGTTATGTTGACACATTATTCCACTGTGCTATATGTATTATGTTTCATAAATATTAATCAACTTGTAACATTTATTAGATGTTACATAGATGTTATTATTTGTCATAAAATATGAAACTAATTATTTTAAAACCAAAAAAATAATTATTGTAATACTATATAATAATTCAGTTTACATGTTACATAAAACTTTAAAATAAATTGAACTTGACTGCTACTCACCATTGATCAAAGTAGATAAGTTTACATGTTATAATAATTCTATTGCAGTTTTTATTTTTGTACAATTAATAAATTACCCTATTATCCTTATTCAATTTACATGTTACATATGCTTTTGCAAAACACCATTCAAAACAAATAGATGCGGTTGTCGAAAAATAAGTAAAATGATTACTATCATATTATAATGATTGTAGTTCTTAAAAGTCCTAAATTTTGTTAGTCCGTATGCAATAAGCCTGAAAAACAGCAGACTGTTTGGAAAAATAATAATTAGTTCGCAAACAGGCTACCCCATTGCAAAGAGCATAGTCTTTTCGCAAAAAAACTAACTTTCCATAAGGCTTACGACTTATAGACGTATATAACACAATATAACTTCCATATTACGAAATCTCGCGGGCAACAAAAAGTTCGTATTATAGAGAATTTTGTTAAATAGAATCAAATAAATTTGGTTTTGTTCTCAAAAATATTTCATTAAACAGAAAATGTCGTTAAATGAAAGTTCATTTATGGAAGGGTCACTGTAAAATACAAGTACACATGGCCGACACCTGCGCATTTGTCCTCCATCGAGTGTCTAATACGTGTCAATGCGCGTCTCTAATATGTATAGGTAAACTATATAAACAAAATATGTGAATTTAATGAATCTGAGTAATAATAAATAAGTGTGCAACTTAAACAGTTATAAAATGTTATATTGATTCTATTATTATATTATATATTCTATTCTATTCTTACTCCATTTGATAATTGTTTCTAACATCAATTCATACTATACACATTAGGACTGAATACTAAATACTGAATATCTTCAATTAAAGAAGCTATCACCTTATATAATTAAACCCAGCAGTGAATCTTTATTGTATTAGCATTGATTTTTGAACAGACTTTAGTAGACCTCTATATTAGCCATTAGGTGGTAGTACTGTAATAATTTAGACAATTTAGTTCCAGATTTATATTAAGTGGAATCTTATACTGTTTAGTCAATATTAATTACCACCATTTGAAACTCCTCTTAGTATTAATTAATTATCACAGTTTTAACTTATTTTAGTATTAACTTTACTGCAAAATATTATAAGGAAATTATGAATCTATAAATATATTTTTCATAAAAATGCCTTCTTATTAGTTATTTCCGTTAATAAATAGTGTATTCATTTGAACTTATTTTGAACAGAATAATGATTTATGATACACTACTATGACTATACATAAAAAAAAAATTGGAATAATATGGACTTGTATTATTATGATATTAATATATACATAGTCGAGAAACTGTATTAAGATAAATTACTTTTAAATTTATAGTTTGTTATTAGTTTTGACGTATTAAAATCTATAATGATTAATGAAATCCTAAAATATTATTTCAATTTTAAGATCCTATACATAATATAATGTATAATGTATATATACAAGGTGATTTACCAAGCTTGCTGCCTTGCTCACCCCTCATTTTTCCTTTTATAAATTTAATAATAATGAATGTATTCTGTTTTTTCGGCATTTTTAAGTATACTTATAAAGACCATATTTTAAAATACTTAGATATTTTATGACATTTAAAGCATAGTGTCCTGTGGTGATATTAACTTCTTTTTTTCAAATTAGAATTACCCTTATTGTAAATTGTTGGGCAGATAACTTTTTGGAAAATGTAAATGTATCTAAAATCTAAATACCGGAATACTAACGAGTATTTTGTTGAGGTATTTAACTTTGTGTAATAAAGATAATAGGACATAGGCCCAAGTAGTGGCGTAATTTCAGTTTTTATTAGACTAGGGCAACTTTAAAATCATTCAGCTAAATTTAAAGAGGTTAAATAATGTGAATTACATTATTAAACGAATTCGTCGTTTCAACCGTTATTATAGAAAATGGTAACTTTTTGATAGCACACTTAACGTAGTGAGTAAGTTATTATTTATTGAATGATTCCGGTATTTTAAAAATTAAATAAATTATGTTTTTGTTAGATATCAATTATTGTTAATTATAGACTTCTATACTGAGAAGACATCATATTATCGTAATTTCCTTAAAACAAAACCATTGTCTACACCCATATTAATTTAATTCGTGCCGTAGACATTGTTAAGAAATTCATTTTTAACAATATTGAAAAACACTATCTATTCATAAGTGAAAATTTTTTTAAAGATTTATCTTACATTGAAGAAAATGACTAACCAGCAATAAAAACGGTAGTATGCATGCTAAACAAATGATACCTATACGATTAGCCGGATTAATGTAATCAAAAAACGATTTGAATGGCTACTTAAAAGTTAAAACCATTCAAAAAGTGTATTTTTTAATCAACAAGGTAAAAATTATGTTCTTATAATATTATAGTTTTAGATTAAAAATAATATCATTATTTATTATAATAAATTCCATTATAATGTCATTCGACTGTATAAATCGATATTATCCACATAAAAATATCTCATTTATGACGGCGCGTTGGGTAGGCAATTTAAGGGCATAATTGAAGGTTTATAAAATCTATTATCATCATAGTATTATATTAATAACATTGAATACATATATTTATTTTCATTATAAATAAATGTATATTGTAATGTAAATAAATGTATATTAATTTTAATCAATGATAATAAATACCTATATAATAATTAGATTTAATACTTTTATTTAAGCATTAAGAAAATCAATTTTAATAGCTTGTTACGATCTATTAGTATCCTGAATAAAATCTTTATGATAATATAAGTAGCGTATTTAAATAGGAACTATGAATGGAACTCTTAAGGCTTGTATGTACTTATTTATAACTTAAATGTTATAGTTAAGCAATCAACGAATTGGTATAAAATTAAACAAAATTAGAAATTAATATTACTGTTAAAATAATAAAATGTGATTGCTTCTTCTACCTCTTGGTTGAGCTTCATTTAGGTACGCCACTGATCGGACAGATCGAACTGATCTATAAAAAATTAACTATTTCGCTAAATATTATAAATAATAAATCAAACGCTAAATAGTATAGGTAGGTAATATGCTCGCTGTTTATATATTTCAAATATTCTGATTTTCTTTTCAAATTATCTTTTCTTGCGTTAAACTTAAAATTAGGAACATATTACGTATTGAAAAATGTATGTTCCAAATTTTTCAACTAAGTTAATTAAAAAAAACTTTCAGAAGTAATTTAGATAAGTGCATTATCTTAGTAATTAATATATTACATGGTTAGGTAAGTCATAATCATAGTAAATGATCCGTCATGTATTAATTAACACAATGTGTTGCTTGTTTGTGGGTGGAATAATCATAAAAATTGATCAAATCCTCGAACCTAATGGATTTAGTATGCCACTAAGACACTAAGTATTAGTACCTAAGTAAACAATATTATATAATAAAATATAGTGTCACTATCCCTCAGATAGTAAAAACACATTAAATTATTAGACGTTTGAAAATAATTTAAAATCTATAATATAAGCCTATATAATTATGTGAACCATGTTTATAAACTTTAATTGATAGTCTGAAATTTACCGAATCATATATACTATTACCTAAAAGAGCTATTTTAAATATAAGATGCACATTTATCCTATAGGTAAATATAAAATTAATATTGACTTTATCATTTATTAAAGAAATGCAATATTAAATATTCGTCTCTGAGTTTATGATGTATGATTTTTTTAGTAATACAACTAAACGTCGGTTTTTTAAAAAAAAATAAACTAATATTTTTGGACATTTTATATATACAAAGACGTTACTCACATACTTATAATCATATTCAGAATTCATGATGTAGATGCACCGTTGCACTGGTTAAATTATGTAAAATAAGTTGCCTACCTATTATATCCCCGATTTATACCAATGTATAATATGAAAATAACATTGAAACCATAATAATTTATGTCTACCTATGACGATATTAATAGACGGTCTACTTATCATATAATTATATGTTTCCGTTAAAATGAAATTATAATACTATTTATTATTTATGATTAACTCGTAAATAATACGTAGTTATTATAAGACAGCAACTAGAATTACATTTTAGTAATTATTTTGTTATTTACTTAAAAGCAACTTCAATTCTAAATAAATAAAAAAATAATAATAACTTGGTCTTATTTGTACTATTTATGGTGGTACAACTACTGAAAAAATTAATTGCTGTGAAATTCCTTATCTATCCAAATTGCTTTTAGAGGACTACATAGCCACATAGGTAACGCAGCGTATATATAGTCGTGACTAAGACAGACCATTTAATTATTTAGTAGCTTAAACTTAATTATAGGCACTCAAACATTTTTAACTTTTCAAGTAAATTTAATATATCATGAGTGTTTACCCTAACCAACGTGCCTATAAAATAATTAAATCATGTACGTTCAATGTGGTATAAAGCACACATTTAGTACATTTCAAAGACAAATAACTACATTCAATAATACATAATTTAATATCATCATCATTCGCTATTATGGCACTGCTTGCACATAAGAGAACTTTGAATATTATACACTATATATATTATATAAACACTAACGCTTTTAAGATTCATCATTTACACTAAGACTACAATATATATATGGTTACACTCACATGTACACACCATTGGTAGTTACTTGAAATTACCCTATAGAAGGAGACGACGAATATTAAAATAGAATGCTGGGTACCTACATGCGTCATAAATAGGTACTGGCGTACTGAGGACTTTCAAAAAAAAAAAAATCCTTAATATAAAATAGTAGTTTAAATCACTTCATTTAAAGCATTTTTTTTATTTTTTTATTTTTTATTTTATTAGAATATTTACAATCTATGCTACAAGGCATAATAAGCAAATTTGAACACATACATAAACATTTTTTACAACCTGAACACATGAGGAGGGAGGCCATCCAGTGATAGAAATCCTGAATTCTATCCCAACGTTATTTTAATTATTTATTAATTATTAACTTAATTTAACTTAATATAAATTAAATTAAAATTAAATGGTATGAACCATCAATCATTTAATAAATCACGACACCAATTTCTCTTCAGACGGCGTGGGGGACTACTAGGAAGTGAGTTGGAAGCAAGTTCAGCGATTAAAGGGTTAGAGTGACATTGTAATTTAGAGTGAAATTTTTTATAATGTTTTGTGGCTAATTGATTTACTGTTTCTATTTTGAAGTCGTTTTGGAGTGTGGAATTTGATACATACCAAGGTGCGGAAGAGATATTCGGAGAGTGATACATCATACATTGGAAGGCTTGGAGGGTTCGTATTTGAGATGGTTTAGCGCATTCCCAGATTTGGATAGCATAAGCCCAGATAGGCCGTAATAAAGATTTGTAGATGATTATTTTTGTGTGGAAGGGTAATTTTGATTTCAGAATTGGGCGAAGTAAGTGGAGTCGACTATTGAGAATTTTTCTTTTTGACTTGATATGAGGACCCCAGGTCAATCTTTTGTCAATTAGGACGCCGAGGTATTTTACTTCTGAGGATTTAAAGCATTTAAATGTTTAATTCAAATCGTTCTGAGCAAAATGTTGTAAAAAAAAAAAAAAAAATAAGTTATGTGAAAATAGTGAATACTATTTTTGCCGAGAAAAATAATATCGTTTAGAGTTCCGTAATGTAATTATGTAAACATAGTAGGTACCTAAACTCAATAGTGTGTTACTGTGTTAGACGTTAGTATGTAAATAAGTAAATTAAATATTTCACCTATCGCTCGGTAGAGGCGTAATTACAGAGTAGAAACTATACTAATAATTGACTAATGCACTAAATTCAATCTCTGAATATTATACAAAAAGAAATTGGTTATGCACTGGGGTTTTAAGTTTACAAATTGGTATTTAATAAGTATATGATGACTTTATAATATTATTAAATATCCCTATAGGTAATTGAATTATCAAAATAAAGTAT
Organism: Macrosiphum euphorbiae; assembly: GCA_949089665.1. Classification (NCBI taxonomy): domain Eukaryota; kingdom Metazoa; phylum Arthropoda; class Insecta; order Hemiptera; family Aphididae; genus Macrosiphum; species Macrosiphum euphorbiae. The sequence continues at coordinate 73,659,878 of CARXXK010000001.1, read as the reverse complement.
TAATGGTTATGCTATGTTCAGGGCTTATTCTAAGGATTTTTATCAACTACGCATTTTTTTTTAATAAGCCTATAAAAATAGAACTATAATAATCTCGAAATGTATTATCAAACTAGTTAAAAATGATAATATTTTTAGTTTTAATGTGGAAGAATTTAAAATTTAACCTATTATGAACAAAATAAACATTCACGTTTAAAATATTGTATTTTAAATAATATCCTCTTTATTTTTTTCATACTATTTATAAATTTATAATTTATATATACATAACACATAACACAATACTATTAGAACATTCTTTTTTTAATCGTTTGTTCAGTTTGGTCTTCAGATTTTCTTTTTGTCGCTTCCATAAATATCCCACTGAACCATTCCTGTTCTTTGGCTTTAGGAGTTTCTTTAATGCGGCGTTCATTTTGGTTTAACCATATTTGTATTGCTGGTCTTGGGTACCAATTTTGAAGAGCAGCCATGTTAAAATGAATAAAAAGATATTCATTTTCTGTTTCAACATGCAAACTTTGACGATTTATTGATTTAAGAATATTGCTTTTACTTATTATATTATTAAAAGTTCAACGTCAGCGCTGTGAGGTTTTGCAGCTATAACACGAGCAAGTAAAATAGTAATATTTTTAAACTCTTTGGAACCAGATAAATATTGCACTAATTTAGGCAGTGGCATTTGTCGTATCTCTTCTAATCTATTGTGTTCCATTAAATCTGTATACTCCATATTTAAATCAGCTAAATCTAAATCCTTACCCAAAACGTCAAATACATTCCTAATGTTAGCTTTGCTATCAAGATTAGCAACAGGTTTAATAGTACTAACAAAATATTTATCAATATCTATATTCTATGCGGTCTTGCAAAAAATTAGCCAAAGTTTCTACTATTTCATGGCATATAGCACTTACAGATCTATTTTCAGTTACATACAAATTATGCCTATGTTTTCGTTTTTCTTGAAAATCAATTAATTTTATATCTTTTAGAACTTTTCCGTCGGTACCTTTAAGTTCATCTTCGAGTACATCTACCCAACCACCAACTAAATTAATTGAACTCAATGATTTAATTTTGTTTATAACTGACTCAGTATGTTTAACAAGATCCAAAACCGTTATTTTATCACTTTGAATAGTTTGTTGATAGCGACTAAAAATGGCCAATACATCTGCCAAAAATGCTAATAAAAAAATAGAGTCCTTATTTGTTAATAATAATAAAAATTCGTTGGATTCTTTCTCTTTAGAATTTTGTATATAAATAACCAGAGCTTTCCATGAAATTAATATTGCGATAACTAGACTAAAAGAAAATTCTGTCCATCGCACTTGAAAAAATTTTGGTATCCTTATAAGCTGTAAATTATTTTCCTTAGACAGTTGTTGTAGTTCTCTAGTTCGAAGTGCTGAGTTGTGGAAAAAAGCAGAAATTCCTGATAACTTACTTACGATATGAGATACTTCTACTACGGTAGAACTTACATCTTTCCATGCAAGATTTGACGATGAACAGCACACCAAATCTTAATTAATGGTACATTCTGCGAATGTGTACTGCCGGCAGCCGGCATAATATAAAATAAATCTACGTAATCTAATAATATTATAAATATAATAAATTAATAAGGAATATTGTCGCCTTATCTGTATTCGATATTACGTGTTCTTAGAAAACCCTAACTCCAAAGAGTTGGATCTTGCCTACAATTTCTAATAATAAACATAGTTCAGTAGTTTCATAGATTAATAATCAGTACGCAAAAATTGATTATCAAGTGCGCGTCTAGCTTTTCCAAATACGCAAAATAAGCCCAACTGTGCTTTAGAATAAGCCCTGGCTATGTTACATTATCATGTACAACATACTTGAACTCTAACGAACATATAGGCTAGATAGTAGATACTGTACGAACTATACATGTCTCTAGTCTCTATTAATACGTTTGCTAGATTTTTATCAGCTTATTGATTTGTTGATTAGTTAAAACCAAGATCGCTTTGGTTTCTCCCTCAGTCCCTCAATGTAATAATAATATTTATTATTTTTTAACATTTATTTGTAAAAACTCATAAATAATCTATACATTTATTGGTAATAATCTTAATATGTAAGTAGATAACCTAGTAATTTGTATAATCATTAAAGATAGTAGATTAGATAAAATTACACAGCAATAATACATTTTTAGGTGATTTTCTTTTCTATTTTCTTTTACTTTTTTCTAGAAAAATATGCACAACTATTGTAACTTTCCAAAGACAATTAATCAAATATTAACAGAGCGCAGTGATAGGTACTAAAGATGCAATACATCCCCAAACCTATATGATTCACCCAAACCCAATGAAGACGGTCAAAACAAACGACAGATTTTAAGAAATTAATTTGTAAAAAAAATTTAACATGTAAAAACTCAATTTTAGCACCAGCCAATGAATCACGCAGCTTTCACATACAGAGACTTAGCCTAAACAAATTCCGACAATAAGTCTATAACAATAGTATAATATTATGTTTATGTAAACACCCACTAAATATGGACAAACTCCGTAGGTGTATAATATTGCAGTTGATATTATACTCACGCACTACGCGCATCTGTAATACTCGTTTATGATTTGTTGTTCTTAGAATTATTAGATATAATTTATAAATATGATTTATTATTTTTATAACCGTATAATGGTAAAACAAAAACCTCTCGCCACTATATTGTTGAATAAAAACAGTTAATTAATTAAGACGTTAAGTTTAAAAATGAAATATGGCACATTATTTATTTATTTATTGATAATAGTTATTTATACCTACATTATGTAGATATAGACGGTATAGTTGGGTATTTGGATATAATATGTGGAATTAGATATCCAGCGAGGGTATGGGGATTTACATGTTAAAAGTGGTTATGTATATTACATAATATAGATCAATATATGCCACCATTTTAAATTGACGAAGTTTCGTATTTATGACGCCATCGTACAAAATTGTAAATCGCACTTATTATTACAATGTGGCATTTCGAGTTTGGGTGCGTATTGATGGACACTCTGAAATATGATTTATGCATATTATAATGTGCAGTGGCATCAGCAGAGGGGGGGTTTCTAATAAATTTTCATTTTTTTTCTCTAATTATTTTAAAAAGCACTGAGAATTTTCAATTTCTACCTCCTAAAAGTACCAACTACATCCAATTTGCTACCAAAAACATAAACCGGGCATCGAAGCTTATGATCAGAGAATTTTTTCTACCAGAAAAATTGAACAGTTATAAACATTTTAAAATACCTCAAATAAACGTTTGAAATCATTAGACTGGACAAAATAAAAATTACTAATTTTCAAGCCTCCCCCATTGAAAAATCCTGCGTACGCCACCGATAATGTGTACATTCTGCACATATGTGTTTAAATAATCATATTATATTAGGTATTACTTATAAGTTATAACTTATAAAGCTAGATACAATGGTAAAAAAAGCTATATGTATAGGAACTGTCGTGGAAGAAGATGCATGCATGATAGACAATAGGGTAGCCTGCCCCCCCCCCCAAACCGAAAAATAATTTTACCAGGAAAAGTATGAGGTTCCAAATTTCGAAAACGATGTTCCAATTAGTTCCAAATAAGTTCCAAAATATTGGTGGAGAATTGAAGTCAAAATGGCAATGTGGGGACTGGGGGGCAACTTCACGCAACTAAGATAGTGTGATATAATAACCATCGTAAGGTTAGGTACTGTACTGCAGTGACAATATACCCTGTCGCGAAAGCATTAAGCAACTATCGCGTTTTACTATCATCGGATGGACCTAGCTACAAAATATAGGTTCAATAAAAATTAAGTATATAGGTTTATAGTAAAGTTAACCTTATGATTCATGAATATGTGATAGATCAAAAATACACGTCGTATATGAGTACGATTGCATTACTGCAATATATACCGCAGTCATGCCTGCTATGCAATTAATGGTCTACTGCAGTTTCCGGAACCGCCTATTTAATTGTGGAAAAAATGTAAGGAAACATAATACTAGACATCGTGTACACACGAAACACATACATAAAATAAATTAATAGGTAAATATATTAATGTATAATATGTGTATGATATAATGCTATATTATGTACTATAGCACATTTTTCCCCTATGAAACAACTACTATATAACACTATTTTTGGTTTGTTTTTGTTATACTCACTACCTACGATAAATTATGTACACCTACACCACGTTTCTCATCGTAAGATATCTTACTGAAAAATAATTTTTGATAAAATCTTAAGTACGTTTTCAACCATTAGTATTTTTTTATTTTTCTGAACTAAGTATCTGCACATATTACATAATATAGATATCATAAGAGAGGACTGATGTCCTGAAATGTACATATTATATATTACAAACATTTTAAAAGGTGGCTTGTGTAATGCGACTGAGAGTAAGTAACGGCCGCAACTACTAGCTCCCGGATGGGTGACCACCCGGGTTCGTAGTAGTTACAACATTGTCACACAAATACACGTGTTGCTTGCTTACCGTAACAAACCATTACAAGACCTTACCAACCACAGTTCATAACCCCTATAACAGCTAATGGCCACAGTCACCGGGCTTAAGGGGGCTGGAGCGTGATTAATTTTCAGTCGAAAACATAGGTAACGATTTTAATCACTACGCCCAATATAACGTTCTGATATTAATTTTGAAAGCAGCTTTGAATTCGTCACTAAATTATCTATGCTTGGACAATTTCATTTTTCTGAATTTTATTTTTTTTACTTAGAAATGTACTAACAAAAAGAGTAAAAATAAATCACATTCATAATTCAAATTTAAATACATTGATATAGAATATGAACAATGTAAGACAGTCAAAGCATAGTAAATTTAGAGGAGAATTCAAATCTGCTTTCAAAATTTAAATCGAAACATCCTACTGAACGTAGTCACTGAAGTTACTGGCGGTATTTTTTGAAAAAAATGTTTGTAATTTTATAAAGTAATAAGTAGTGACATGTGCATGCGCTCGTAGGTAAAATGACAGAAGTATTATGATGCCCCTATACACAACGTGATCGGTACTACGAATTACACACACTAATGTTCATTTATTTTCAACACATTCACAAGACCCATATTATGAACTGAAATATAACATGTCTAGTTTTTACTCCTTAGAATGGATTCCCCCTTAAGTTAAAAAAAAAATACATTTTAAAAGTTAAATCGTATAGTTCCGTTCGAATAGACTACCTATCATTAGTTAAAGAGTATTTGGAATAGTATTATTATCCATTTAGTTGTAACGTATGTCCTGCAAAACCAGGTGGCAAATGTAGACGAGTCAGTTGTATTCTACCTATATGGTAGGGGAGTAGGTATTTACGAGGACATATACTATACACGGCAAGAGTGCAAGGCGTTCTGCTAAAGTATACATATATGTATACGACGTATATTATGGTATTTATGTATAATGCATATATCTATAGGTTAAATCTACCTACCTACCTACTTGCATTGTTTTGTTCCGTCGTGTGTCATTGATTATCATATCCATCCTAACAACTTGTTCGATGCGAGCATATGATCAATTATATTAATTAAGTATAAGTAAGTACGATATAGGTATGGGTGGTTTTTTATTTTTTTTTTTTTATTACTATTATTAAACAGGTTCACGTTATTATTGTATAGACACAGACAATATAAGCATGACAATTAATGCGATAAACGTATTATGCAAGTTATAGTTATATTATAGGTATTACATTGCACGTACAAACGTAATAATAAGAACACTGCAGGCTTGTATTATATATAGATAGTCGTATACAGATGCCTATATTTACTGCCTATAGGCTATATGTGTTTTCATACGCGTGTCGTGACGAAAAAACCGTCCTCACCATAACATTAATTTAAAAGCACTTTTACTAGACACAATAATATACCCGGCACTCGGCAATAGGTAGGTATATAATATTATAATATAATATCTTATACACTAAGATGATACGTAAGTACCTACCTTATATAAATACCAAACGGTTTTAACTTATAATGGTCTAATGTGTAATTGTGTAATTGTGTAAAGGACTAAGGACATAGGCAAGGTATCCGTATGCTAGAATGCTATATAATGTGCGTATCATCATTCATCTGCCATCGGTGACTAGCGTCGAGATCAATGAATTAATGATCTATACGAGACGCGTCACTTTATGAGTTATAACTTATAATATTAATATATGTTATTAATTTATTAAGATTATAATACTTACATTAATACACATTATAATTGCGACTATAGTTTATCTACTATACACAAGTACCTACCTACATAATATAAATTATAATATATTTTATACATTGAAGTATTATACCTACATCTATATATATAAAAATGGAGACAAAAAATTCGAAATTGCATCAGTTGAGAACGGCTGAGCCGATTTTGCTCAAATTTTTTTTAAGATGTTCGTAATTGCCAGGTGAAGGTTTTTACGAAAGAAAATTTTTAAAAAGTCAACCGAATAATTAGAAAAACTGCAAAAACTATTTATTGATGTCTGGGATTTGAACTCGATACCGTTGTCTTTATTTACTCTATTGTTTATTATATTATAATGGTTGCTATTGGTTAATCGGGCATGTTTGTTGATTTGTATTATGTTTTTTTGTAAATATATCTTATAAATAAATGAATGACGGTGTGTAGATTAGACCTATGGGAAGAAGATACGCTAATTTAAAAAGGGTTAAATTTGGTTTTTTTTATTCATCGGATTTTAGTACGGTTAGGTTAGGTTAGGATTTATAGGTAGGTGGAATTAAGTAAAAACGTCAAACTTGGTATAACTTTGGAACTTTTTGAGTTAAATCATACACTTACGTACAAACAGCACGGGGTCCGCGATCTACCGCAGGTAAATTACCTATCTGATAATGTACTGCTGCAATTCAGAATTTTTATTCCGGGCAACAGAAAAGTTAAGATAAATCTAGAACATCATACACCGAATATTAAATAACGCATTGAACAATGTTTGAGTCATATAGAGTTGGTACATACTACATTTAACGGGAAACGAAGTGCACGGGATCAGCTAGTAATATTATAATTTGAAATTGATTGCACCATAGATGGAAGGTCGTTTCCAACAATAGGTATTTACATCGTCATTACTAGAGGGGCAATAGCCCCCAATAGAAGTATTTGGCTGCAAACGAGTTGTGTCCCAAATACTGAATTGCGTCCCTATGTTTTTTTCGGGTTACACGAATTGTGTCCCTCAGTTTTGTTCGGGTTACACGAATTGCGTCCCTATGTTTTTTTCGGGTTACACGAATTGTGTCCCCCAGTTTTTTTTCGGATTACACACAAGTTTGGTCTAACTAATATAAATGTATAACAATTTTTATAAATTCACATTGAGTAATTTTTTTATTAAAATATTAAAAGTAGGTAAGTTAGGTATATCTTATATAATATTATATTTAACACGAAAAATGAGTATAAAAAACGTCATATTATTATAGTGAAAATTTTAATCTAACAATAATTTATATGTTGTTTCGTCTAATTGATAAAATATAAATAAAAATCAAAAATAAATACACAAATAGTTTTCATAAAATTACATACTAGGCAAAAATTTAATTAATTTTGCGTTCAATTATTTCATTGACGTTATTAATTTTTATAAAAGACTTACATTTCGTTTTAGTACATCTCCATCTTTGCAATTCGGACTTTAATAATTTATGAAAACAAAACTTGTAACCATCAATTACCAAAAGCATTTTGTTGTTCTCACTTATCATTTGCAGTAGAGGATCAAGACACACATGTACATGTACAATGACAATCGTTGTAGCTCCATGCACACCTTATCTCCACGCGATAATAATAATCGACAGAATCGAATTTTATTCAGTACCTAAATATCTTATAAAATATGTGTTGGTATATTTTATACAACATTGAAATGGAAAAAAATCGAATTTATAAAAAATTTTGTAAACTTAAATAAACTTTAATCGGGACACAACTCGTGTACCCCATTTTTATGATTGGGACACAACTCGTGTACCCCACTTTTATCATCGGGACACAACTCGTGTACCCCACTTTTATCATTGGGACACAACTCGTGTACGAGAAATTTGGTCGGGACACAACTCGTTAACTGCGAGTATTTAGCCTCCTCACATTGGCAAAAAAAACTTTTACATATTGTGTCCAATGTATATAATAATTAATATTTATATAGATTATTATTATTATTGTTTTATTTCTTCGAAAAGATAATGGGCCCGAAATGATTAATGAAGAGGTTCGTGGGGACCTTTAGATATTTAGATTTATAATATAGGTGCGTATAAATGTATAATACACTAATATTGTGGATGCACATATGATTATAGGTTATTGACTAGTAAGTAGTAAATAGTAAATATATACTTAATAATTAATAGTTAATGTCTTAATATGTTTTACTCATTAGTTAACCATATTATATACCTAGCTTCCACGGGTATTTATCAACATATTTGTGAATTTAATGCATTTGTGTATGTTTATTATTTTTCGTAAAAAGGGATAACATTTTTTGACAAGTACATAATATTATAAAATATGTATTTAAATATTTATTAATACCTATTAATAAACGTATATGTATGTAGGTAGGTACCTAAGAACATTTATTTTGGTATCAAATATCAAAATCCCTGTTTGAGCACCCCCCCGAGGTTGGCCCCTCTTCCCTTTTAAATTAGGCTATCTTCTGCCCAGAGCTTTAATCTAACTCTGTACCAAATGATCCCGTGCACTTCCTTTCCCGGCAACCAATAATTGTTATTATAATAACTTTAAAACCCATGGTAACTATGGTAACTTTGGTAACCTTGATGATATTATCATGGACATTATCTATGGACATTACCATGAACATTATCTATGGACATCATGCATGGACACACACACACACATACATTCATTTTTATATATTATATATATGAAATCTAACAGAATAGATGCCAGACGTCAGATACAATATAGATTAGGTATACATTTCGTATGGGTATACAGAGTCACAGTGTCACACTGCAGTGTATATGGGACATGGGTATAAAAGTTGTAACTTATTGGGAAATATATATATATTATATATTATCTATAGATAAAAATATTAATTATCCAAATAGAAACCAATTTTTAAATATTAATATTATTGGCTATCAAAGAGAGGGACAAGGTAAAGAGAGTGATTTCTAGTTTAATGTACGGGAACGCGGAAAGAGATAGAGGAGAGGAGATCATGGGCATCAACTGCGCCATTAAGAAGAGAGGTGATAAAGGAAAGGCCTGCCTCTACACGGCGAGAAGAAAGAAGAGGGATATTCAAAGAAGATATAATGGATGAATAATCATGGGGTGGGTGAACAATCTTGAGCAGAAAAGCAGCGTATGAGAGGAATCGGTTTTGAACTCGCTCCAAACGTAATTAGTCTTTAGCCTAATATGGATGCCATAACACAATTCCATATTCCAAAATAGAGCGGACAAGAGAGAAATAGAGGGAACGAAGACAAGTGGAGGACGTGAAAAGGCTAGTGTTGCGCTTTATGAAACCCATTACTTTTAAGGCTCTACCAACTGTTATATTAATATGATGTTCGAAAGAAAGAGATGGAGCTAGGTAGATACCAAGGTCTTTGACTGAAGAAACACATTAGAGAAGGGAGCCATTGAAGGAATAAAGGAAGATATAATAGGTAGGTATACGCTTTCTATGGAGTATCATACTAATCAATCATACTATGGCACTTGTTGAGATTGAGCCTGAGCGTAAGGCCTATACGCTAAGTCCAGAGATAGAAGGAGTCAAAATCTGACTGAAGTTGAAGGCAATCGGAGATAGAAGTAACTTTTGAATAAATTTTAATGTCATCCGCAAATACGTAGAAGGACTTAGGAGAATGAAAGGTAATTTTGTTATTATTTTATCATTTTTATTAGTTGACAATGTAAAATAACGTGTTAATTAATCATGTATTTTAAATAAAAAAAATAACTATCACCACTGTTTATCTTGTAGTGTTCTCATACAAATCGATGTGCCACACCATTTTTTTTTTAGTTGGCGTTTCGAGCGTGAAAATGATGTGACACCTCGATTCGTATGAGAATTTTGCAACAAATACAACTTGACCATTTATTTTTACATTTAAGATAATGTTCTAAAAATAATATGCCTAAACCAAGATTTATAGGTTAGATAGGTCTATGTTTCCAAATAATATGTATAAATAACTATTTTATGTACAAATAGTTCAGATCGGTCTGTTAATTGTTTGAAAATAAAATTGGTCTGGTCCGATTTGTTCTTACTTCAAATAACATCGGTTCAGTTCGGTCTGTTAATTGTTAAAAAATAAAATGGTCCGGTCCGATTAGCTCAACATGTTTAGCAACAAGAATCAGTTAGATTCGGTTCAAACCGTCAAATCATAATTCAGTCTGGTCTAACTTCTGATTAACAGGTCCGCAAAAACACGGACCGTGCAGAGCACTACTTTATAAGGGGGGTGTGGGGGGCTTTGCCCCCCACATGGTATTTTACACTTTGGTTTTGTAGGACTCTAGCCTCTGTAACTATTCAATCCTAGTTAATCCCATGATGACGGTACAGCGTACGCACACTGCTTAGTTATAACCCTTAATATTAATATTAAAATAATTGATTGATCCCATACCGTTTTAGATAGGCAACCAAATGTACAGATATAGCTACACGATTTATTATCCATATCTTAACACTATCAGTGATCTATAAATTAGAACACAGGTATGATTAAAAATGCATTTTTATGATTCTAATATATAGTAAATAATTATTATAGTTTATTGAATATTAGTACACTAGCTAGTATATGGTATAAAATGTTAAAAAATATTAAAAATTCATACTACGGTTGGTAAAAATTTAAATGAAAGAGTTTTTACAATGTCAAATGATTTATCCAATACAAAACTGCAAGAAAACTATGAAACTTTTTTTAAATAGGTTGAAGATATATTAAGCAAAGATAAACGGTATTAATTTATGGATAGCATAGCTGATGAACGTTCAGAGTTAATATCTATAGTTTCCTATATTGAAGAATTAGAAAAACGCGGTCCACCCCTGTTGACTATTGACTGGTCTGATAGCCCTAAGTCTGTAAAATGGGAAGGGAAATGTTTTTTGTATGGAACCAACCTGAGTTGTACCTGCAAAATTGTGGACACAACTAGACACTAGTGTACTACCAGTAAAACACCGGGTCACCGGGACCTAACTAGATTAAATAAGGGTCTTTCGTATCTAACTAGTAAACGCCGTCATAATCTTGGCTACGCAACTGTCGCTAGGCATTGTAGTATGAAAAATTAAAAATTATTTTATATTCAATGAATAATAACAGAATTCATTTTTTATGTGAAGATAGAAAAAGCGTAAAATGTAAATAATTAATTTGTTTATAATAAGAGTTGAAAATAATAGCTTACTGCATCATTAAAGAATGTAAATATATGTCTTGTTATGAATATTATTAATCACATTCATATATGTTGGTAATCCTAATCAATTTTAAATTTATATATATAAAAGATATTGTCCTGACCAAGGCCGTAACTGGAAAAAAATTTCGGGGGGTCTAACATTTTTTTAAATATAGATACTAAACACTTCATTTTTACGTTAAAAATATAAAATGTTATCATTATTAAAAACATAAGTCATTATTATAATATTCAATTTACATAAACATAGGTAATAGTTGATTGTTTATATACATATAGACTTATTCAAATTACTTAAAAGCACAAATTAAAAAAAAAGGTGGGTAAGTGGATGTCGCTCTGCTGCACAGTAGGTTACAAGTGGGTCACTGTATAATGGATGCTATTAAATTTGAATTCAATGATACAATATCATTGTATAAGAAAAACGATTCTGAGCGAAGACGGTATGTCAGTCTAGGTTTAAGACAAATTATATACATATCTATGGTATTAAAAAAAAAATTGACCTATAATAAATTCCAAATTAATCATATCACATTATCACAATATCCATTAGGTACTTATAACACGTTATACATCAACATCAATAACAAACCCTGATACTATCATAGATATATAATAGTACCACTTTAGAAGTTTCAAGTAGGTACCCACGAGGCACGAATAATATTATATAATCACAACAAAATAACTAGGTTTTTTAATATGTAATTTCGTCCAAATTTGAACATAAAATGACTATAAAAATAAACTGTGAATGTATATTTTTTAGATTTTTCGGTAAGAGAATTAACTACTTACGTGGAATCTTGTTTTAAATTTTCAATCCTTAGCTATAAAAACTGAACATTTTATAATTTATTAATTACGATGATTAATAATTTTCGAGATTTTGAAAAATTCTGTCAAAATTCGATGTTTAAATGCTTATAAAAAAAAATTGTGAAAATGTATTTTTAATATTTTTCAACTGATATTGTAACAATATATCAGGAGCCTTGTGTTAAAATTTTACACTTTTTGGCCCAACAGATAAAACTTTATTAATGTTCATAGAAAAAACAAACTAAAAAAATTGAAAAATGAAAATATCAGTAAACAGCTCAAAAAGAGTCAAAATATTTTCAAAATTGTATGGTGTATAGGAAATGCTAATATAAACATTCAGTGAAATTTTCATGTATCTATAGTTATTCGTTTATGAATAACAACAAAATAAGGAAATCGCTACATGAGAAATCGAGTGAACATCCAATGTTGTAAAAATTTGAATTTAAAACGCTCATAAAAATTTAATTTGACTGTCCGGTAGAGATTTTTTTATTGATAAAGGTAGACAAACTTATGAGTAATCTTGTATTACATTTTCAAATCTTAGATTTAAAAAGAAAAATTTTTACGAATTCTTAACTCAAAATAATTTGCTAATTTTCGTGATTTTTCCATATTTTGTCAATTTTTGAACTTTAAATGCTTATAAAAAAAAACTGTGACTAACGATTTTTAATATTTTTCATCTGATTTTGAAACAATATTCTAGGAGCCTTCTATTAAATTTTCAAGTGTTTTTAACCAACAAATACAATTTTATTGATATTTCTAGAAAAAAAACTAAAAAAAAATGAAAATGTCCCTAAACAGTTCAAAATAAATCAAAATATTTTGAAAATGTTATCGTGTATTGCAAATATAAACAATCAGTGAAAATTTCATGTATCTACGGTCATTTGTTTTAAAGTTACACCAAAAACCAAATTCAATTTTCTGAAAAATCGATTTTGCGTAAAAATTCCCGTTTTTCCTTAATTTTTCTTTTGTTTTTCTTGGCGCTTTTGAAAAGTACTGGGAATTTTGACCTCCCCAATGCACCAACGATATTCTCTTTCCAATCGAACAAGATACTGAAGTTGAAAATCGAAGCATTATTTCGACTACTTATCGTGTACACAGACACAAAAATAAAAAAATTATAAATTAAAAAAAATATATAAAAACACACATCATTGTAAAATCAATACATTCATCGTTTCACTCAGAATCTAAAATATAAAAACACACATTATTGTAAAATCAATACATTCATCGTTTCACTCAGAATCTAAAAGATAAAATTAAAAATAATAAAGCTATTTCTTGCCAGCCACATAAAATTATAGTTTCAATTATCGGTATTAATCTTTTTCGATTTAAACTTATTTGTGCAGCACGCGCTGAATCTAATTTTTGTGCAATATTTTGCCGATTTTTTGAATAGATAGCTATAAAATTATTACCTCGTAAAACGTTGGTTTTATGAAAATCGTTTTTAGAATGTTCACTAAATACTTCAATTGCATGTTTCCAATTATTAAAAATGTTGAATACTAAAGAGGAAAGTTTTTGATTATTGCCTTTATACCTCCAAATTCTTGACCAAATATTACACAGTATTTACATAGGGCACCACCATTATCAATTGTCGAGTAAACAAGCCATGGAAAACGTTCAAACCAGTTAAATTGGAATTTTTGTTTTTTTTTTGAAGTTGTGGATGTTGGAAATACATAATTTTTATCTGGCATCCAAGGAGAAGTTAAAAATTTTAATTTTTGTTCATCACACACATTTTTATTCAAACAGTAACTAATATCGTTGTTTTCAACCTCAATTGTTTCGTTATAGTTTGAATTTAACCCATTATTTTTCTGATCAGATGATAAGTTAATATCTACTTGTGTTTGGCCAGTGGGGACATCATCAGTCTAAAATAAATAAAGTAGTAGGTACTTTTTAATTGGTCTATACTCTATACTATAGGTATATTTTATATAATAATAATCAAATAAAAAAGTAAATTTTTAACTTACCTTTTTCTCTTTGTAAAAAAATTTTGAAGTTGGTTTCTTTTACTCATTTTTTACAGTTTACGTGAGCACGAACAGCAGTAAAATGAATATTTTACAATTCACACAATATTGTTATATTCTTGTTTCATAATCTTAAATAATTTGGATTTTCTGCGACCGAATTTCATATATATCTAAGTTTATAATATCATCTGTGACAATCACCTTTTATTGTAACTAGTACCTAACCGTATCTATCAATCCTAATCTTTATTACGACGTTGAAATAAAATAAAATGATAAATTTTATCTTATTTTAAATTACTGCTTTAAAGAAAATATACAATTATTATTTAATACAATTTATAGTTAATAAACTATATTCACCACTAAAATGATGTTTCTACTTTTAAAAATGTCGTGGGGGGGGGGTGTCCGGACCCCCCCCCCCCCAGTTACGTCTTTGGTCCTGACTGACTGGCCGATTCATCATCGCTTAGCCTTTTTTGTACCTATATAAATGGTTGCAGTTGAGGGGTGGAAACCCAAAACGTACTATTGCCAAAAACTGTTTTTTTTACTTTTTCAGGAGAAGCGATTTTCTGTATCTTAATATTTACAATAAAAACAAACCATTTATAAAGAGACAAATCTTTTTAAATTTTGAAAGATTTTGAAGAAAAGGTTTTTTTAAATTATTTATATTTAAAACGATCCAAATGTGTTAAATATTAGTTATATTTGTTTTTAAATGTAATTTAAAAGTTAATTAAAATGTTTAAAATTAGTACGGTTTGAATTAACTTTTTTACTTCCATAAATAGTAGATATAACTATATAAGTATACCTGTATACCTACCTACAACACGGCTAATAGTACCTTTTGTACTATTGAAGTATAGTTAATGATTGGTGCCTATACTTTTAACATGGGCAACTGGGCAATAGTGCGTTTTGATTTTCTAAAATCATTTTTATGTATGGATAAGGCTCGTTTGGGATTCACCACTCATTTTGAAACGCAGATTTTACATGGGATAGTACTTTTTGATGTATTCTGACGACGCCAATCGATTTATCGATGTTTTTTCCATAAGAATCGATATCTACCTAAATTTTTGCAATGGTACCTACGTTTTGGATTTCCAGCCCTCAATTATTTACTCACTCGGACAGCTGATGAGCAGGGGTTAAAAGTGGGGGGACGCAAGAGGACTCAGTCATCCTACCTAAATTATATATGAAACGCTTAAAACTATATGGAGACCTTAGTCTCCTCCGGAATTTTTTCCAACTTTAATCCCTGCAGATAAGGTAAAAGCATGCATCAAATTGTATCCTTTAAATGTCCTCGATTAGAACCTACCTATATTTTAAAATCAAATGTATGTTTGTAGCACATATACTCAAAACTACCATATTGGTTAAAATTGTTTTTAGAGATATCAGAAAAGTTTAGAGTAGTTTAAAAAATAAACAGTGCTAAATCTAATCCGCGACTTGGTACACTGACGCCGATTTGCCCGTGAACTTTGGTAGGTACATTAAAACTGAGATAAACCTATAGTATAGGTATAGTATTTATATATTTTACTTATATAGTATTTGATTTTAATATTTTTAATGTACTTAATACCTTTATTCTTTTATTGAAATTTCATCATATTCTAAAAAATTAGATATATCACTGGAAATAGGTTTGTATAATTTTATTTAAACTTTTATACACATACTATTCCATGTTTTTTTTTTTTTTTTTATTTATATGTTTTTTTATTCAATCTGTTACAAAGAAGAACAATACAATAAGAACAATTGATGGGCTAAAATGTTAAAATAAAAATAAAAAGGCAGATTGGATGAAATGTAGAGGCCTCTCATCGGAGGTACTTCGACAACTATTCCATGTTATAATTTTTTTATTTTTTTGCATTAGAAAGGTTCAAAGATATAACATATCTTTATATCATAGGAATGGGCCAACAAATTTCAAAGATTATTATGTTTTTTCTAAAACTGAAAATCAATGTTCGTCTAAAGTCATGAATGACAAAATGACTGAAGAAAAAGAAAAATCTGAGCACTGGAAAATAAATGTTTATTTCTGGATTGTATAACATTTTCAAAAGAAAATTTAGACATTGGGATCGCTGTTTTTTTAGAACCGGGTATTTAAAGCGTAGTATTTTATATTTATTCATTTTTTCATTGGCGAAGTCTAGTTTTACAGCTACTTACTATATAACATCAAAGGTCTAACATTTATTCAGCTAGTAATTTTATAAAAATTTAATAAAACAAATATTTATCCAAGTTATATGATTTTTAAAATGTTCTTGAGTATTGAATTTGTATGCAATCATAATTACTGTGGTTGTTTAATTATACATAGCTGAATAGGGTATAATGTGAACTCAAATATACTAGTACTGTTAGTTTGTGTGTCTGTCCCGCTTATGATTGGGTGGCATTTCATGAGCTCTATCCTCTATACTCTAACGATAATCATCCTTCCAACATTTAATATACAAATCAAAAACAAAAGAAACATAAATAACTATTAGACGCCTTTATTAAGTTTTGAGATCTTAATTATATATTAAAATACTCATCAACATAAAACAATATTCTATATTTTGATATGAAAGATTCATTATCATCATAGCAACATAAAGCTCCTAAATAATGAAAAAAATAATTGAAAATTCAAACTATTTAGGTATTGTATTGATAAATCACATATTGTATTCACCTACACCAACGCTATTAAAATACAAAGTATGTTGTACTCCAATTATTAAATTAAAATTCTAAAACAGATAGCAAACAATAATTAAAATTTTCCAAGCATGGTATTTTCACAAATTAAATTGATTTGGAATCAAGTTGTGAATCACAATTCACAATTAATAATAAATATTATAGTTAATAACTAAATAGTAAATATGCATTAATAAATTAATAGTTAAAGTATCAACATATTTAAGGTCAATAATATTAATGCCTTTATAGACAAATAATATGGTATTTGTTTTAATATGAAAATCTATTTCAAAAACAATAATTATTGACATGTGTCTTTAATACATCTAGATCAAAATAAATAACTCTGTTTTTTTCCATATAATATTATTGTTATTGTTAGCTATAAGATTTTTACTAGATGCAACATTGTAATGCATGAGGGTACATGATATATAATATGTTTTTATATTAAATTATATTTGGATTATAAATCAATTATAAATCTTAAGCTTAAATAAATTTAACACTTTGGAATATATACAGGAATAAAATGGTTGTCAATAGAATTAACTGAATGTAAAGATCACTTTTTCAAACCTTTTGACAGTGCAAACCCAATTCCGACGATAGCACTAAGGCCCAATGCCAAAGCTCCAGCCACCGCCATTCCTTTGTGTACATCTGAAATAATTTCAAAATAATGATTCCCAACATAACAATACAGTACTATTTTGTTAAATATTTTTTTTTTTTTAATTTGAACATTTAAATAATTTTTAGAACAATCATCATTTAAACATTTTATCAGTGCAGACTAAGATGAGGCTTATTGAGAACAAAAATTGGTCGCCATCTAGAAGTACTCTTAGAGTAAATAATAGTTATAATTTTATTTAATATTGTTTAACTATAAATCTATAATACTTAAGTATTTAATATTAATGATACTATTATTATAATTATTAGGAGGTTTGACATTTATATAGCAATAGAAAGGAACAAAATACATTGATGATAATGATATGATCAAAATAAATTAAACTATTTTCAAAACGTACCAGATTCCATTTTCTTTTGAATTGTGACCAACAAGTTCTGTGCTTGCATATTTCCGGGTTGCATAGTAAGATGCTTTAATAAATTGCAGCGCAGTACTATATTCCTGAAAAATATGTATTAATTGGCATTATAAAAGGCATTTAAAATAATAATAAAATCTCATGAAAACATACTACATGAGTAATGATCAATAAACATAGGATTGTAATATAGGTTTTTTCTGTATTATTTTTTTTATGGATCCATAAAACATAAGGTATCATACTCAGTACTAACTTTAATTCTTGAATTTCCTAATGATAAGTAATAAAGGTAATTTCGTTTGGCATCATCATCATTAGCTTCATGTTTAATCAACTGTTCCAATAATATGAGTCCTTTTCTGATGTCAGCTGGATAATTGCTTCTCACTAAGCACCAAGCATAATGAAACTTTGTTTCTTGAGAAACGGTTCCTGTAGTTAGTTGATTATGATATTCTTTTTCAAATTTCTGAAAATTATAAATAGGTATTTATAATTTTATAAATATATTATACCAATAACAAATTGTAGTTTCTTATTTTCTAACAGACGACAATTTTTTGTTAATATAATATGCATTATATTATAACATTATCAGACGACAAATGTTACAATAAAGTTTCATGACCTTGAACTTAAACCAAATGTAAAATGAAAACTTTAGTTTTAAAATAAAACAAGCCCATAATAAATGTAATGAGTATTGTAGGTATGTAAATTAGGTAAAGTAAGCATTTTCCCATGATGACCAATCGCAGTAGAATATAACCGAGTAGTGGTATCCCATTCCCCCATACTCGATTCTTGTTCATTGTTTATTACATATAATTAATTTATTTAAGTATAACCATATTCAAAACAAATATAGTGTTAATTACAACAAATCTATTTAATTTATCTTTCTTGATAATTTAAGCCAATAAAATATCTATTTCCGCATCAAAGACTAATCCAAAACCCATAAACTGATATAAGCGAGAGGGGAATACAACAGTATTGTATATATTTTGTATTATTGGACTCCAAACCAACTGAGATAATACAAGGAAAACCTTTTATCTAAAATTCTAAAAACTAGAAGTATCTACCTAAGTACTTAAGATCAAAAACTGTAATGACAAATCAGTGTCCGCTAGCAAAAGATTTAGAAATGGCTATATTGAGTGGGCATCGTATAGCGACGGAGAATACAAATGGATAAACAATAAAGACTTACCTCAAGATCTTCCATGGAGACCACATCGCTTAAAACGTCTTCAACGTCCATTTTCTCGAAGGTTTTCAAAATTTTAATCAGCCAACTACTAAAATAAATTTAAAAAAGTTAAAAACGTACGACGTTTACATGCACAAAAGGGTGGCGGCAGACTACTGCGGACTCGTGGAATAAAGATAACTGGGCGGAGTGACAGACCTTTGTAGACGATTTAATCCGATTCTGACGAAATATCAAATAATAGATGTTTGTCGGGTAAATGTATGACGTATTATCTGACTCAATGCTTGGAATTACACAGTTACACTATTATATTATTATTGTATATAGTTTGATAAGCCAGACATACACATACAATATTGCCGATGATAATAATATATTGTAATCAAATCACAGATATAAAATATAATTTTATATCTGTGAATCAAATAGTTTTTAGCACGGTTGTATATCTACAACCATGGTTTTTAGGTAGTACGTTTTAGTGAGATTTCAAATTCTGAAGATGTCAAAACGATTGGATTGTATTATAAATAATAAATAATGAGTAATAAAATTATAATAAACTTATAATTAATAATCGAAATTAAAAAATAATATTACTTATTATTAGGCAATGTATTTTGTAGCATTGACATATTTTGTATATTTTGTGTGCGAGTGAGACAACCACAACAGTCAACAATTACCAACGCATAACTACTCAGCAGCTGATCGCGTTGTTATCAACACTGTTAGTGTTATTGTAAAGTGTAAACACAGAATAACGTGTAAACAATATAATGCATATATGTTACGCATAGGCATAGATAATAATATATTAATATCTTATATTAGTTATATACTTATATTCTTATAATCTTCTTTTTATAGTAACTATGGTCATTGCCCATTGGTCAGTGTGTCGCCACACAGACTTCTATATAGTAGTGTAGACGTGCAAGTGCAGTTTGCACCACTGCACCCTAATCCCCCCCCCCCAAATGCCGCCACTGGTTGAGTACACAGAGTTATATATAGGTAGTAGCATACATGATATATTACATGGTACTATTATTGTTCTATGGTAATATTGAAGTCTGACATTTAGTACCTTTTTTGTATAATTCTTTTATTATCTATGATGATGTTACGACTTAGTACTTTCTACTTCTACAAAACATCACGAATCACGATGTATCTTCTATTCTTCTGTAAATCATGAGTAATTGCATATGTAATTATAATATTCATATAATTGATTATAAAAGGGATTATAAATTATAATATATTCGTATTTTTATAATATACATACGGTAACAACCTAGTCCACAGCCCAGTAGTCCACATGGCACAGACATAGATAAGAACATTATAAAAGGCACAGATATAATTTTATGTATTATAAAAGTTAAAAAAATATACAACATTGTCAACATAGTGATTTTAGTAGAATGGGTGGGCTGCCTGAAGTTGGCCCATCCGTGAATAGGAGGGGAAGTAATAACTAGCAAATTCTGGGAATGGACTTGCAAATAATTACTCTCAAACTTTTGGCATACATTTTGAACGGATTGTGTATTTGTATGAAGTCGGTGGACCAACTTCATGGCCGTTGATTTTGTACTACACTATACGATTGAACTATATAGGTAGCTCGTAGCTCGTATAGTCGTATATAATAGTTAATAGTATAATATATAGACTTGATCACTATTTATGGTTTAGATTAACCGATTAGGTCTATTACAAATTCGTAATTTATTACAAATTATTATTATAATATAATTAATTAATATATTTTAGACATATAATATTTGTTAAATGGCAAATAAATTGAGTCTTAAAAATCGATTAAATTCATTAAAAATATAAACGTCGTTCACTATTTATGAACGTGAACATGCGTTCATAAACGA
The DNA here is from genome assembly GCA_949089665.1 of Macrosiphum euphorbiae. Lineage (NCBI taxonomy): Eukaryota > Metazoa > Arthropoda > Insecta > Hemiptera > Aphididae > Macrosiphum > Macrosiphum euphorbiae. The sequence continues at coordinate 73,638,505 of CARXXK010000001.1, read as the reverse complement.
CGTTCTTTCCAAGCAATCCAAGCACTGTATATACCGTATATATAACAATATGTGAATATTAGATTTTAATATTTTATCTTTTTACTAATTTATTTTTCACACAAAAGACAAAACTAACATATCAATATATCATACATTCATACGGAGTGATAGGTATTATACATTTTATATACAATGTTCCAAATTGCATATTTCATCAGTTTTATTATGACCTTTTTTACCCCGAAACTTTTTTTCCATTCACCTGTTTTATTTGTTTATGTACCTATCTCCGTGGTCGTATATAATTAAGTACCTGTCTGACACGTAGCTAAGAAGTAAGGGGTATCTTGGGGTGGCCCAGCCACCCAAAATATTTAAAGGCCGCCCCAATGGCCACTCCATTATATTGTTAAAAATTAAAATACCCAAGGATAAAATAACTGAGTAAAAAAATTTAAACCATATTCAAAAATTTCTATTATGATATTTGTTATTATTACATAAATATCTTCAACACTCTGTTCTCTAGACGATTAAAAATAATTTGTTATAATATGTACATAACAGCTTGTAATCGGATGCAATCGATTTTTGAACAGCATTGAGCATGGTCTGATTGCCAGAACTTAGAATAGAAATCGTTCATCGTACATCGTCGTGTTAACGTAGGACACAATACATCTATATTATTATTAACCTGCATTCTTATTTCATTAATTCTACATTTCCCATCACGGCATCATTGCTTTGTTATCGATGGTTAGCTAATAGCTTGGTACCAAGTTAATTATTATGCATATATATACCTATATATATATATATAATATATTATATAGGCATACTGCGCAATAATGTAAGTATAGTGGGTACTATAGGTACTATATAATATATAGGTACTTAACCTTTTTAATATTTATAATCCATAAAATATAAATATAAATATAATCGCCGATTTCCTACTATAATCAACTATAACAAATAATGCTATGATAATATATAGATACCTACCTATAAACTTAATACCTATTGTACTTTTGTTGCTATAATATTATATTTAAAAGAGAAAGATTTAGGTATGTTACTTCATAACCTCAAATTTAAATGAAAAAATAGCTTCATCGGAGCACCCAGAATCTAAAATTATATTAAAAATAGGATAAACATAGTTACTTATGAATTAAATTAGTGGATAATAGCCGGGGTGGGGGAGATAAAAGTTGTTCCCTCGAAAAAAAATAATTATACTAATATTATACAATACTATAGATTATAGGTTATTTAAATGGGTATTTTATTGTACCGTGTAAAACAACAAAGATTTAAATATTAAAACTAGATAAGAAACTAAGAACTAGTAGACTCCAAAGTATATTAAGGGCCGTTCTTACAATGTCCGGTAAAGTGTCGGTTAACGCTAACCGACTGATAACAGATTTTATTACCGGCAGAATTCTTCCGGTTAAGTGTCGGTTAACTTTAACCGGACGTCGTAAGAACGGCCCTAAATGGGGTTTCATCTTCATAAATACCTACCTATTAAGTACCCATTCTGTATGTTTACTCAACTAGGGTTTTAATTAAAGGAAAATATTAAATAATATGGTATAATAAACTTATTCTAACCTCTGACTTCTATACTATAATAACCACATAAGTACATAATATATAGCATTAATAAGACATCAAAACAACTATAAGTTGGTAACTACATATTATATTAGTTGCCTATATTAGGTAGTACCTACCTATCTATAGATAAGAAATATATTATGAGTTATTTTAACCTCTACAGATAACAGAACATGTAGGTAGGTAATAGATAAAAATGTGAATGTAAAATCATTAAAAACCACAAACGCTATATCGTCTGAAAGTTGAACATTTAACTTGTGACCTCTATATACAATAGGTACACCATATACAGTACACAGTATACTATGACGTAGGTGTACTATTAATACTTAATAGTATATGTACGTTATTATATAATATATAATATTATGTATTTATGTGCCACTAATCATTTTAGCCGTATATTATGCCCAAATTGAAATTTTGTTCGTAGATTGTATTGATAGATAGCAATTATAGATGTCAATTATTACCTATATTTGTCTATTTTTTAAGAAGAATGATGTGTTTTGTGTATTGTAGATATACTAGATACCCAAATCTGGGCACTAACTAGTTAGAAAGTTACTAGTTATGGTTTTAATTCAGCAGGAGAGGACTTTTGGTTTTTTTTTAGTTGATTGTTGATCGGATTTTTTGGGAGGAGGGTGGTTTTTGCGATGTTTTATCTAATAGAGATATTTTGATTTGATCTTGAGTACCATTATTTTATATGTTTTCATCTTGGTAAATGGAGTTTGGTAAAAATGTTAGATTGTCTTCTATTCTTCTGCAGTTGTGATATGTTGTTGTATCGATTCCAGGGTTTGTTGGAGCTAAAATGTTAAGCAGAGGAATTGGAGTTTCATCTGTCCATTCCATATGGGTTTTTGCCTTTTGGGCCTTCTTTGATAAATGATGGACTTTCGGGAAGTTTAATATTTTCTAACAATACAGGGCTTTGTTCTTCTTCGAAAGATGTGAGCTGATGTGTTTGTTATTCTTATGGTTTGGTGACTGAGACTTTTTAATTAATTTATATTTCAAACTGTGAACTCATGCCCTACCCCCCAGAAACACGTCCAGTTATAACTTATAAAAAGTTAAAAATAAAAATAATAATATAGGTACCTAACTAGTATTGTAGTATAAGGTCCATGCGGTACCTATATATTATTATTATTATTATTATTATTATTATTATTTAATTATTATTATAACTTGGTACTAGTATTAATGTATTATACTAGGTACACGTTCAATGTGTAAAAAAAAGTAATTAAATAAATCAAAATAAATAAAGAAAATAATATATTATCGTATATTCAATAGAGTAAACTATATAGTAAAGAATATACTAATTTACTAAGTGTAAAAATGGCTAAGTAAAAAAAAAATGAGATCTTTAGCACTATAAAGATGTGATATCATGAACAAATGCTAAGTATATTGAATTTATAACTATTTAAGTAAACTTATTTTGTTTCAATAATTTATTTACTTGGCGAGGAATTATTTCTTAAGTGTGAAGAACAAAATAATAAAATGGCGAAAGAGTAAGGACTATTAAAATATAACTTATTATTATTACTATTTATATACTAATCTATATAATATAAGTGTACATTTTGAATACATTTTATAACTCAAGATCCACCAAACCGATTTCAATTGAAATTTTAGTGCATATTAAGATTGATATGTAGATGGTTTTTGTGAAGTTTGTACGCTGTGCGATAAGTGGTTCCGGAGTTATGGCCTCTTAAGTGCACACTAAATAATAAATAATAATAATAATAATAAAAAATTAAGTTGAGGATTAAAATAATAATAGTTTATTGTATATTGCTTGCTATTGGTTACGGGCACCTACCACCTTTGTTCATTCGTATCATTATTTTTTGTCAATATATTATATATATATTCTAACTATATAAATGTGAAATGAAAATCTTTGTACAGGGTCAACTCTGGAACTACTTATCAGATCTTCTTGATTTTTTTTAAACGAAAGAGTATATCATGGAGAAGGTTATTATGAAACAAAATTTTAGGAAAATCCACCGGAAAAATAGTAAATCTGGATGTCAAAAATACAACAGTGACGCAACAGGTTAGGTTAGGATTTTATATTAATTGATTATATTAATCCACCATAGGTAGAATACGACAAAATTGATATAACTTTGATACTTTAGAGTTAAATCCATAGATATATATTATCAATATTGTTATAATATTAATATTATTGTATTAATAATATATATCTATGGTTAAATCATACACTTACGTACAAACTAGGGGTCCGCGATCTACCGCAGTTAGATTGCCTACCTGAAAATATACTGATTACTGCTGCGAATCAGAATTTTTATTCCGGGCAACGGAAAAGTTAAGATTAATTTTAAACACCATACACCGAATATTAAATAACGAATTTAACAAAGTTTGAGTCATATAAAGTTGGTACATTTAAGGGGCAACAAAGTGCAGTGGTTAAGCTTGTCCTATCCTATCCTTCCTATCCTTCCTTCCTTCTTTCCTATACTATAAAATGACAAGGAAAACAGCTGTCTATAGTGTACCAATGGAACGGAAAACGCCGGCTATAGTGAACCCGTAGCGTAAAAAATTAAACACCGCTCCTTCTCCCCAGTCCGCCGGCCAGATCCCGTCGATTCCCTTATAGCGCGACTAATCGTGTACCTTCGCGTCGGCGGCTGTCGGTTTTAAAACGTTTTTCGTTATTACCTCTTTTCTTATAATTTCGCCGATTTTTGAAATTTTCGGAAATTTAGATTTTTTTGTTGCACGATTTCGACCATTTTCGAACCTTTTCGACCTTTTTATACTTGATTGAAACTTCTACTCTATGAGCAACCTTATGACTCTCTCCTTTTTACCCCCTATTAGTTCAAATTGACAATTTTTCTAATTTTTCCTACATTGAGCTTAAATCTATGTCTTCCTCCTTTGTTAATAAACGTTTTTCCAATTTCCTCAACCTAAATTACTCTAACTTCACTATCATCTATACCGACGGTTCAGTGTCTCCCCTATCAGCTGGCTATTCCTTCTATATTCCTGAACTCCATATTTCTTTCTCCAACAATCTCCCTCCCTCGTCCTCTTCCTTCACTGCTGAATGTTACGCTATTCTCGAAGCCATTCTATTCATTTCAGATTTAGCCCCTAATAGTTCTTTAATTGCTTCTGATTCTATGTCCTGCTTACAATCTCTTATATCTAATCCATTTAATTCTAAATTATCCCCTCTTGTTTTTCAAATCAAATCATTTATAATATTTATATACACTCTCAAGCAGTCCAATCACCATATTCAATTTTTATGGATCCCTAGCCACATCGGTATACACGGGAACGAAACTGCTGACGGACTCGCCAAAGCTGCCTCCAATACTATCCTTCCTCCTCTTGCACAGTTACCTTGGTCCGATTTTTCCCCTCTAATAGGTCTTCACATCACCAGTCTTTGGTCTAACCATTGGAATAATCTGCCAACCCACTTTGCATAAAAATACAAAACCATTGTCCCCAGTGTATCTAATAAAAAACTTGGTTTTATAACCTAGCTTTACCATTGTCCGCTTTAACCGACTCCGTGTGGGCCACTCGCTTCTTCCAGAACATGCTTATAAACTTGGTCTTAACCATTCTCCACTCTGTACCTTACACTCAACCGAAAGCGTCTCTGACATCTCTCACTTATTATTCGACTGTCCCTCATTATATACCAAGCGTACGTCCTTGATTAACTATATAAAGTCTCTAAACATTCCTCCAACTCTCCCTTCTATACTTAATACTAAGACTGAAATGGTCATTGTAAAAATAATTAACTTCCTTTTGGAAGCTGGTTTTGCTATTTAAGGTGGTTACATTATCTAGTTTTTTATCACCTAATTTATATTACTTTTTCTTGTTATCAATCTTTTCTTGTTTTTATTTATATAAGTCTTTATTTTCTGTATAATTTTATCTGTATTATCTGGATTAACTGTCGAGCTATTATAATTTTTTACTAAAGGCTAATAAAAAAAAAAAAAAAAATTGACCTCCTATTTAAAGGTACCTCCAATTTAAGTATACTTCTACGTCCTGCCAAATAGTTAAACATAATATATATTTAACATTATTTTGTCATGTAATTCACTTTCCATTGTATGTATTATTTTTATGTCGTACACCACGACCACGGTCCACGGTTAAACAAAATCCCGCACTAAACCAAGCGTTCACGAATTCCTACGTTTTCAACGTTTGCCGCTCCAGAATTTCCATGGGATATACCACCTATTGCTACCATAGACCTATAATAAACTAATGGACTGCGCCTCCCTCACCACCCAGCCAACACTGAGTGGCGCCAATATAGTCTGAGTGAGAAAGAACATATTGGGGAAATCTTGGTGGAATCATTTAAGAGGAAGAGAGAAAAAACATAATGGGAGAAATCATAGACGTACGAAACTAATACCAGCTATTGTTCTGTGCTAATACTGTATATCGTACCTGTGACCTCTCTCTCTACGCGCTGTCCATTAGTTTATAGGTCTATGATATGATCACAGAATATTATTCTGTGATAGTGATATGATTGCTACCATCACGGACTAAGATATACAGGACTGGACACGAGATGAATATTGTGGTTACGAAATGTAGTACAACAGGCGGAGTTCGGGGGGATATTTTCCTTTTAGCATTACTACCGCCGTCTTAGTGGATACTTATGGAACTAGAAATTTGTATGATGTGTTCTAGTTCCATAAGTATCCACTAAGACAGCGCTAGTAATGCTAAAAGGAAAATATCCCCCCGAACTCCGCCTGTTGTACTACATTTCGTGGTCAACCCCTCACACCCTCCGACCTTGTAGTGTCCAGTCCTGTATATCTTAGTCCGTGGCTACCATAGATAATAAAGATATGGATAGGACATAATGGTCTTATCAGCGGTCTTCCAGGGGAATAATTGAGGCCAAATAAAGTATATCTATATGGAGTATCGACTGTCAACAAAAAATGTAAACAAATCGCCTCAATTTCTTATCTATGTTGGACCACAAAACACGAATGGATCTTCGCAGGAAAAAAATTTTTTGTGTCCGTATATAATATTGCCTACATTTAGCCCCTTTTTTGCAGTTATCAAAATGTGATAACATTGATAAATCGATAACATAATTTTCATTATAAATTATAATATTATATTTTATTATATTAATTATAATTAAAATAGTTAAATACATTAATAGTTAATAAGTTATTAAAAAACGCAATATCGTAATTTAAAATTTAAAAATACACAATTCATTGAGAATACAGTATAAATGTACAATCTATTTACGTGGAACATTGTTTTAAATTTTCAATCTTTAGCTATAAAAGTTAAATTATATAATAAAATTTGAAATTTGAAATTCGAAATTCGAACTAATACCCAGATAGCAATTGTGTAATGATATTATTATTATTACAGTACACAAAAAAACATATTTTAAAACATTGCAATAAAATTATTGAATTACTTACAAACGAATCAAAACCTATGCAAACAGAAGATACAGTGCCGGCCCGATGGTTTTCGGGGCCCGGTGCAGAATTTCGCGGGGCCCCATATGGCCAATGGCTGTATATGTTAATTTATTAATTATTATACAATATACACATTTATTTTATTTTTTAGGGACTTTTTTAAATTGCCTGTGAAAATAATATTACCTATCAGTATTGTTTTTAAAATTTAGATAGAATGACTTTAATGATTCTACATCTAGATACATATTTTTTTGTCATATAAAAATGTAAAATAATCCAAAACGTACCTTTTCCATTAATTTAATGGAAATAGTACGTTTTGGAAAATTTAATGGAAATAGTTAATTTTGGAAAACCTAATAAAATATTAAAATATACTCCAAAATGTGCTTTTTCCAAAATAAAAATATTATTAATTTCTTATTTATTGTTTCAATATGAACAAACCGTTTATAAATAAAAAAGTAATTTTGAAGACAAGGAAGATTTTTTAAATTATTTAATAATATATTATTTCTATGAAAAACGACTCAAATGTGTTTAATAATCTAGGATTATATTTTTAATTTAATTTCAAACTTAATGATTGTGAATATTATAAATTATAAATTATATTCTAGTACGTTTTGGATTAACTATTTTATTTCGCTATACCTACAATACGGGCAGTAGTACGTTTTGACATAACATAAAAAAAAGTACGTTTTGGAAAAATTTACGAAAATAGTTCGTTTTGGTATAGTTAATGATTGGTGCCTATTATTTTAACATTGGCAATAGTACGTTTTGGCGTAAAACTGGAAAAAGTACGTTTAGATTATCTAAATATAATTTTTATGCACGGAAAAGGTTCGTTTTGGATTAAGGGGATTGGAAGCGGCGATTTTCTGTCTTTATCTAACACACGTGGAACATAGGATTATAGACGTGTTCTATGTCCAACGTACCGATTAATCTAATGAAGCGATAAGAATTCTGAAAACAGATTTGAATTTGTCGTCAAGTCTACTTGAGATCGACTTTCCCACATTTTTGATATTGTCCCACCAAAATCATAAAAATGATATATTATAAAAAGTACTTAAAAAATTTACAAATTTCAACTTTTGGAGAAGTTTAAATCAAAAAATCAAAAATGTGGGAAAGTCGATCTCAAGTAGACTTGACGACAAATTCAAATCTGTTTTCAGAATTCTTATCGCTTCATTAGATTAATCGGTACGTTGGACATAGAACACGTCTATAATCCTATGTTGCACGTGTGTTAGATAAAGACAGAAAATCGTCGCTTCCAATCCCCTTAAGCAGTCATTTTTAACAGCTGATTTGACCTGTAAATAGTACGTTTTGGTCTATTCTGACAACACCAATCGATTTTTCGGCGTTTTTTTTTATAAGATTCGATATCTAACTCGTTTTTGCCAATTTTGGCAATAGTACGTTTTGGATTTCCACCCCTCAATCAAGGTAAGATATTAAAATATAGACATAGTACCTACACATACTTATTCTAATTGGTATTCGTCGATAACAAACAGTTTCCTAAGAAAACAACACGGGTCGCGATATCCGTATTACTGCTACGGGGACAATATAATTATGTTTGTTTATAGAAAAAATGATATTCGTAACAAGCCCGCCATGCGCGGGGCCCGGGGCGGTCGCACCGCTTGCCCCCCCCCCCCTAGGGCCGGCACTGAGAAGATATAAATACAATCAACATAAAAAGAATATTGAAAAACAACCACGTTTCTTTACTAAAAATAAAAAAATAAACTTGAAAATCTTCAATTGTCGTCGAGTGAAGGTAATATAATAAGAAAATCCTTACTAAATAATACAAGTGTTTTAAATGTTCATTCATATCACGATCATTCTTATAGCGCTAAAAGAAAATGAATTTCTTAATATATTGTTGAATTGTATCTTTTAAATGACGATCGTAAGTGAATAATGAATATTGTGTTTTTTTTTGAATTGTGTATTATTAAATTTATTAACTATTAATGTATTTAACTATTTTAATTATAATTTATAATGTAAAAATATCATGTTAGTTGGATAGTTATGTTATTATAATAACATTATTTTTATAACAATATTTGTGAACTATAATAATAATAATATCATTACACAATTGCTATCTGGGTACTAGTTCGAATTTTGAAAATATTTATCAAATTTTAAATTGTATTATATAATTTACCTTTTAAAGCTAAAGATTGAAAATTTAAAATAATGTTCCACGTAAATAGGTTGTACATTTATACTGTATTCTCAATGAATTGTGTATTTTTAAATTTTAAATTACGATATTGTGTTTTTTAATAACTTATTAACTATTAATGTATTTAACTATTTTAATTATAATTAATATAATAAAATATAATATTATAATTTATAATGAAACTTATGTTATCGGTTTATCAATGTTGTCACATTTTGATAACTGCAAAAAAGGGGCTAAATGTAGGCAATATTATATACGGACACAAAAAATTTTTTCCTGCGAAGATCCATTCGTCGCAAAACTAATACGTAATGAATTTGAGGCGTCCTATCCATGTATTTATTATCTATGGTGGCTACCATGATTAAAGATATCAGAATATCAGATACTATTGTTATCATCACGGTTTATCCTATTTAATCTATTCTGTGGTTTATCCATGTGAGTGTCTAAAATTGCATAATTAATATTATTTTAAATAATAAATATATTAAAACTTAAACTTTTAAGTGACGAAACACTCGAAGCTAACTGTTGACATATTTTAAATGAAAAAATAAGTAATAACATTTTTTTGTACTTCTGTGATATTGTTCCGATTCCGGTATTTCACTATTTCTGTAGGTACCAAGCTATAATGAATCATAAATGTAGTGTTTGAAATACAGTTTAGTTTTTTTTAACGAATTCCTCCATTTTTTTCCTTACATTATACACTATTAAAAATGGAATCTACCGGAACAAATGATATAACAGAAAATGCCGAAAGCAAAATCCAAACCACTGAAAACAAAATCAAACCTCAACAGCGATCAGCGGAAAAAGAAAAACTTGTTCTAGAACTAACAGATATGGGCTTTTCCAAATCACTAGTGCTACAAGTAATATATTTTAATATTGAGCATATTTTGTACTTAAATTCTAATTTTTAAATACCTATGTTGAAGATTGTAGATAATGCTGGTGATGTACCTAAAAACTTAATTGTTGAACAACTGTTGACTACAAGTTCAGAATCTAGTGTAAATATACCTGTGGTAGATGATGATGGGGATAAATTATGGGAAGATGTTACTGTTGCTAATAAAATGGTTATCGTTATAAATAGTGCCTTGAACATGAGCATTGGGAAAACTGCATCACAAGTAATTGAATATATTATAAATTATAATATAACCTACCACACTATTTTTTTTCGCCCCAAAATACATATTTTAGTATGCTGAATTCAAGAGCTTGAAAATTTTTTGGAAACTTACTGTTCAAAAGTTACGGCATATAAAAATTGCCGATATTACCGACTAGAACTATATATGGCTTTCACTCTCATTAGATCCATGCATAGTGGTAACTTTTTAATGAATATAACGCAGTATGAAAGTTTGGTCCTTTCATAACGATACTTATTTTTTCAAATTAATAAATTTAAATTGACAATTTGTTGTCAAATGTGAAAATATTTTCTACGATTTGCCGTAACTTTTGAACAGTAAGTTTCCACAAATTTTTTTTAAACTCTTGGATTCAGCATACTTCAACGTGTATTCTGGGGTGAGCAAAAAGGGTTTCCGTTAAAGAAGACTTATACCTAAAAAGAAATATACTTTAATGAAAAATCATTTTTAAAATTATGATTTTTGATTTCCTATATTGTAGGCTGCACATGCTGCATTGGGCTTGTATGAAGTGATGAAAGAACGTGCAGATCTAAGCTATGATTTAATTACATGGAATGAACAAGGGTAAGATTGAAACACTATTTATATTTTATAGGACCAGCAGATGATTTACAAATTATCTTCTTTAGATACCTAAGCACCTTAAACTCGTCTCCAAAATTAACTTTTTTTCAAAATCGAATACTAATTATTATGTAATATAAATACTAAAAGTTTTTAAGTTTTGTAATAGTTTATGTAACTTGTGTTAATTACTTCCCATGTGAAAGCTTCCCAATTTCATTATAAACAAAAACATAAAAATCATTACTTCAAATTACAAGAAAAAAAATGTTTCCTCAAAATTTTATGGTGTATATACTCTATTCAAAATAAGACCGTGACGGCGACCAGTTTACTTCGGGCGGCGGTCAGACGCTGTCCCCACTATGGCGACGCGCACAACTTGGCCGCCTGGTCACGGTCTTATTTTGAATAGAGTATAGAAAATTAAAATATAAGCATACAGTAAAATGTTCATGTAGCTACAGTTATTCGTTAAACGTTATTGAATAACAACAAAATAACAAAATCGCTACATAAGAAAACGAGTGAATATCCAATATTTTATATTGTAAAAATATAAACTTCAAACACTCAATTTGATTTGCTTGTAGACATTATTTTTGATAAAGGTAGACAAACTTATGAATAAACTTGTATTACATTTTAAATCTTAGATTTAAAAAGAAAAATTCTTACTAATTCTCAACTAAAATAATTCGCTAATTTTCGGTATTTGTTAAGATTTGTATTTTAAATGCTTATAAAAAAAACTGTGACTAAGGATTTTTAATATTTTTTACATGTCATTGTAACAATATAGTAGGAGCCTTGTCTTAATTTTTCAAGCTTTTTTACCCAACAAACAAGTTTTATTGATATTCATAGAAAAAACAACTAATAAAATTGGAAACTGAAAATGTCAATAAACAGTTCAAAACAAATCTAAATATTTTAATTTTATCGTATATAGAAAATGCAAATATAAACAACCAGTGAAATTTCACCAAAACCAAAATTATTCGTTTATTTCATATTTTATCTTTAACTACAAGATCTCCCAATTTCATATTATTTTCCAAAAAAGTATTTTATTAGTTAGGTCTTTCAGTTTTTAACTGTTTAGTCAATTTATTAGTGTTAATTACTAATAGTATAAACTGTTTTCAGAAGTCGAAAAATTGTTGTTGCAGCAAAGAACACTAATGAACTCATTAAAGTGTGTTCAGAAGGAAAAATCCAAAAAATTCCATTTTTCTGTGTTCACGACGCAGGTCTAACTGAAGTGGAACCTAACTCATTCACTGCATTGGCTTTGTTTGGATCTGATCAAGAACTCAAGCCTGTAACCGGAAAACTTAGACTACTAAAATGAATAAAATATGTTTGTTTTGGAGAACATTTAAATGCGTTTATTGGTTATATTTAATAACTTACAACTAACTTTTTTAGTTATACAACTATGAATGTGCTACATGAAAACACAATATTGTATTCAGTTAAAAGTGAATAAAATTGAAAGTAATCTGCTGATATAATATTATATAGTTGTTTTAAAAAATACAATATTAATTATTAATATTTAAAAACCAAAATAATTTACCTATAATCATTTAATCTAGGTAATTAGAAACTGTAAGGTTTCCTTATTTTAAATGAATAATTTAATCATTATATGTTATCTAATCTTAAAGTATTATAAAATTATCTAAAGAAATAATTAACTTGACATTCCAAACAATCCAAATAATAGTAATATTTAACTTTACATATAATAGGTACATAACATTATATTATGTATATATAGTGTTGTAAAAAGCATTATAAATATCCATTAAATGATGTTTAATTAATTGCCAACACCTTGCAATACACAATCTAACCAAAAAAATTACATGCCATGGTCAGCCTAAAAGGGGTATTTATTAAATTATAATAAAAAGTACAAATTGCGTTCACGCATAACCTGAGAATGAATAAATTCCAAAACATAATAAAAACATAGCATCAGATTTTTCTTGTTTTTAACATGTCAGTCTATTATAGAGGTTTAAAGAAAATATAAATAAATTAAAATAAAGTTTTTGGAGTTTGTTTTTTGTTTGAATAAATATATTTAATTTGGATGATTATGATTGTAAAAGAATTTTGAAGCATTCGGATAACGGGTAGGACAAAAATCGGGATGAGTATCTAGTCCGGATCTGCCAAATGTCCTAATGCGTTCGGTATACGCATTCTGTACAGCGGTGTCTGCTCCAGCACTTGTTATCACTTCTGTATTAATGGCTACACCTGCTGCGCCCATGGCAACTTCCAAATTTTCTAAAAACATTATAGTAAAAATAAAATCAGTATAATTTCAAGTACAATGGTTTCCAGACTGATCTAAAAACAAACAGTCATGATAATAAAATTACAAAATGGAGAATGACTATTGACAGTGACTTTTGATATTGGACATTTCAAACCCAATGTTTTCAAAAGACGGATAATTAACACTACTCTATTCAGAATAAAAATTCACTTTTGCACGCAACTGAGCCGTCAGACCCCCTGGCAAGTGTTGGCTGCGCTGTGATTGGTCGCCAGTTATCGAAAAATGCCGTCACCCGTCACTATTGACAGACGCCACCGTGTATACGGATGATCATAATGACAAGATCGTAATAATTATTACCTCTTATGTTATAATGACAATGTATATTTTTTTTCTGTACCATGTATCTTGTACTTATACCTTATTGTTCTGCACCAATCACAATGCCTATGTCGTATACAATTATTCGTGAAACGGTGTGTTATTGTTAGCTACGTGTACACCTGCGGCAGCAGCATAGCAAACATCAGCGCCAACTGGTGGTAATAGACATGAACGAACAAGACAAATTTTCGTCAAGTGAGTGGGAATTCTTATTTTTAATAGAGTATAAGTGCAAGTAACAATTACGGATTTTATAGTATGTCATATTGTTGCCACCGCGAATTAGTTATTGTTAATTTAATAGTTATAATTTTTATTAGTGGACCAGATGGTTATGACTAATTATAAGAGTGTTACGACTTTCTATACTTTCTTTAGCATAACCAGAATTATACCAGAGTATGAAATAAATTAGATTCATACCCGTTGATTTATAAATAAATAAAGTCTGGATTACAAATATACAAACTTATTTTGCACGTTTTTACATTTTTGAGAATATAAATGTATACATTGATTATTTCTAAATTAAGTAGCATAATATATTTTATAAATTATAAGTATAAATAGTATAATATTAAAAATTGTCCATATTATTACCAATATCATAATTAATTGTGTTAATTGTAAACGGTATCAATGAAGTAGGTAAGACCCTTAGAAAATTGATCAGATATTTATAAAAACATACTGTCCGATCGCCAAAGGTCTTTCAAATATGAAAATATCAGCAAAATAAGTGTTATGCTGTGTAAAATGTAACTTTATAGATCGGTCACTAATTGATCTTATTATTCATATTTAATGTACAAAATAAATTAAGGGGGTTCTGTTATTTTCTAAGAAGCAAGAAGAAATTAGGAAAATTATGTGGCAAGAACAACTGGGCCATGTCAATGTATGCGAGTGTAAATGAACATTAGTGTGTGTGTGCACACACCGCAGTGTATGTCAACGTGTCGCGACCCATATCCACATTCTAAGAACCGGAGTACTCGCACTCACATCTGAGTATATTAAATTAGGAAAAAGTAAACGGTTACTTTTCGAGTAAAAACAAACATCAGCTGTGACAAAATTATGAGACTTAGGTTGGTGCGATTTTGATTCTGTAACAATCCTAATTTATGGATGAGCTGTTAAGATGTTATTATTTTTACAGCATCAAACATATGTCAATATCATATGATTACAAACTTGATTATTGTTTATTAGTTATTTATTTCTGAACAGTTAGTACTTAGTGAGGAGATAAGTAAATAAAAAGGTGGGCAAGTGGGTGTCGCTCTGCTGTACAGTAGGTTACAAGTGGGTCACTTTATAATGGATAATATTAAATTTGAATTCAACGATATAATATCATTGTATAAGAAAAACGATTCTGAGCGGAGACTGTATGTCGGTCTATGTATAAGACATATTATATACATATCTATGGTATAAAACAAAAAATTGACCTTTAATAGGTACCTATAATAAATTCCAAATTAATCATATCACAATATCCATTAGGTACTTACAACGCGTTATTAATAAAAAAAACCGTGATACAAGTAGAAGTTTCAAGTACCCACAAATAATATTATTCAATCACAACAAAATAACTAAAATTTTGATAAATTTTGTCAAAATTCGATCTTTAAATGCTTATAAAAAAAACTGTGCATATGTATTTTTAATATTTTTCAACTGATATTGTAACAATATATCAGGAGCCTTGAATTAAATTTTTACACTTTTTGGCCCAACAGAAAAAACTTAATTGATATTTATACAAAAAAAAACTAAAAAAATTAAAAACCTAAAATGTCCGTAAACAGCCCAAAAAGATTCAAAATATTTTCAAAACTGTATTGGGTATAGTAAATGCTAATATAAACATTTAGTGAAATTTCCATGTATCTACAGTTATTCGTTTTTGAATTACAACAAAATAAGGAAATCGCTACATGAGAAATCGAGTGAATATCCAATGTTGTAAAAATTTGAATTTCAAACGCTCATAAAAATTTAATTTGACTTTCTTATAGACATTTTTTTTTTGATAAAGGTAGATAATCTTATAAGGAATCTTGTATTACATTTTAAAATCTTAGATTTAAAAAGAAATTTTTTTTTACGAATTCTTAACTCCAAATAATTTGCTAATTTTCGTGATTTTTCCATATTTTGTCAATATTTGAACTTTAAATGCTTATAAAAAAGAAATTGTGACTAGAGATTTTTAATATTTTTCATCTGCCTTTGAAACAATATACTAGGAGCCTTATATTAAAATTTCAAGCTTTTTTAACCATCAAATACAATTTTATTGATACTTTTAGAAAAAAAAATGAAAAAAGAAAATGTACCTAAACAGTTCAAAATAAATCAAAATATTTTGAAAATGTTATCGTGTATAGAAAATGCAAATATAAACAACCAGTGAAAATGTCATGTATCTATGGTCATTTGTTTTAAAGTTACACCAAAAACCAAATTCAATTTTCTGAAAAATCGATTTTGCGTAAAAATTCCCGTTTTTCCTTAATTTTTCTTTTGTTTTTCTTGGCGCTTTTGAAAAGTACTGGGAATTTTAAATTTTGACCTCCTTCGTGCACCAACGATTTTCGACTTTCCAATCGAACAAGTCGAAAATCGAAGCATTATTTCTAGTGATGTGAGTCTCGTAAATTTACAAAAAACAATTTACTTTTTTTTTACCAAACAAACAGTTGAGTGACCACTTTATTTGTATGTCTTTGTATTTTTTATCAAGATATTAGGATTATAATAAAAATTACTAATTAGGATTTTTATAAAATGAAAACGACAGTTACGTAGTTTTCATTATACTATAAGTTGTTTTTAATTTTTTAATTTTTTTTTGAAACAGATTAAAATTATTTTTATTTTATATTTTACTATGATAAATTAATAATTATAAATTGTTATTATTAATAAAGGGATTAAATACTAATACTTTATTTTATTTTATATTTATCTTGCCTTCTTTACATTATATTGTGAAAAAATTCAACAGGTACGCTATAATTTGAATTTTAATAAAAATTTACCAATTTTACCGTAAATTTGGTAAATTTACACGGTAAATTACCATAAAATTTTTTTACGTAAAATCCACATCACTAATTATTTCAACTACTATCGTGTACACAGACACAAAAAAAAAAAAATATAAAAACACACATCATTGTAAAATCAATACATTCATCGTTCCACTCAGAATCCAAAATTAGACAACACATAATATACTATTAACAATGGACTTTCATACTATTTTACACTCAACATTTATTCTAAAAAAATAAAATAAATATGAACAATTTTGTTATGTTTATGGCTGTAATCGCTTGCTCAAAGAAATTCTAAAGTTAGATTGGTAAAATTGGTTAATTTTGTAATTTTGATAATGGCTATGCTTTAATTTGAAATGCCTTATTGCTTTTTAGTAATTTAGATATTGTATGATGGGTATGAGTTATTATTATCATTGATATCAAATCTAAAATATAACAAAAACAAATGATAACCTATTTATAGTTTATAGTAAAAAGTTATTAGTTATAGCAGGACAGTTTATGGAGGGTCACCTCAAAGCCCTCAGTACATTCCGCGATATTACCTCATGGAGTCTTTGCACTAAAATCCACCAGAGTGCGTATTTATGTTTAGCAGTCGCCAATAGATAAAAATATATGTTTTTGTAAAGTTTATGAGTGTATAAAATATATTACGTAAGAGCCTACAAAGTGAGCTACTTTTTGAAATCTAATTAGTTTTATTTTTATAAATTCATTGCATATGCCATATTTGTATCATTGAATTAAGTTCATAAATTAGCGTATACTCTATAGATTTTTTACGAAAACAACACTGCATAATATCTCCATATGGTGTCATGAAATTCAACACCAAGGCTCGTAATCAGTACCATTATAGAACATTTATGGGAGAAGATGCTTGAAAACCACCAGTTTTTGACGGTAGAGTGGACAAACTTAACTAGAATAGAGCATACACTTTTAATATATGTAATAAATCAACTCACTAGCTATTATTTGAGATAAAGACCCTTGAGGCTTAGAACTTGTCACTATCTTCCTGCGTTTGTTAGGCATACCAGATAAATATGCATCACTATAAGGTGGCTGAGTTCCTTGACGTCTTTGACGTTGTGAATCTCTAGCTATGACTGGTACCCATTCCTGTAAATTAGTAACCTCCCATAAATATTTATTTTTTTGTACCAAAATATTTAGTTTATAAACTCACAGAAGGAACATTGTGATGCCAATCTTGAGATCCGATAACAACTTCGGGTAACGGTTCATTGATGTTTTCGGAAGAAGGCATAGAAGGATTGGAAGATTGTTCTCCATCAGTCTATAGAATAAAAATTATAAGTTTACACTATTTCCGATTTCAATAATTTTCAAATACACAATAAGTCTCAATACTGACCGCACTTAATGCTCTTAGAGCTGCTTCATCAAATGGTACAATATACTCAACTACAGATAAACTCATCATTTGGAAAGAGGTCATTCTTTCCCAGTAATAGTCAATATTTGCACGTAATCCCTCCATTACTAGAATGTTTAAATTCGTAGGAAGTGGCAAGTTTTGCTAAAATTATTTTGAAAATGATTACTGACTATATTTTAAAATAAGAATATTAATAATTACCATTACTGCGGAAACACATAGCCGAAATATAGGGCGGCTGTCACAGCAATAAACTATCAATGATAAAAATCCTTCAGCAAATATGGACAATGTATGCGCAATATTATTCATTGCTGCCGGTCGATCTAAAACACATATTTATACAACACGTACAGTGATATTGCATAAAATAAGAGCTACATATTGTTTTGAAGCAAGTTTATATTATTTTTTTTATCTTTATTTCATATTAAGAGGACGTTACACGGATATTTGTTGTCTATGTCTTACAAGTATGTAACATGGCAAATATTGTTTAACGTGCAATCATTCTATCTTAAACCAATACAATTTTATTTACAAATGATAGATAGAGTTGAGGCTATTTGGAGACATCATCATTATAAATTCATATTGTTATATCATTATTCAGTTTTTAAGAATTGTGAGAATTTTTAATTTACGCTATTTTACACACACATAACTTACTAAAAAATGTAACCATCATAAAAAACCAACATACAAACACAGATAATGGTCTTACCATCAAGTTTCATAATAAAGCAATTCACTTTCATTTTTAAATTAAGAGGACGCCACACCCGCATGTGTTGTCTCCGTCTTACAAATGTACAACATAGCAAAAACTCTTTTCTCGCACCATATTTGTTGTAGAACTACCAAATTTTCACAGCACTTAAAGAAGAACTTTATCTGTGCAACAGCGTGCTCTTTTTTTTCAATAACATATATACAATACAAGTTATTTGCTTCTAAACATTTGGTTTTTTAATTTGCTTATAAAAAATGATTGGATGGTGCTATTGAAAAAAAGAGCACGCTGTTGCACGGATAAAGTTCTTCTTTAAGTGCTGTGAAAATTTGGTAGTTCTACAACAAATATGGTGCGAGAAAAGTTGTCCCTCGCAAAAGAGTTTTTGCTATGTTGTACATTTGTAAGACGGAGACAACACATGAGGGTGTGGCGTCCTCTTAACGGAGATAAACATGATCTACCGAGCATACATTTTCTGTTACACACTTGAATGCAAAGACAACACATGCGGGAGTGGCGTCCTCTTTAGCCAACATGTGTGCGGGAGGGATAGCAATGTAAAGATATTATATGCCTATGTTTAGTTATATTCTTTTTGAAAAACCCAGATTTATATGGATTATTGTAATATCGCCTCACGGGTCTGATATGTTTGCCCAACACTACTTTTGCCTGACAATAAATTTTACATATTTTTACTGTAGGTACCTAATACTAATATTTAAACAGATGATAATATTGTTCTGCGTGAAAGTGTTAAAGTAAGTAAAACTACATAAAGTTTAATAATAAAAAACCATATAACTACATTAATTTACTGTCGCTGGAAGTCATGAGGTGTGGTAGTAATGATCAACTATGGTCTATGATCGCTGTTGGTTGCAAAAGTATAAAATTTGAAAATTAAAATGACCGCTGGCAACTATATGGGAGTCAACATGTTAACTTAATTATTTACTCTTACATTTTTAAATCACTATGATTGAGGAACATCAATAAGAAGTCATAGTAATTATTGTGTGATGCAAACAACTTTAACAAGAAAAAAAATTATTGCCAAGTTAGGAATCGACATGTAAACTTTTTTGATTTTTAATTTATAGAAATTTATTTATTAACTGATATCACACCCAAATGGCATAAAAATTTGGATCCAGAAAAATTTCGGTATGAACAGCCCCACAAAAAATCATTTTCATTTTCATTTAGTGAGATAGATCTCCAAAACAGGAAAGCGGATTTTGTTGTTTGGGGTCTTGTTAGATTCACATTGGTTAGGAGAAGAGCAGTGAAGATTTTCAGAACTTTATCTTTAATGTTAATTCACTACAGAACATAAAAAAATTAAAACAAATTTTATTTTTTTTTATGGTTTTCAGCTTTGTAGTGAATTAACGATTCAAGATAAAGTTAAGAAATCTTCACTGCACTTGTCCTAGCCAATGTGAATTTAACAAGACCCCAAACAACAAAATCCGTTCTCGAGTTTTGGAAATCTCCCTTTCTAAATGAAAATCTAGCAAAATATATTAATTCCATATTTAGTATCTACTTGATAATCTTTTTTTATTGAGTTATCAACCAACTTTCTAGCTATAATAGTTTAGGAGAAAAGTTAAAAAAATAGAGATGTTGGGACTGTTCAAGTAGAAATTTTTATGGATTCAATTGGTTATACCGCTTGGGTGTGATATCAAATCTGAAATCTCTCTCATTAATATTTTATATTTAAGCTAGCTAAATTACTCACCTACTCGTCATTATTGAGTTACATTTTTATTATTTTCCTATATAACACAAATTCTTGAAGTTTTCAAAATTCATACTTTTTTCATTTCAATTACCATACTTACTTGATTTAAAACCAAGAAATTAATACCAATTTTCACATAATTGAATACAATAAAAACTATGTTAAAAATTAAACACCAAACAAAAAACTTACTTTCACCAAAGGAGATAACCATTCCACGTAGATTTTGAAGAATACATCGCCGGAAAGATGCATTCACATTAATATTTGTATTTTGTGGCACAGTACATTGCTAATGCATTCAAAAATAAAAAATTGATTTAATTGCATCTTAAAATGAGTTGTACAGTAATTATTAATTAATATGCATTTTACTTACCAAAATATTTGTATATGGCACAATTTCTAAAAATAAGCGATTTGCAGCATCTTCGATGTTGTGAGGGCTTGGTGGTCGATTCAGCATAATTCTATGGATTATGAAATTTACTATTTCTTCAGAATGTGTAGAAAGTGGATAAGTTCTAAGAGTTGAAGTGCGAGTTAAATCCACACTGAACATGTCACGTAGGGTCCAGTTACGGGAAATCATTATGAAAAAGTCTACCAACATTGACCCAGATTGACCCTCTAAACTTCTAAAGTATGGTATTTCTCCAATAGGGGTTGTCAGCAATCCATTTGGTAAACGTGGAGTTAATTGAGAGGTGGATGTACTCATTGTATGATCATAACCCTATTTAAAATAAAATGAAAAGCCAACATTAATATACTCATACTCAAACATTTTAGTTAAAAACAAAAAAACCATTAAATTAAAAGCAAAATAAAAAACATTTCATGAGCATTATTATGTTATAAGTAGGGCTCAGAAGTTGTTGCATTTGAGTGTTTTTTTGGGGGGATATTAAATTTATTAATGTTTTCTAAATAACTGTAAAAACAATAAATAAGAATAATCTTTTGAGATGTGGTGCTAGAGAATAATCTAGATTTGGAGATAAATGAATAATGTATCGGAAAAAAATATTAGAAGGAAGATCTCTATAGGCAAAATATTATATACAATAAATTAATGAATTGGCCATCAACCAAGACGGAGGATTGCTTGGATTAGTTTTATTTTACTCTATTCCAAATAAGAGCGTACTGGGAGGCCGATAAAAACAGTTCAAATTCACGCATGCATATCACACTATAGACTGTTTCTGTCACTGTAGCAAGACACGGAGACCAATCAAATAGTCACAGAATAATTTGACAAAGCTGTGGGGTTTTACGTTCTTCCAAGGCGGTGTGGGCTTTTAATTGGATTATTAGTAAAAACAAATGGTAATGGATGAAGGATGTTACTAGATAAGAATGTTAAGGATGTATACAACATTAAAAGGAAGGAAAATAACAGAGAAGAGTGAAGAATTGCTGCTAACCATCTCAGAAATGAATACAGAAAAATAAATAAATTGAGTAATTAGAATAAAATGCTCTAGAACATATAAATGATACAGTCTCAAATTATCCTATATTATTTGGTTGCTAATAAAATGTATATAACATAAATATTTATAATCAATGATATAACTAATTCTTAAGAGAAAGTCACATTATAAATGTCTACTTACTAGTACTGAACTACTTGCAGGAGGCAAATTTAAGTCTCTGGTTCTATCAAAATCTACTTCTCTTTCAAATGTATCAAAAACACTTTCCATTCCAACTCCTGAAATAAGTCAGACTTGTAAATAAGAAATATAATAATAAAATAATATTTAATTAATTAATTTAAATTAAAATTGATCATTTTTTTCATTTAAACACATTACTTTAGTATAAAATTATCATAAAACTATTAAACGCATAGATTAACCATACTTTTATGATATTGGGATAAATTTTAAATACAGAAAAATATGAATATTATATTACTATATAGTATATATAAATATTTTTTTTTTCATTCTAAAAATATGATATAATTTTATTAATCTAGACTAAAAAAAGTACAATGAAAGTAAAATAAAAATACATAAGGAAAATTACTTATTTGTCCAGCTAATGCATCAGTTAAACTAGTACCCTGTCCAGTAGCCTGAGCAGTATTATTTGCAGATGTTGTAGCTGTGTTGTTACGCTGTCTTCCCCAAGTCAGAATTGGATGTATACCAGACATCAATCCATCAGATTCTTGCACATAACGAGTTCTTGATCGACCTGGACGTCGACTAGTAAAAGATCTTACTTCATTAGGAGAACTTGGAGAAGAAGTATCTGTAGTTGAGTTTCCACTAGTGGCAGAAGATGTGGATCTGTCAGTTCCTTGAGCAGAACGCCTAGCTAATACCATTGGTCTTAAATTTGATTCAAAATGATGTGAACTGCATGGTAAAAATGGATCCATACGAGGGGTAGAATCCCAGCGTCCACGAGCTAAGCCTATAACAAAATATATTACATTATGTATATTGGTGGGATATTGGGGGGGGGGAGGATCAAGGGGATCAATCCCCCCATAGGCTGTATATAATATGCAAAAATTTTCAAAGTCTTAACTTAAGGCATCTATCTTTAAAAGCGGGTCTAGTGGATAAAATCATATCCCTTCCCCCATGATAAGCTTAAACACGCCACTGATGTATATACAGAGCTTAAAGTGGGGAAAAATTCTAGAGGGACTAATATGTCTGCATATAGTTTTAAGTGTTCCATATATAATTTTTAATGAAAATGTAATGAATAAACGGTGATAGTGTAAGCATACTCATTCCACTTTAACCCTGAATAGTTAAAGGGGACGTTTTTTAACCGCCGTCATAAAAAGGGAGACTGAGTCCCCCTGTTACCACTTTCACCCCTGTGTATATATTTATTATTCAATTAGGTAATAAAGATATCTATTAATATTTAAAATAAAAAATAATAGCTTTTTTTTTTAAGTCCTTAATCAATATTAAAATAAACATCAGTCTGAAATATTTCATAGGAGGTTCAAAAAAATATTGGTAATAATTAATACCGGTTAGGTTATGTTTTACATGTTTTGAACTATATTACTCCAATTAATATAACTTAATTAAATGTACTACCTTGTGATGGAGGATTTGTTGTCGACGATGAATCAGTTGTCCTAGGAGTTACACGTGGAGTTCGAGTAGAAGTAGTAGGTATACTATTCCAATCCAAAGATTGTTCAGACATGAAAGGACGTCGCACTCCACTAGAAATTACATCAATCATCTGATCCATCCAGTCAATAGGCATTCCTCCTTGATCAGCAATAGTAGCAGATAGTTGTATTGGTTCTAAAAAAATATATTATTATTATTTTGATTTTTAAAATACCATATTCTATACGAACGAGAAACAGCAGCAGGTAAGCCTGTTGTCGCAGGGGCCGTTGGGTTAATAAATGCAGCTTCTACAGAATCTATGCGAATAGACCCTGGTGCAAGATCAAACATAAGTTCTACTCCTTGAGGAGTCTCAGGCGGGAAATCTGTAGATGTATTATTAGTTTCAGTATTTGGATCAACTGACATGTTTGTGTTTGTATTTGTTTCAGTAGCTGAAGTGGACACCACATTAGGAGTTACATTTCCCCCTCCATCTGGATTCAAAACAATAGGTATAATACTTAGCTTATCCTCAGAAAGAATTAAAACAAAATGTAACTTACAATCAAGTCTAAAAGCTCGTACACTTGGTATAGATTGACTTGTGGTGGTTGTTTGGGTAGAAGTAGGTTGTTGAGTAGACGGGGGTGCAGCTGTAGAAGTAGTTGTAACTGAATGAGCAGCGTGCAAAATAGTACCTTGTAGCAAACAAGGACGAGATTGGAAAGAACGTGGTGGTGGTCTGCTAAATGAAACTCTTAAATCACTTATTGCATGATAAACATGTGATATAAAATGCATCACTTCAGACACACCATTGAAAACCGTTTGTGCTCTAAGTGATCCATGTTCTCCCTATAATTTAAGCAAGATTCATATTTATAAAAATATAATAATATAAGAGGAAATTTATCAGTTTTAATGTTAAAATAAATAAAATATTTCATGTGTAATACTTCAAAAACTTTAATTATCATACTTCTATAGTATCAAATTGTGGATCATCTCCAATAAATTGGCAATACATAGCATAAAATGGCCGAAGTCTTTCATTTAATTTATTCAATTCTTCAATTAGTTCTCTTAAACGCCGTCTGTCATTTAAAGCAACTGTAGATCTACTTTCTGAAGTTTGACGATCATTCCTTATTATGTGTAATTAAAAATTAATATTTATTTCTTTAACTATGTAACAAATAAGCACATTATTATTGGTCAAACCTTAAATTTTGTTCAGATGATGTAGAAGATGGTAAAGTTCCAGTAGCCTGTTCAGCTGAAGATTGGTTAGTGGATCCTCCAACTGGAACATTTTCAGGAACATTTAAAACTTCACTTTCAGCAGCTAAAAAGAGTATTATTAAGATAATATAACTATCTAACTCTGTACAAAATTGTTAACTATTAAGTACATATTTTACTAAATCAAACAATACAACAAAAAAACCACATATTTCAACCTCAATTAAACTACTCCCAATAATAACTCACCAGATCACAAAAATACATAATGAATAAATTCTAAAAACCATTTGCAATAACATATTTGATGAAAAAAAAAAAAATATATATAAAATATGTTGTTTGTAATTAAATGCTTAAAAACTGAGTAATTGTAAGTTGTAACCAAAATAAATTTAAAAATTCTGTGAAGGGCTTACATGTTTCAGTTGCATTTTGATGAATTGGAAATAGATTATTTGCTTGCATGTGATTATGAACTTGACGCATTAATCCCGGAGGCATTCTCATGTGATGTGTAGCATCAATAGTAACAACAACAGTATTTGGGAATGTTTCATCGACTTCATAGCTCCTATTAAAATAATATATCATTATAGTCAATAAATAAAAATCTAAGAAATATTTAATCATATTATTTTAAAATAAATAATTTTTAATCATACACATTCACTGAATCTGGGTCTGCTTGTGATGGTGGTGCAGATGATTCTGAAGCAGACGATTCTGGTGCTCCTACGCCTTCTGGTGGTACACTTAGGGTTGTAGCTTCTGCCTGATGTGACCCTTCTGGCAATTGTTCTGCATTAGAAGCAGAGGATTGTGGTCGATTGGCTCGAATGGGTCCTGGATTTTCGAGTCTATTTAATATTTCATTGCCTCTGCGTATCATATCCAAAGCCAATGATACTCTGTTACCAGTCCCATGATTTCTAGTACTTATAAGACGTGGCAATTCTAAAATAAATTATACAAATAACTTATAAGATAAGGACATAATTAATTTTTAATCGAACACCAGTTTATACAATAAAACATGTAATACAATAAAATAATATTTGACTTAAAAATCTTTGAAAAATCATCTACAAATAATATATTATAAGTGATTTATAAATAAACCATATAAGTTCTCGGTTCTTAAACTAAACATTGGGTGTTTTATAAAAATCCTGAGACACCCTTCACACTATAATATGTATGAATTCTTTATATTTTCATTAATTTTGCAGCATATCTAAGGCCAGTTCATGGCACACTGATTGAGAACCACTGACCTATATGAAATTATATATTAGAATTTTAACATAATATAGGTATCACAAAACATTGTAAATTACTAATTTTGGTAGTTGGTTATTGATGAAGTTTTTTTAATTTTTAATTTTAACTAATTCAATACTATTTTGTAATAGTATTAATAATTATTTAATGAGGTAAATCTTTTAATATGTACACTACAAAATAAAAATTTCAAAAATATACACAAAAGAAATGTATTGAGGGATTAAATATATCTCTGTAGTTTATTGACTTATGTTAGACGAATCAGTTTTCTCTTGTATAATTATAAAAGTTACCTATTCAGTATAACTTTAATTTAATAAAAAGGGTTAGGTGAGGTTATTATTTTAAGATAAGATGGCACTGTATCCTATGCTCCGGCTCCCACTTAGCTGCGCCCAAAACTCGTCCCATCTCACACATTCCTACCACTGTGTCAGTGGCGGCTTGTGCGCAAGCGCATCACATGTCATTTTATCAAAATAATATTTTTTATTTTTTTAAAACTAACTGTTGTAAATTGTTTTTTTTTTAAATATCGGTGTTATTAAAAAAAATCATTTAACAATATTTTTCGGAAAAGAACTATTATGTCGTGAACATATTGTTGTTCCTAAAGTAAAAACAGTTATGCAAAATGCACACACCAATCGGTGCGCAACACTGTGACAGCACCGCACGCCTGTTTAAAATACGTTCGGTTGATAAGTGGGGGGATCGCTAAATACAATGCAACTCGGTGAGCAGTTACTACTGTAAACCGATTAAAAAAAAAACGTAATCTACGATTAATTTTGAGGTTTATCTATTTGTAATCTGATTTCTGTATCAAATGGTCGATTTTATTTGATGTATATATATTTTATTATTTTTATAATTAAGTTAGGATAATTAAATGACTTGCATAATATTATTAATAAGATACATTATTTTAAACCAGTAAAAATGTTACATCTTAGTAAATGCTTGTTAGTTAATATTGTGTACACCACGAGTCGCCACTGCACTATATCAACCCGAATGCTAGCCATCATCGCCGTGAGTGGGATAATTTACAACAGCAAGTAGGTAATAGAGTAGGAAAAATGTATGCACGTAACTGAGGAGTTCGTCCATTTGGATGTGAGAAGGAGTAGCATTTTCTCACCAGCTGGAATATAGTATTATTATTTTATTTTAAGATGACACTGAAACACTGATGTACACTAAAAACTTGTAAAATATGTACATAAATAACATGGGATACAAAAATTCTAAAACAGCAAAAATGCAAAATAAAACTTTCACTTATAAAGTTTTTGTTACCAAAATTAATTGAATTATGTACTTTGAATGCATTATTCTAGAGCATTCTAGTATTCAAAATCATGTTAGATCATACATGACGAAACATTTTTAAGGAAAAATGAATGTAGATACAAGTATTATATACAACCAGCATATAAATATGTACATTACCTCCAGCATGCATCAACTCTGAAGGTATACCAATGGCACCGAATAAAACAGTAGGATCGTGTGTATGCCATCCTCTAAATCCAGGTCCTGAATTTTGCCCAGAACGACTAGTAGTATTAGTTGTTGTAGATGATGATGATCCAGATGTAGTTGTTGACAAACGAGGAAGTTTCTGCACAAGATGCATAACTTTTCCATCAATACCTATTAGAAAAATATTTTGTTATAATATTCATATTAAAAAATGAATACATAATTACATTCGTGCAAGTATCATTATACAACTTTGATAAGTGACTTAATTCTGAAGTCATAAAATAATTTTTAATCTAAATGTTTATTTGATAAGCAAATATTATCTGATTTCCCTGAATAATCTTAAATTGTATTCAATGATTCATAGATACCAATTATATCTATCTTTCAACACCAATTAAATGACAAAACAGAAAATAGAAACATACTCTAAAATATTATCTAAATATTGTTTGATATTTGGAATAGGGGAAAATATGTAATTATGTGTAAGTAATATTAATTTTAAAGGTATTAAGAGGAAGTCAGCAATATAACAATTATTCTACTGCATTATAAATGGAACACAAAAAAGATAAATTACTTTAGATACTTCCGAAGTTAATTCAGTTTTAATATAAATCCAGCTCAGTTAAAATGGTTTAGTTAATTCACATAACAGTACAAGATTTACTATTACAACTGAATAAAAAAGGCAAAGAATAATTGAGGTAAATCGATTTGACGAATGTGCATGTAAACCTAACCTAGTGGAAGCATATTAAATAAATATAGTTTTAGTTAAGCATGTGTATTGTTCAGCTTAATTTTCATTGATTCAATATGATTCAAACTAATTGAAACTAATGGATGCATGTAACCAGGGTTCTAAGGTAAAGTTATCTACTATTGTTCATTTAATTTACAGTTTCAATATGTGTAAAAATAAAAAATGTTAAGAACACTTAATTATTTTGTTATACATTACATAAATTAACAAATAATAATTCTATTCATTCAATTCCTTATCATTTTATAATTGCAATGGGTAACACATATTTTTTTAAATTATGACAAACAAACAATTGAAGATTGGGCCGGCCTTATAATGAATTTATAGACTAAAATATGAGTGTTTGACTTTAGTAAAGTAATTGGAGCATACTTCATATTTTAAATACCAAATAAATTAAAATATATACATTCCGTTTCAAGTTAAAATTCCACAATGCATTTTTTTTTTAAACCAAGTTTTATATACAATATGTTTCTTAATTTTAACTTAACTAGTAATTAATTTAGACGAACACAATACTAAAAAAATAAATCAAGGCTTTGGCTACCAGCATGGTTTAATCTATTCCATAATTTCATTTGAAACTCAATAAATCCATAATGCATTTAAATGTATATTTTTTTTATACTATACTATATTATGCTAGCAGACACGGCAATGAGTTGTTATACCTAGGTTTTTATGATTATGGAAGCAGTAAATCATAAAGTAGGTACTCTACCTGCGGTAGATCGCAGAACCCACGTGATGCGTACATAAGAGTATAAGTTAACTCTTAAGTATCAAAAAATGAAAAAAAAATTGGTTGACCCAAACCTTGGTTCAAAATTGATACATTCTGTACTAAAATACAGGCTTTTCGCATTATTAAAACTAAATAAAACCAATAGCAACCATTTATAAATAAAAAATAAATAAAATCTCAAAATCCCTGTTAGAGAAATACCCTGGGTTTACTAATTTACTTATGATTGGTTGTCGCGATAACTGAAAAGTACCTACTTAGCTATACTCTTAATAGGACACTATAGTGAGAACTGGTAATCAAGTTTAGATTACTATATATGGATATTAATAGCATGAATTTAAAAAATTTTAAATGGTTTTAAGACGTTGTATATATTATCCGTTGTATCCGTCTTACAAATGTACAATATAGCAAAAACTATTTTTGCACAGGACAACTATACTCCCTCTGTAACTTTAATTGTATTTATGTTATCCAAATAATATAAAAGCTACGACACAGATAAAGTTCTTCCCTATGTGTTGCGGAATTTTGGAAATTCTACTATAAATACAACAGAGAAAGCATAGTTGTCCCGCACAAAACAGTTTTTTTTGCATTTGTAAGACGGAGACAATGCATGCAGGTGTAGTATCTTCTTAAGATACTTTTTTTAACATTTTCTAAAAAACAAAACGTTAACAAAAAATGCAAATATAAATTTGAGAATATAAAGGTCATTAAACGATAAATGAAAATCTTATTTAAAAAACAAAAATATATATCAAAAAAAACGTAAAATTTCATAACGTTTTTAAACACCAAAAAATAGTATTTCATACAGTAAATATATCATATAACAATTTGAATATTTAAATATTGATACAGTAAGCTCATCTGAAGCCTATTAAATATAAAAATCAATTTAATAACACAACTTATCACACCTATAATATTCAGCTAAGTATTTAATAATCACACAAGATAACAAAATCTATGATCAAAAATAGAAAAATATCTTACCAATATCAGCAAGTTTGGTTTCATTGCTCAAGACACGACCACAAAATATCAATCGCTGGTGGACAACTGCAACGTTCACTTGTGCCGCGATGTGCTCTTTGAGTTCCAGTATAGTAAACTTGTAATAATAATAAATACGAACAATAGAATATCTAACAAGCAACAAAAACAACAATTTATGGGGTAACAACATAGTGACTTACAGTGTCCGGAACACGAAATCTGTGATTCTGTGAATCCAACGTCTTTATTGTCAGATTAATCATTTTGGCGTTCGCGGTCGTACTCCCGGTGGTCCTGGAATGCGAAAAAAAGTTTTAACAAAAACGTTGACGAGTCGATGATATCACAAATTAATAAAATAAACCCATAGAGCACAGGCTGCAGTAAGTAATTTATTATAAGGCGCACGGCGTAATCACCTAGATAGTAATAATATGCTCCGACGGTGTTTAATCAATACGATGATAATGTGCCTGCACAATGAAATAGGCTAGCGAACAGAGCTCGAGATTATTATTTTGTATCGGCTGTACGGCTGTTCTGCGTTATTACCGTTGTTTGATCATCGTTCTGCGGACGTTTAGCGACACTTACGATTTGAAGACGCCGAAAATTCGAGAAACGAATTCATACGAACTCAGCAGAAACGCATCGAAAAAAGGCGAAACGGAACAGACCGCGGTAGAGACGGAGTGAGAGTGTGGGCTTATTGGGCCATAGAGACATAGAGTGTGGGTTGTGTGGCACTGTGGTGATCTAGTAAGTGGGGGAGAGAAAATATAAAAGAGAATACGCAATGACGAAATATCCGTGATATCCATGGAGTAACAACGAACGGCGCCATCGAAGGGAAACACTGTTGCCAACGATTGAGGAAATGGACTTTGGCGGAATGAGACGCCGCGCCATTGGTACACAATATACAGAACACGCACATAATACATAATATATTATATATCCTTTTTCAATATAATATTGTTCAATTTGAAGTAAATATTATATATTTTTGTATAATATATTAATATTAGAATATTTTGTAGATTATTGATTATTGTGAGTCATACTGTGTGACTGAGAGACCGACTCACTGTGAGATCCAATTTTATTACATCAATAAAATGTTATTGACCGTTTATAGCACAGTTAAGTGGAATTAATAATATTACTGTTGATTATTTTATAATATAAGTCACGTCTATAGGTAATCTTTAATAATGATATGAATAATAAATTATTGTAATCAATAGTCATCAACATCGAGGTATATCAACTATAGTTTATATACCTCGATGGTCATCAATCATCATTGATAATTGATATTAAATAATATTTTATTTATATGTATTAAGTATTTAAGTTATTCTCAACGTCATGCGACATTGTATATAAACAATAAACATTAAACATCTGAAAACCCTACATAACGATATCAGTCTTCAACTGGGTAGATAAAAATAACTAATACAATATAATTATGTATTAATTAATACATCGTTCAATAGACCTTATACTAGTACAAGCAAAGAACAAACGTATAAGATCTATGACATCGTTACAACTTTTTCTCTCTTGTAGTCTCGTTTAAATGTTAGTTTCATCATTCAGAAGCTTCTGTGCAAGCTAGGTCCTTCGTTTCTTTCAGTTATGTTGGTCTTAAAGTGTGGAGGAAATGTGAAGTAGGAAAGTTGTATCCATACATTAAAAATCAATGATTTGTCAATTGAAGACCTGGGGGCAACAATCGGACATATCCTTTTTTTGAAATTGTTCAATAGACAAAAAAAAAACATTGTAAATTCCAAAAAAAAATCTAAAAATTTTTTTAAAAATTTTAGAAGTTAGTTTTAGATTACATACAATGTATGTACTTAAAGATACTACTTAAATTTTAATAATAAGTTAAGGAAGCAATAAAAACTTGTGTGGACATATCTTGTTGTTGAACCATAATTAAATACTTGGAGATGTCTTGTTGACTAAAATCAAAACCAGACATCTCCATTATAATAAGAAAAATTAGGAGATGTCTTGTTGTTGCACCAAAGTAAAACCAGACATCTCCGTTTATATGATATCTCTGTATTTTTTTTTTTTTTGATTCGTGTGTTTTTTATTCAATCTGTTACAGTAAGAACAATAAGAACAATTGATGTTTAGTAAAAGAATAAAATAAAAATAAAATAAAATAAAATAAAAAGACAGACCGGACGGAGTGCAGAGGCCTCCCAGCGGAGGTACTATGACATGAGTATGATTTTAATTAGGCTAGCAGGTCACGACACCACTGTCTTTTAAATCTTTTAATTGGGTTACCTGGGATGGAAGCAGATGATAGATCGGAGATTAAGGGATTCTTATGGTTAGCTAGGCGGCTATTGAAACGTTTTTAGTGAGTTTTAGTTAGTTCAGAGACAAATGGTATTTTGAGATCAGAGTGGAGGGTCTGGTTAGAGACATAGAATGGTGCTTTTAGAATTGTACGTAGAGTTTTGGATTGGAATCTTTGAATGCGGTTGATGTTGGAAATTTTGGCAGCGCCCCATAGTTGAATCCCATAAGTCCAGATAGGTCTGAGTAGGAGTTTGTAAAGTAGGAGCTCGTTGGATAGTTTCATGTGCTTTGATGTTAGAAGTGGTCTAAGGAGTCTGAAGCGGTCATTAAGTGTACGGGTTTTGCTAATTATGTGAGGTTTCCAGGTGAGGCGGCGGTCAATAAGAATACCAAGGTAACGTATACACTGTGAAGGAGGAAGTGGTTGATTATTGAGGTAAAGTGTTGGGCATACTCCTTGACGAAGTGCAAAGGTACCATGAATGGATTTGGTTTCATTCATTTTTACTCCCCATATTTGTACCACGATTCAACTGAGTTGAGATGATCTTGTCTGTAGGAGGAGGCTAAAACAGGATCAGGACTGGTTGTTATATGGCTTTGTCGTCAGCGAAATCACCGACTAAAGTATGGGGCGAAGTAGGCTGGTCAGAGATGTAGAGATTGAAGAGTAGGGGAGCAATTACTGTGCCTTGTGGTACGCCTGCTTTTATTTCAGTAGGAGAGAAAAAAGAAGAACCTACGCGTACGGAAAAGAATCGATCTTCGGGGTAGGATTTGAGGATCAGATAGTAGTGACCAGGAAGGACAAGTTTTAATTTATAGAGGAGGCCTGAGTGCCAGACTCTATCAAAAGCTTGAGAGACGTCAAGGAAAGCACCAGTGCAGTATAATTTTTCCTCCAGGGCAAAAGAAATTTTGTCAACCAGACGATGGACCTGATGGATCGTTGAGTGACTGTTGCGAAAACCGAATTGAGAGTCAGGTAGAATTTTGTCTTCATCAACTATTGGTAGTATTCGTTTGAGAAGGAGTTTTTCAAATAGTTTGGAGAGAGTTGGCAGCGAGGCCTATATGAGGAAGGACAGCAAGGGTTTTTTTTTGGTTTTGGTATGAGTATTATGAGTATTTCCATAATATAGGAAAGTATGATAGACGAAGCATAGCATTATAAATTTGTGTTAGGAAAATTATGGTTTTTCTGGGAAGGTGTTGATGACCCTTCTGGTCATCTCGTATGGTTTGGGCCATATGGTAATATTGTTTGCTTTATTTCTCTAAGCTTGTTATTATTGCAATTAGACCAGAGGCTTTACCATTCATCAATATAATTGAATTTAAATTATTATATTATTCCCAAAAACGATTTGTGTTAATATAACAAATTTTTAACAACTCAATTTTTTGGTCCATCGAATATAAAACTCATAAAAGTTGTTTCCGTTAAAACATTGATAGTAAATTTGTAAATAAATCAAAATTTCCTTGATGAGCTTTCCATTTTTATTTGAGCTCAGTGGTAGAATATGACCCTTGAATCAGTTATATAACTTAATAGATCCAACACTTTGCGGCTTAATAATTATTTACAGCTTTCTGCTGTAGTAGTAAAATAATAATATTTTTCAAAATTACTCGAAAAGCCTACTGTAAGGGGTTTGTATAGGCAATTTATCAAAAGATAAGTAAACATGACACCGCACTAAAAAGTTCGAGTGTTTGAACTTTAAAGTGTTTGCTAAATAATTCAATATTCAATATTTTTTATAATAATTTGAACGTTTATAAACTGTAATAAGTAAGTACATTATAATATTATAATCTATATAGTAGTATTAAAATACTTATAATTATTGTTATTGAAAAAAGAAAAAATACAATAAATTTGACTCCGTAATTCCGTATGTTGGTATACATAATAAAATTGTATTATCTTGTTCTGTGATAATATGTAACAGCTTTTATGATAAAACTGCTGACAACAATGACAAAACTCGTGATGATATAAATGATATGATATTAATGATATTAAACCTTGAACGAAAAGTAGATTGTAGATTTCGTTTCATGAAATAACCCATGCTCCATGCCACCATAGGCTGTAAAACATACTTCAAACTCTTTTAAACCTTGTAGTAGTACTTTAGTGGCAGTATAATAATTTAATTGAATGGAAATAATTATAATATACGGAATCAAAGTTTATTATGACAAATTAATGTCGTTGGTCGTTAATATTTCTCTTTTTCTATAATAGTGTCTTAATCCGATATTGTTC
Source organism: Macrosiphum euphorbiae (assembly GCA_949089665.1). Classification (NCBI taxonomy): domain Eukaryota; kingdom Metazoa; phylum Arthropoda; class Insecta; order Hemiptera; family Aphididae; genus Macrosiphum; species Macrosiphum euphorbiae. The sequence goes on along the minus strand of CARXXK010000001.1, from coordinate 73,603,452 downwards.
CGTATTAATTGTATTTATTATTGATTGAATTTATGATCGATGGAGGTGAATGATTACTACAGTACTAATAAAAGTAACACGGACGAAGAAGAATTATTACTCAAACGTTTAATTGCCCTTAAAAGTACGTATTAAACATTGGTTTTTTCACTTTTAAATATTCATTTTGTATTTATTCATTGTAATTATCTTTGGTTGTACATCTAATACCTGTTAACTGTTAAGTACATACAACTTTTTACACAATAACTAGTAAAGTCAATCATGTTACTAATCGGATGGACTTTAAATAATTCAGAAATTGCGCTTTTATAGCATTCATACTGTACTAAACTATCTCTAAATATTTGAGTTGAAATACCATTTAGATACTTCCAAATTTTTCTTAAGAAATAAGTAGGTAGCTTATGCTTTAAATTTGGTGAGAACAATATTATAGCCCATTTTCAAAAAGTGCTCTGCACTTGCTTAATTACACAAGTATAACAAATTATTTTGTTTAAGGAATGCATAAACATTTTTCTATTAACATTTAAGATTTGAAAAATTAATACGAGATTCTTCATAAGTTTGTCTACCTTTAAAAATAATATATCTACTGTAAAGTCAAATTACATTTTGATGAGCCTTTAAACTTTAAAGTTTTTACGACATTGGATATTTACTTGTTTCTTATTTAACAATTTTCTTATTTTGTTGTAATTTTAAAACAAATAACTTTAGATACTTTTTATTAGTTTACACCAAATGTTTATTTTATAATTTTGTATAGGTACTTGATAAAGTTTTCAAAATTGGTTGACTTGTTTTGAGTTGCTTACGGACGTAATCAATTTTCAATTTTTTAGTTTTTTTTTCTCCTATAAAATGTTATTTGTTGGGTCAAAAAGCTTGAAAATGTTATACTGTAAATACTTAAATAGGTACTTTAATTATTAAAAAATGGTATTAAACTTTCAACGCCGCTGACGCGTATAATACGTTTATATTATACGCTTTAATTGTATCGGATTTTTTTGAATAAACTGGAACTAAAATAGGCCATTGACAATTAACTTTAAATTTAAAGGTATGGGTGATTTTATTTTTAGTTTTTCCTGTCGTTTCTGAAATCACGGGCTGCGTTGTACATGTTAAAAATAGGTACATAGGCATACATTTTTTTTATAAGCATTTAAAGTTCAAATGTTGACAAAATTCATTAAATTTAAAATTTAAACCAAGATTCCACGTAAGTAGTTTATACTGTAACCAAAAAAACTAAGAACTAAAAATTGGGCAAAGAATAACAATTTTAGTTTAAAAATATTAGGTATTTGTTCAGAATTGTTTTTCTTATACAATAATCTTATATCATTGAATTAAAATTTAACACGTTCATTACAGCGACTTCTCTAAACACCTAATGTACAGCAGAGCGTTACGCACTTGTCCGCTTTTTTAATTGAAATATTATGTTTTTGTTTATTTAGAGCAACTAGACGATGATGAAAATAATGATAAACCAAAATTACAACGGACCCCGAATAATATCAAAGAAAATATTATTATTAATAAAAATGTTAAATCATCATCAAAATTTAAGTATCTCAAGGATACTACTGCTCATAAATTCCTTTCTACCAAAATAGATAATCGTAACTTTACCAACCATCAAAGTAAAAATAAACAAAATAGTTCATTTGTTAAGACTAATTCATCTTCTAAGGTGTATACCAAACAAAATGTGTTACATTCAAATCCTGTCAAAACTGTTATTAGCAAAAAAATTCCTGAAATATTAACCAACAGTCAAAATATCATAAAGTTTGATTCAGAGATTAATGAAATTGTGAAGAACAGCTTTGTTAATAATTGTAAAATACCATTAAATGAGAGTTGTTATGAAACTTCCGATGTTTCGCAGACATTGCGTAATGTTGATAAATATATGATTAATGTTCAAGATTATTTAACTTCATCAAAATATGTTGTCGATAAAGAAGCAAACTCTTCATCAGCTAAGAAAACTAATCAATCAAAAAATGTTCATGTCAATAGGAAATTTCAAAATCAATTAATCTCTACTAGTTTGTTAAATTCAAATTCAAATACTTTAGCATCTAATAATAAGCCAACAAGTATAAATAAGAAAAAACTAATAAAGAAGTTGTCTGTAAAAATAGTTGGATCACCTAATCTTGTCAAGATAGGTAAAACAAAATTAATACGTCAATCATTATTTAGAAATAAATGGAAAATCAATAATAAACTAAATCGCTTTGAAAATAATACAATTGAACGTAAACCACTCTCAACTTTACAATGTTCAACATCAAATACATTAATACCGTCTTACAAAAAAACAGAATGGAATAAAGCTGCTAATACAACATCTGTACTTAAATCAAAATTATCCAACTCCAGTAATACTAATAAGTTAAAATGGACAAGACCCAGTATATTATTGGTTAATAATGTGAACAATACCCACCCATCTGTACCAAAAGCCGATAAATTAATTTTATTTGGCAAGAATAAAATAATTAGACAATCGTTAATAAATCCAATTCAATCAAAAACCAAATCATATATGCTCAAACATCTCTCTCATAGATTTGCTTTAATGAGGAAATTACAGCAAAAAAATATTGTTGCTAAAATAAAAACTGTTACAAGCAGCGAACAAGTTAAAAATAATATATTATCGAAAAATACTGTAATTAAGCCAGTTGAAATTAAAAGAAATGGCAAGAGGTCGTGTTCCGTGTATTCATATGTGAATCCAATATTGAGGTAAGTGTTTTTAAACAAAAACCAATACATTTTGATGGTGTCTTATCATTTGTTTTTTAGATCAAAGACAAATAATACAAAGTTGGATAAAACTGGATCCTCGGATAATAAAATACCACGTTTACTTAATATTTCTGATAATAAACCTCAACAAAATTTGAAAATTATGAACAATGATAAAAATAAAATTCAAAATTTAAGTTTATTAAACAGTAAAACCCTCCAACGACTCAGGTTTATTAAATCTTATTAAGATGAACTAATTAAATTATTTTTACAATAAAAATGTATTTTCCAGAAGTAAAAAAACACTCACTAAACAGCTTTGTCTAGTATTTAATCGCTTTGGTGTTTGTTCAAAATCAGATCAAGGAGAATGTGATAAACGTCATTACAAAAAATACATCACATTGTGCACAAAGTTGGCTAATTTTAATTCAAATGTATTACTAAATTAAATTTCTGCTTTAACATTTTTTTTTAGGTTTTTAACTGGAGAATGTTCTAAAGAAAACTGTACATTATCACATAATATTGTTGAAGAAAAAATTCCATTTTGTAAGCATTATTTAAATAGTGTTTGTGTTCAATTAAATTGTCCATTCTTACACGAATATAGAAGTAAAAACACTCCTATTTGTAAAAATTTCCTCCATGGTTCCTGTAATTGGGGGAAAAAAGTAAGTTAACTTTCAATTTTATTTTAATAAATATTTTAATATTTATTTTTATTTTGAAAACATGTAATGTCGGAAATATTCATAGTAATTTTTTTTCACCATAATTCAAGTGTCCTAAAAAACACTTAGATTTATGTCCAATTTTTGAAACAAAGAATGAGTGTCCACATGGTCAAAAGTGTCTATACCCTCATGTTCAATTTGAAGATAAAAGTACCATTGTAGTTGAAATCAATGAACCCAGATACTTTGAAATAACAATACCCAATAATGACGAATCCAATGAAAACGAGTATATTCAAATTGTACCCAAACGCCGTGCACCTTTATTGGATTTACCATCTTATATACCTTTGAAAAAACAGTAAGTATTTGAAATGTATATGTGGCCATATTCACCTTGATATGCATTCAATACATTATAAACAAATAATTGAATGATTGTAGTATTGATATTTTTACCATATTTCTTTTCAAAGAATAGAAATCTTTAATTATTATATAATATATTTATATTGCACTATTTTATTGAAACTGATTAAGAGGGCGTAATAATGGGATTTGTTGTCTCCATCTTACAAGTGCATAACATAGGAAATTTATGCTCAATAGGTCACGTTTAGCTCCGTTAGTTTAAAAATTAGAGTGAATTTACCTCTTATAAAATTGTATTATAAGATTATTATCTAGGGCATCTCATAGATTATTTATTATATTTTAATTTTAAAGTGATTTATGAATATTTTAAGATGTACAAACAATTAACAATTTTAAAATAACCATGACTCACTTTAAAATAAAAATATAATAAAAAGCATATGAGATGCCCTAGATAATAATCTTACATTTAAATTTTATAAGAGGTCATCTAACTCTAGTTTTTAAACTAACGGAACTAAACGTGATCTTGTAAGACAGAGACAACAAATGTCTGCATAGTGTCCCCTTAATAAAATCTATTATACTTAATAGTTAATAGACAATATGTTTAATAGTTTATATGTTGACATTTATTTTAGCTTCCAATATTAAATAAAAAAAAATGTATAACATTATTTTTATACTATGAGTACAATGCAGGATAATTGTATTTGCGTATTATAATTATTTATAACCCTGACAAATTAATTTTTAAATTGTTAGGTATCTTAATATAGTAAATACATAGTTACATTATTTCTTAATACATACAATTTAACATATTTAATTATAATTATAATCTTGACTTATCAGGTAAATATTATTTTTTAAATGTTTATTTAAAAAAGGTAATTTTACTTTCTGTAATAATATTTTAGGTTTAAATGTACAGTTCAAAGTTAATTAATTTTTTCATTCAAAAAATTAAATTCTTATGTAATCATAAATCAAATTGTTTATCTTACTATGAAATCTCATAATAGTCATGTTTAACCTGAATTTTAGGAAATCATGAAATACAATTTACAATTATATTAACATATATTATTTATAAACAATATATTTCTATGATTTTGTTAATGATCATACTATTTTGAATTATAAAATTTATAATCATAATTTTGGCTATGAATTAAATTATTTTGTTTCAGATAAGTTGTCTACAATTATGTAGATTAACTTTTAGGGAAATGCTCAATATCAACAAATCTGGTATGTAACACGTTATAATTTTTAATTTGTACAAGTGTATACACTACATGATCAAATATCCAATTTAAATAACTATTGGTAAACATGTTTTTATACATACATATAATATAATAGAAGACTGGTATGTTTGTATCATAAATTTTTTGTTATTTTATTTTAAGAGAAAAATTTAAATATTACCAAAAAAAAATATTTTTCTTAAGAAATATATTTTTATTATATTTGTGTTTCGTTTTTTTTTAGTTCTCATAATAATTGTTAAAGTTGGTATTTACTATTATTTATTTTGTTGAATATTACAATATTGAATTTATAATTGAATTGAATTCCTTAAATTAGATATACAATTAATTTAATAACTAAAAATTTTTCTTTTATATCCGTAGATATCACATTTAATGTATTTTTTATTACATTGAATAATCCATGAACATTTTTTTGTTTTCAGAGATTTTGCATTAAGATGTTAACATTTTAATGTTAAAATTTTGCATAAAAATGTATTCAAATTATATAATGATGTTCAAAATTATGAAAACTAATCAACAGTTAGTTGACGAAAACTGCCAACCATGTGATGGTGACTGTGGTTTGTCAACGCTGATACTCGCCCTTGTCTGGCACTCTCACTAAACATATCCTCTCTTACCGACATTTTTTCATTTTTGAGTATTTGTTCTCGCTTTTCTAACAGTTCTTGTTTCCATAAACCTATCATTATTGTTAAATAAATAAAATGTTTATTACAAAGTTATGTGTTTAAAAAATAAACTTACCTATCATTTTCGACATTTCCATTTCTCCACCATATTCTTTAGGCAATAATGACTTATCAACATATGTGTGGCTCTCCTCTATTGAACTAAATATCTGGAGAATGATTTGCAAGAGTTATACATAGTAATTATTCATGGATATTATATTAATAAGTTTGTTACTTTTACACGACTTCTAATTTTTTCAGATATCAAGGTCATTCCAAAATCCAGAGCGAATTTCAAACTCAATGGTACATTTACTCCATATATTTCTTTGTGTCGCATTGGAAGTGTTCGCTAGAAAATATTAATAAAAGAAATATTTATTTTTATAAAATAACAATTTTTATTATTATTATTATTTTAGGTATAGCCTTTATTTAACAATATTATAGCTAAACAAAACTGTGTATATTAAGTATTTACAAGACGATGATTATTAAACCAATAAGGAGAAGATAAAGAGTACAGACTGACAGTTTAAGATAAATTATATTGGATCTTGTATCAGTATTGGAATCTTGCCAAAAATGTGACGTTATCAATCTAAAAGTGTATACCTTATTTATATAATTATATTATGTAATTTAAGTATATAAATAAATTATATAATTTTAATTTTTAAATATTGTGTTTTTATAAAGCAAAATATAATACCTCTCCATTTTTAACAATTCTGACAGCTTCTCTTGGTGTAAATAATGTTAGTTGTTGTAAGCACATACCAGCTGCATCTGTATAATGTACAAACCCACGAATTTGGTTTTCCTGGTCTTCCATGAGAGTTTCATATGTAACACCGTGCATTCTGCACATTTCTGCATTGGTCCATATTGACGGATTGAAAACTCCTTAAAAATGTTTTAAGTATCAGTAACCAAGTCATTTTTTATCAAATTACTTTAAAATATTCTATCCACAGGTACATTTTATGACATTTTAGGCATATAGCAAATCTTGTGAAGTACTTAAATACCTACTTAAAAAAAAAAATACCTGGGTTTTCTTCTGAATGTTTTTTTAGTATACACATTAATAATATAATCAAATTTAAATTTTATATTAATTTTTTTTTGATAATTATAAACCTGGCTACTGGTTAGTAAAAATATAAATTTTAATTTTAACTTGAAAAATCTACATCCTAATAGGTAGTGTTTTGTTATTACCAAAACATAAATACATCAATGAAACCTATCTGTGTTTATATAAAATAAAATATAGAGTATAAATAAAATAATTTATATAATATATTTGACTGTAATAAACTGTACAAAAAAATTCTATATTATGTAAAAAAAAATAATACCTCAAAGCATTTGAATAATTTTTAATTTTTACAAAAATGTATTTGGAACATAATATTTTGTTGATAAGTATTCAAATTTTTATTTTGAATAAGTTTTTCTACCAATAAGTTACTTGCTTAGTTATTCTCCGCTCAACAATACTTCAAATATTTATAACTTATAAGCAGATGAGCAATTTGACTTTTATATATCGACATTATGCAAAAAATATTTTGCTTCAAATAAGAAATTAATAATCCATAGTATAGTCATTAAAAAAATTTAAAACTGATATAAATTAGTAGAAAACATATTTTCAAAAACTTCAATATTTTTTGAAATAATGAGTGTCTTACGGTAAATGGATCACCCAGTAGTTAGGTACTAAAAGTAGTCCTGTTATTATATACCGCTGAACCGTGTATTTTGACTCAGTTAAATTTTACCTCCCGGTAAATATTCACTAGCGAAATTTTACCCCCCGGTAAATATCCACTAGCGAAATTGTACCGGAGGTAAATTTTCACGGCGGGGTTAAATATCCCTAGTGAATATTTACCACAAGTAAAGTTTCACTAGGGATATTTTACCCAGATAAAATTTCACTAGCGAAATTTTACCTCCCCGTATAAATTTACTAAATCAAATTCATAAATTTACACTATTAAAATGTTTTTATATGAATTAATCTTTTACGTTAACTTAACTAGGATTAAGGTCTATTTCCCCAGTCCCCCCCCCCTTTTCAAACCAAAACAAAATAAAAAATACATTTTACCAATATTTTCTATAGCTTTCGTTTGAAATGTTTTATGAAAATACTCATTTCATTTATATACAACCGGTTAAGGTTTAAAAATCAATTGGTAGTATTTTTATGGTATTATAGTATTATAGTATTATTATAACATTTTATAATTTAAAAACATAAGCAACGAAGTCAACTCAATGTTGCATGGGTATTGTCATATTCAGTTGCGTAGTCAGGGTGGTTTTGGGTGTTTAACTACCCCTACCACAATTGACATTTTTACTCCTAATAAATGTACAATGAAACCTCTAAATACCGGACACTCTCGATTACCGAAATTTGGTCCGTTATTTGGAAGTGTCCGCTATTGAGAGGTGTCCGTTAATAGGAGGTTTCACTGAGTTATTTTTTAGACACATACAATTAAGAAATACAAACAACTAACAAGAAAGAAAAAAGGTGGGCAAGTGGGTGTCGCTCTGCTGTACAGTAGGTTACAAGTGGGTCACTGTATAATGGATGATATTAAATTTGAATTCAACGATATAGGTAATATCATTTTATAAGAAAAATGATTCTGAGCGGAGACGGTATGCCAGTCTAGGTATAAGACATAGGTATTATAAGTAATACTTATCTATGGTACTAAAAAAAATTGACCTATAACAGTTAAAAATAAATAAATAACAACCAGTGAAAATATCATGTACCATCTACGGTCGATTGTTTTAAAGTTACACCAAAAACCAAAATCGATTTTCTCGAAAACAGATTTTGCGTAAAAATTCCGGTTTTTCCTTAATTTTTCTTTTGTTTTTCACGGCGCTTTTGAAAACTACTGAGAAATTTTTACTTTTGATACCTCAAAGTACCAACTAGATTCACTTTCCTATCAAAAAAGATACTGTTGAAGAAAATCCAAGCACTTTTACTGTCCTAAAAGATGATGACAGACACAAAAAAAAAACACATCATTGTAAAATCAATACATTCATCGTGCCACTCAGAATCTAAAATATCAATTATATTGTTCTAAGAAGTTTAAATAGATAGTAAAGCTTAAAATGTAATCATGCATATTGCATACAGTAAGTATATTGAAAACTTCAACGACAAATAATAAGATACGTAATGGCGAAAAGTTTCAAATGTATGAATAATATATTAATAGGTTTTGAATTACATATTATTTGGTATAAAAATATCAAGTACCATAAAATCTCTAAACGGACAACTATCAATAGCGAATACCTCCAAATAGCGGACAAAATTTTGGTAACCGAGAGTTTCAGGTAGGTATTTAGAAGTTTTACTGTACCTATCTATATATACAGTTTTTCGTTTAACAAAATAATAAAATCAATTTTGTATAAAACTTTTAGTTTTTCTATCTTTTTTTATGTTTTTCAAAAAATATATTGAAGTTATGGATAAAAACATTTTTTTTATAAAAAAAAAATTTGGAAACCAAAGAAACAAAAATTATAGAACCCATTGTAAAGTCAATAATACATTAAACTATCTCCGCTCAGAATCTAAAATGAAGACAATGACTAGATCTACACTTATATTGTAAGTTGAATATGTAGGTTCTTTTATTAATTGTCTGTTAAAAGTAATTTACAAATTGTATTTGATACCTACATGTTAAAATTGTTATATTTTCTGTCTTGTGAATGTGAGGCGAAGAATTCAAACGTATAATAAATACCTAAACCAAACATATTATTTTCAAATATATAATATTTTATTAAGTATACCTAGTGAATTTTTACCCTGGGGTAAATATTCACTAGTGAAAATATCGCTGGTGAAATTTTACCGGGGTAAAGAGCAACTATAATGGCTCTACTGACCAGGCCTAACCGCCTAACTACAGTGTTGGGTAGTAACGTAACGAAAGTAACGCGTTACGTAATTTCATTAGAATTATTTCCTAGTAACGAAATAGTAATGTAAATTACTTTTGAAAAGTGATTTCTATAGAATAACGCGTTACCGTTTCGAATTATTAAGGACATACCTACCTATTGTGAATTGAAAAAAATATATAGTATAATTCGGGTATTATTATGTTTACCAATCTAATATGAATATATATTTAATTTTAACTCGCCACAATTCAGTTTTCAATGATTTTGACGTTTGAAATGTCTAATTGTACCGTAAAAATCACGAAAACAGTTCATTAAATTTATTATTTAATTTGATTCCTTTAAATAGGTTTCAATAGGTTTAAATAAATAGTATGTACCCACAGTAGTAGCATCCAGAGCGACATTTATAATTTGTTGATTATGATTTATGATAATAGGTAGTTATGTAAAATGTAAATGTCATCTAGGTAGGTACTTAATAGGTAAAAAGTTAACATTAACAATTGTAGCTGGTAACTTTCTAAGATGTAAAATATTTTATAGGCTGTAAATTGATTTCAAATTTCAATCAAATTTAAAGAAGACTATTCATAATTTATATTAGGTAAATAGATCTTAATCTATTATAGTTGTATGTATTAGGTATTTATTAAGCACTTGTGGAGGAGGCCATGCATACCTATTATATATTATATAATGGCCCTGATTGGACCTCCCCTCACGTATACTTAAAATCCAAACGTGTATACATATAGTTACATTAATTAATATCCAAGGCCACTGTATATAATATGGGTAGTGTGTAAAGAAAGTTAAAAAAAAAACCACCTAACAGTAGCAGCATAATATGTATACCTAATATTATGAGTGGCCTGTTGGCCTCGCCATCTCGGTCGCGTATCTAAATATATATTTACAATAATACTACAATAATAATCACTCAGTTATTCATTTTCCAAATCTCTATACAGTGTTTTGCAGCGACGCAGAGTGAAACTCGGTAGCCTATATAAATTAAGAGTTATGAGGTGGAGGCCCCCTTAAACACACAAATTATATTATTAATTAATAATTAGTGATGCTAAAAAGATTAGATGTATGGTATATCTAATAAACAATAATAGGTACTAGAAAGTAGAAGACAGAAGCGAATAAAACATAATAATAATATTATTATTATTGTTTTACTATTTAGGTATAATTGTACAAATGTATTAAAAACAATAACATTTTAAGTATACTTAAAAATTAACGTTTGATAAAAAAAAATAAAATTGTTGGTGTTTTTTTTTTAATGTCATGATTTAAGTATAATGATGCCCCCGGCCTACTTGTATATGATGTACCTACATGATGGGCGTCTGTACTCTGTAATATCGAGAATTATTATTCTTAATTTATTTTTCAAACAAAAATAAATAATGGAATATAAGAATACCACAACCACGAATTTAACTAACTTTACGTCTTTACTATATTATGCTTATAATTTTAATATTGAAATGTTCAACAGTGGTTAAACAAATTTAAACCTATAAAAAAGTGCTGTGAACACTGAACATACATTACACTTTTTTGAATCATTATATTATTATGATAAAGGGTTGGTCGGTGGAGCATGTAAAAATGCCAGCTTAAACTGATGAAATCTCCCTGTAAAAAAAGGTGCTCAGAACATACAAATATATACTACCCAACGAGATTAATTAATACATAGACACCTACTTTTACATAGATTTACAGAAATTATCGGAACCAAATGAACCACTAATTAAAAAAAGACGGATTCGAATTATTAGAAATAAAGTGCAATTTTCCACAGGCCTACACGCTCGGGAAATATGTAAATACGCCCCTCAGTGGCGTAGCTAGAGGAAGGGCTGAGGGAGGCTGCAGCCCCCTCCGAAATGTTAAGAAAATTTAAAACTTATTTTTATGGTCTATGATATAGTCACTCAAAAAGTCTTGCATTATATTTAAAATATTTAAAAATGTACCTATAAGTATTAACACTTTTCAGTTAACTTTTAACTTTTTGTTATTGGTGCATATTAATTTAACTTAACTGGAGTTAAAAAAAAACATTAACTTGCCCAGCCTTGGAAAAAACTATATGCGGTAGCATGAGGGGGAAGGGGTTCCCAGAAATATTTTTAATGTCCTTTCAAATAGGTACATTAGTATCTACATAGCTTATTGGATAATAAGTCACGAACAATGTTTTCTCCGATGAGGTGACTAATTGGCTAGCTATAATAACGAGTATGCTGTAGACTGACTGCAATTTCTCAAATTTGGCTATTATATTTCTCAATACTAAAGTAAGAAATGTTTTAAACTTTTATGAAAAATGACATACACTTAGAGTACCTATTACAATTAAATTTGATGATTAACAAATACAGGTAGGTAATTAAATAAGAAATGTTAATGACAATGTGTTAAAATAATGAAAATAAAATTCAAATATAAAATATATTAATGTAAATGTATTCATTTATTATTTAAGCCACTTAATACTTATAAATATGTAAACTTAGTAGAGGGATGTAGTGGACATTTTCGAACAGATTAATATAGAAAAAAAAAATGATCCTAAATTTTGTGCCTATGGGCTATGACCTGGGAACTTGTATGATCTATTAAACTATTATAAATGAAAGCATTAATATTAACTACAGTTGTATTGTTACTAAGTTGAATTTGGGTATTGGGCGCAAGCTACATGACATATATAATGGACCATCATCTAGATTTATATCTATAATCTATTTTTAACATTATCCGACACCGCTAACTTAATATCGTGATGTAACTATTATAATAAAACAATAAATGTATTAATGGTATATTTATATCTTATTGGACTCATCCCATTTTAGTGATATTTTATATTTTGCCACCCATTATATGTTTCAAATAAGAGAAAAAAAGCTGATTGATAAATACTGTTTAATTATATTTCAATACGTCTAAAAATTATTGTTATGTTAATTATATTTACTGCATACCTACAACTTACTGATAAAATACTATTTTTCTAATTTTTTTTTTTTTTAATCATAAGTGTATATCGTGACACAATTCTGAAAATTAGGTCACGACCCACTGGTTAAATACCACTGATTACACAGTACCACAATACCACAATTAATAATTAGTAAGCCGCTAATATACCACCGCAGGGAATTTGTCAAAAGATCACAAACGAAGTAAGATGCTTGTGCACTAAAATTGTCTAACACACACTTGTTGGCAGTATTGCAGCGAGACACCATATGCCCTATGGCATATATATATATATATATTATATATAATATATATATATATATAAATATATAATAAATGTATAATAATATATAATATATTGAACACTTAACATAATATCACTCAACAGGATAGTAAATATCAAATTAAAAATTTGCTAAGTATACTATTCAGGGACAAATTATTATCTAATTGTTAAATTATCCAATGTCGAATAATTATTAGTTTTGGAAATAAAGAACTCAAAATTTCTATTCATAATTAATTAAGTCTAAATTGATAAAGGTAATACAGAATTCGTTTAAAAAATCGTTAAGATGTTTTTATAGCTCCGTATATGGATCAGGCCTCTTATTTTCTAAAATTAATTATTTAGTCAGTTCCTAATAGTGATAAATGATAATGTTATGTAATACATTATTTTACCTGGTCTTGTTATGATAATCCTACGTCCATTTTTGTCACGCTTGGGAACTACAAATATGTACCTGTAACACAAGGTAGGTATATGAAAACATGAAGTATTATATAGTTAGGTACCTACATCATAAAAAATAATTTCTTCAAGCCTGTATTAAGATAATTTTGGACCCGGGGCCAAATAGCAATAAGTAATAACTAATAATAAACTCATTATCCTTATCCATTTATATTATAGGAAACGTTTCTACTATACCGACCAGGGGCCCACTATTGTACGTATCTGTTGTGGGCCCGAGCCCCCCCCCCCTTGATCTGGGCTTAAATTTCCTATATAGTGTAATTTTAGCAATTTAATACAATCATTCAATTACCCAAGTTCCAGAAGCTTTTCAAGTCGTGGACACTTGATGTCAAGTTCATTAAAGAGTTGATGTCCAAACGTTTGTCTCAATAATAAATATCGTTCCAAAGCTTCCTGAGCTAACGGCAAACTAAATTTTTTAGCTCGAAGAAATCTCAACAAAAAACTGTCATCTATATGAAGACAAAAAAAATCATACAATAAATTTCACAAATTTTATATTAGATAATTAAATATTATTATCATATTATATCGGATACTCACTGTTTTAAACAGTGGACAGTATTTTTAGCAGGTAAGTAATAAGAAACAACTTTTTTTTAAACCTACGACACTTGCAATTATATCAATTTATATTTTCTCTAAAATATTTTTAATTTATTAAATAGCAACTTGTTTTCGATTTCATAAATTGATGCAGAACAATTATTTTTACACTTTTTTATGTACTTCTTACAAATATAAAAAATATATAAAACAAAATTTTTTTTAAATGTTAATTAATAATAATATAATCACATATTTCCTGGGACACCCTTATTGCCACATTTTTCCTAAACTTTAAATGGATTATTTTATTTTAAAATAAAGCAGACCTCGATGAAGATGGGTATTATTATTGAAATAAATAAAACTATTATACTTCATTATTTGACATTAATAATGAAGGCAAGTATTTTCACAAAAATGATCTGCTTCAAATTATAAAATTAAAAATATCGGTTGCTAGTTTGAAACAAAAATGTGTTAGTGGTAGTTTTGCCAACACACATATATACGACTATAAATTGTAAGAATATAAAATTTGTATATATTTTTTTAATTTAGTAAAAATTAAAAAAAAAAAACTTATACTAAAAGTACTGACAGTAGTATTTACGTCTATATCTAATATATAGGTAAGCTACTATATTTACTGTTAATACAATGACCTTGAATGAATTGTACTATAATACTATAATTACTTACATACTATAATTATGTAGGTATTAGGAATAAGTAGATAGTTCATAAGTTGCTACATATTTTAATATTTATATTTAATTTTAAGAAATCTAGCATATTATAAAATAACGCAATAAAACGTTTATCGCTAAAAATGATTAGTTATAGGAAATAGGTACACAATGGACTATAAAATAATATTTACCACTACGAGAATGGATAATTTTTTTATTTTGCTTCAACCATAACCGCATTTGACTTAAAGCATTATCCCGTGTTGCTTCGTCTTCTCTGAGTTCTTCTTTTGCTATTTTCAGTGTATCGATGGTTAAACACTGTTCCATTTTAATTGAATACTCAGATTTCAGAATAAACAATATAATACAAATTATTTTGAAATAAATCTAAAAGTATATAATATTATATTAAATTAAGAAAACTATATATTTTGCCAACATTTTCGATTTATGTCAGAATATGATATAGGAGTCTGTGGAGATACAAACTATACAGTTTTTCAAATGACAGCCCCACTTTTCAACTGTAAATTATTTAAAGGATAATTTTTCTGTAAACATTGACGTAGGTATCAAAATAAAAATTCGAAAGAGTAGTTATTGAGTTATGTAAACAAATGTAGGTTCATGATAATTGGTTTGAAACGTATGAGGTCTATGATGATTTTAAATATGAATATTTTGTAAAAGTAGTATAGTAACTATAATAACTATAGTAGTTATAATAAATAGAAATAGATGTTTAGATCCAATATTACTTTTTACTTTAGATAAACGATTTTTAAGGACTATTATTCTTAGTATAAACATTTCAATAACTGGGATACTACTCGTTCAAATTTTGAATTACATAGGTGCATTAAAATTTAAAAAAAAATTCACTAAATAGTTTACAGTAAAATGGTGTTTTCATTTGAAAAATAAAAGTTTGTATAGCCCGAAGTATGTTCTAAGTATATTAAAAGAAAATCCATAAATCAAATTTTGAATGATAGCTTAATTGGAGATAAAGGTTATGCGCATGCTTGGTAAATCACTATAATATGTACCTATATAAATAAAATTATTTGACAAAAACAATATCTTTCTATATCTCATAAAAGTATTCTGCAACAAGTATTAAAATATAAAAAAGTATACAGAAAATGTATTTGAAAATATTATTCAAATACTCTACCAGACTGATATTATTATTAAACAAATCATTTTATATTTACTCAAATATTCGTCTAATGTCTTTATATTGTTTAAAGAAGTATTTGAATTTTTATTTTAGTGATTATAAGTATTGCTATAAATAACTTCTAAAAAAAGAAAAAGAATATAAAATAAATTACCTGATAAAAAACGATACAAATGAGTTATAAATTAAATGGAGGAGGGGGGTTGGCTTACTATGATTTATATCATATTATATTCAATTATATCCACACAAATATTGAATAACAATGTTATATATTATTCTGTATTAATAATTATTTTATATACACTATTAACTATTATAAAGTGTAAAATAAGATTTTATACCGTTTCTCATAACTACATAATTTATTGTAATAGGTAGGTACCTAAATAATATGTTTATGTCATATGGTAATGTGAATAATATTTTTACTTACTATGCGTCACGAATACACGTCCATCTTAGTGAATGTCTACACCACTATTGAGATATTTCACCATTAAATCTGTTTAAATATATACTGGACCAACCTTTTGTAAATATATCCCCCAATCAGGTCAATAACTCCCACTATTAATTGTAACAAATTTTCTAAATTAATATTCGTTCAATAATAATAGATAATAAATATTGAAAATTGTATGAAGTACGAATAGCAGTAGGTACCTACGGTATATAATAATATTACATATATATTATATTTATTATCAAAAATATAATGAAGGAGCATTCTTAAAATTATATTAAATTAAAGTAATTATAATAATTTCAAAAAAAATTAAAATTCATTTGAAAAAGCCTGTCTATATATATTACTAGCTGGAAGCTGAATATCCTAGCTTCACTCGTGTGCAGTTTTCTTGTGGCAAATCGTATATACCTAGTTGATATTATGTAGTAAATACTAAATACGCTGTATTATAGGTGTATCTCAGTTTTAGTGTACTTTAGTTCACAGACATATTCGCGTCAGTGTACAATAGTGTACCTAGCTTTGTGAAATAATTCGACTTAGATGGGCCACTACAAGCCACGGATTGGATACCTATTGGTATATTTGCTAACCTGGTTTAAAGTAGTAACTCTCATAGCTTTTCTGAAATCACTAAACAAAATCTGAGATTTTTATACGATTCAATTGAGGAGTTTTTTAGTACATAAGCTCACACATACATTTGGTTAGAGTGAAAATGTAATGTACCTGGTCTGTCCGATTAACCAATGGAAACAAAAAAATGTTTCAATTTCCACAGTGAATCACAAGATCCCTATTTGACCACCTCTTTAAAATGCGAATATCGGAAAAACCTTTCTTATTACATATCTAAATTCTAAATCATTAAAGAAACCACTATTCCAAATTTCTTGTTCTTATGTTTTGTAGTTTTTGAGATATAGCCATGATTTTTTTCATTGAAAGGATGTGACATGATCTCAAAATTATTCGATAGGTATTTAAAATTTGATAAAATATGGGTTTAAGTTTCTAATATTAACTTAGAAAATTTTAATTTTTTTTAGTGGAATATTCCTATACTTATTATTGATGCAAGATTTATTAAAACAGTAGGTACCTATGTATTAACTATATTGGTATACATCCATACGGGAATTGGGTAGGTGCATACACATAAGAGGACGCTGACACACGTCTTACACACGCACGAAATAGCAAATTTCAGTTCACTAATTTCAATAGTGTGCTGTTAGTTTTGATACTAGAGTGAATTGACCTATTATAAAACTTTTAGGCAATAACATTATCTGAGAGTTGCCGATTTTTTGGAATTTTCATTTTCAAGCAAGATATGGGTATGTGAAATATCAAAAATTAAAAATGCTCATATCTCGCTTGGAAATTAAAATATCGAATAAAAGCCAAAGCTTAAGCACAGATAATTTTATTATCTAAAACAATGATAATTGGTCAAATCACTCTAATATCAAAAAAGTTGCTCTGCTGTACAGTAGGTTACAAGATGGTCACTGTATAATAGATGGTATTAAATTTGAATTCAATAATATATCATTGTATATAAGAAAAACGATTCTGAGCGGAGACGGTATGTCAGTTTAGGTATAAGACATACTAAAAACTTATCCATGGTATTAAAAAAAATTGACCTATAGGCTATAATAGGTAGGTACCTATAATAAATTCCAAATTAATCATATCACAATATCCATTAGGTACTTATAACGCGTTATACATCAACAAAAAACCCTGATACTATCATAGATTTATAATAGTGTAGGTACTTTAGAAGTTTCAAGTACCCACGAATGATTATTATCTTGTAGAATTTTTTTTTGATAAAGGTAGATAAACTTATAAGGAATCTTGTATTACAATTTAAAATCTTAGATTTAAAAAGAAAAAATTTAATGAATTCTTAACTCAAAATAATTTGCTAATTTTCGTGATTTTTCAATATTCTATCAATTTTTGAACTTTAAATGCTTATAAAAAAAATTGTGACTAGGGATTTTTAATATTTTTCATCTGCCTTTGAAACAATATACTAGGAGCCTTATATTAAATTTTCAAGCTTTTTTAAAAAAAACTAAAAAATAAAAATGTCCTTAAACAGTTCAAAATAAATCAAAATATTTTGAAAATTTTAAAGTTTATAGAAAATGCAAATATGAACAACCAGTAAAAATTTCATGTATCTACGGTCCTTTGTTTTTTTAAGTTACACCAAAAACCAAATTTAATTTTGTGAAAAACAATTTTGAGTAAAAATTCCCGTTTTTCCTTAATTTTTCTCATGTTTTTCTTGGCACTTTTGAAAATTACTGGGAATTTTAAATGTTGACCTCCCCAATGCACCAACGATATTCACTTTCCAATCGAACAAGATACTGAAGCTGAAAATTGAAGCATTGTTTCGACTACTTATCGTGTACACAGAGCAAAAATAAATTAAAAAAAAAAAAAAAAACACACATCATTATAAAATCAATACATTTATCGTTCCACTCAGAATCTAAAACTCACACCACACTATTGAAACTAGTGAACGAAAATTTGTTATGTCGTACGTGTGTAAGCCGGAGACAACAAATGCATGACCGCATGGGAGGAAATCTTAAATCTAATAATAATAAATATTAGTATATATCAGGATAAGGGTGGCCAAACCGCTGTTTACGTCTTATCTTAAGAGCACGCCACATCCGCATGTGTTGTCTCCGTCTTACAAGCGCGTAACATACCAAATTTACGCTCAGCAGTTCACGTTTTATGCCGTTAGCTTAAAAAAAAGAGTGAATGTGAATCGATCTATTATGAAACTTGATGGGAAGATTATTATCTGTGTTTTGATAATTTTCTACAATAATTCAATTTTTAAATGAGTTATGAGCATTTTTAATTTACATTTATTATACACGCGTAATTCACTTAAAAACTTTTTTATTCGAATACTAGTGTTAGTATCTTTATACATTTTCAAAAGTGTTTTTTACAGGACTGCTTACGTATAGTCTATATACTATCAGTTATATAAAAACTATTATTAATAGGTAACTAGTTAATAACTTTATATATATGTAATATGCATTAATATCTATTTAACAAATGTTTATTTACATTTGTCTGTAAGTATTAAAAATTTAAAACACACCTATTGGCTATTCATCAATGTCATTATATATTTTATATAAATCTTTAATCATTATTCATTTATATTATGCAGTAACTGAAGTGAGTATACGTAAATATTATTGAATTATGATCGATCGTCGATAATTACACAGACAGTGTAACGCGTTATTATTTATTATATTATACGATACACCTATTGCGACTATATTACAGATTTGTTCTGCATACCTAGTGCATACCTACCTATATATAACTACACAATATACATAAGGTAACTATGCAACAACATGTTACATTGTAGTGGTCATCTATAGAATATACAAATTCGCTTGTGTATAGTTGGCTTAGTTTGACAGTGATTGAATGTACTGAAATGAAAGGGAAAAATAGAATTGAGTGTATAGCTATGTATAGTATAATATTGTTAAGAAGATGTGTATTACGCAATGCATATTATCGACGTAGGTAGGTACTTCTGCAGCCGTTCAATTATTTAATATACTTTTATTACAGTATATGGTACCCATACAAATTTTAATGGTGAAATGAATATTATACATACATATAGGTACTAAACAGTCTACAATAAGTTAGAAATGATTATGAAAATAATAAATATTGAATCGTGTTAAAATAACAATGCATTATTATATATATGTAACTATAGTCTTATTATAGATTCTAGTTTTGAAATGTGTTTTGTTATATAACCATATACTATATAATATATATACATATATATTAGTACTTTCGACCTACCACTCTACTCCACTACGGAACTACATAGTATTATATTATTTATATATTTAAGACTTAAGTAATACGCCTATAATATATTGTGTATTAAGTTATATCTATTTAATGTTGGTTCAATACTTAAATGGGTTAAATGTATATACATTTCATAATTTATATTTATAATATTATATTTTTATTATACGTATACAGGCTACAGTTCATATTATTATTATCACTGTGAATTTTTTATGTACCTATATATATATTTTAGATCTTGAGTGGAGAGAAGAATCTATAGTGGTCCTATATATAAAATTTCTACCAGAAGGAGTGATTCAATTTCAACATACATATAGTTCCTTATCTTTTGGAAAATTGGATAAAGATGGTACTTTAAAAAGGTCATTTTTCGATTTTCTCAATAGTTATTTGAGGACACGGGAAAAACCACTGACTAATTAAAAAAAACCGCTAAAAATTGGATTTTAATTTCTAATGATTTGTTTATCACCATAGAAAATTAGAAACCAGAGATGGAAAACGTTTTTAATTTTTTCGTTTTCATTTTAGTTTATTGATTTAAAAAATATTGGTTTTGTTTGACGTTCTTAAACGTTTTTGATTAACGTTTTTAAAAACGTTATTTTTCCATATTGTTTTTTATTGACGTTTTAAAAACGGTGTTTTCATATTGTTTCCAAATAACGTTTTTGATAGTATTGTTTTTTTTATATATATAATTTATTCTTATAACTTATAACTTTTAAGTTATAATAGTAACGCACTAACGCGCAATATAGAAATGCACTTAAAAGTTAAAAATTAAAATTAATTATTCTTAACATTTAAATTTCCTAATAGTTTTCAAAAGCGACGGGAAAAACAGCATACAAATTAAGGAAAAACGGGAATTTTTGCGCAAAATCGGTTTTCCACAAAATCGATTTTGGTTTAACTCTAAAACAAATGAAATACATGAAATTTTCACTGGTTGTTTATATTTCCATTTTCTAAACATGATACAATTTTCAAAATAGTTTGATATGTTTTGAACTTTTTAGGGACATTTTCAGTTTCCCATTTTATTAGTTTTTTTTCTATGAATGTCAATTAAACTTTATTTGTTGGGTAAAAAAGCTTGAAAATTCTATACAAAGATCCTAATATATTGTTACCCACAATAGCAGTTGAAAAATATTAAAAATAATTTGTCACAATTTTTTTTTATAAGCATTTAAAGTTCAAATCTTGACAAAATATGGAAAAATCACGAAAATTAGCAAATTATTTTGAGTTGAGAATTCATAAAAATTTACTTTTTAAATCTAAGATTTGAAAATGTAATACAAGATTACTCCTAAGTTTATCTACCTTTATCAAAAAAAAAATGTCTACAAGCAACTCAAGTTAAATTTTTATGAGCGTTTGAAGTTCATAATTTTACATTATTGGATATTCATTTGATTTCTTATGTAGCGGTTTTGTTATTTTATTGTTATTCAAAAACCAATGACTAGATAGATACATGAACATTTTACTGAATGTTTATATTTTTATTTTATATACACCATGAAAATTTGAAAATATTTTGACCCACTTGTAACTTACTGTACAGCAGAGCGACTTTTTTATTTTTGTTTTATTAATCGTTTTCGTTTTTTGTTTTTTCCGTTTAATAACGTTTTCAAATACGTTTTCTATCCCTGATAGAAACAAATACAAAATTGTAATATTAATTCAACTTACAGGATATATCCGATATAATAAACAATAACAATATAAAATATCCAGACTACAAACCGTCTTCGCCCAAAATCGTTTTTCTTATACAATGATATTATATCATTGAATTAAAGTTTAATACAAGCCATTATAGATTAACCCACTTGTAATCTACTATGTAGCAGATGTACTTATCAGCTTTTTTTTTAATAATACCTATTACAATATTATAATTTATTAATTTGTGATTTAAAATTAAAATAATATTTTTGAAAACAACGATATATTCACATCATTCAATTTTAGCTAACTTATAGATTGCAGTTTATTTAGTAGGTAGAAATAGAGTAGGTATACTGAGTATAGACAATAGTACCTACGCATATGCATGATACACTGACTTCACATTTATGTAGGAGACTGGAGCAATAAAGTACTTGGATAAGATGCGCGCAGTACCTAATAGGCTTGAAATTTCAAGGGACTTTGAGGGTGGTTCCAGGTAGCAATTGGGGGGATGAAATGTATGTACCCCCTCCCCTCAACATTTTTTTTCAATCATATAAGCAATAAGCACATCTCAATGCAAGTATACAACCATTATGATTTATGATCTGTATGTAATATTGTATACACTATACATTAAAATATATAAAAACATAATATTTAGATATTCACATTTAGGTACATTTAAACATTAACTTTATTGATACCTAGGTCCTAGATACTAAATCCAGTTACATCACAAATCACAATAAAAGATAAACTCTACGTGGTCTTAATGCTAATTCATTAAGCACTTAAAGCAGCGGAGTGCAGCTAATAGAGCCGATTATTACCAAATGAGAACATATATAACGGAGGTCGGAGTCCGGAGAGTCGTTGCGATTGGGAATATTCCCATAAAACGATAATGTGGAAATGAATCTAGTTGGTACTTGGGGGCAAAAGTAAAATTTTTCCAGTAATTTTCAAACGAGCAGTGAAAAACAAAAGAAAAATTAAGGAAAAATGAGAATTTTTATCAAACAAAATTAATTTAATTAGAATAAAAAAATTTAAATAGTAAAAAAAGTTAGATATTTTATTCAAATTGGATGTTTTTCATTAAATATAGATTTTTGTTTTTAACCAGGATTGTTTTATTCTATCTAATATATTTTTTTTTTTTTAAGATTTTTAGTTCATTAGTTTTTTAGGGTTCCGTACGTTTCCCTACGGAAGCCTATTACTTTCGCTCGGCTGTCCGTCCGTCCGTAAGTCTGTCGCCAGGCTGTATCTCATGAACGATGAAAGTTAGAAAGTTGAAATTTTCACAGATTATGTATTTCAGTGGATGCTATAACAACAAATACTAAAAAAAGGGATAGGAGCAACCCCGGGGGTGCTAAAATGGGAATTTTGAGATGTCAGATGGACATTTTTGTTTATAAATAGTTACCACGAGTGACGTCGTATTGTTAATAAATGGTTGCCATGAGTGACGTCGTATACAAAGATTCGTTTTATAAATTTCAATACAGAATTATAGTGAATCGTTTTAAGTTACAAAATTATACAGTCCACTGTTATTTTCCTCGCCGGAACAAGTACCTACTGTTGAGGAGAAATTGCTGAAATTCAGATAACAGATATATTCGACATCACCGAGACTGCTATTCGTAGTAGGTACAACTGTTAAACTTGATATCCGACTGTTTACAGTCAGCGAAAATTGATTTTAACGCTATCGCGTTAATAGTTAATACTAATAAAATAAGTACCTATACATTGAGAAGGTAATTTTATAAATTAAAAATTAATAAATCATAGTAATTTAATAGTTTTTAATAGTTATATAGTATTTTTTTTATTTACATAAATAAATAAATTTAAGAGATGAAAATATTGAATGGCCTGGAGGAAATTTATTAACCTGGCCTGAATTTTTTTCCCACCCCGCAAATGACAACAGACATAATTTTAGATAATGGTACGGAACCCTTCGTGCGCGAGTCCGACTCGCACTTGGCGGCTATTTTTATTTATTAAATATAGACATTTTTCTTATAAATATTAAATATAGAAAATACCAAAAATTGTAATTTCTATTGAATAAACACAGACTATAGTATTATATTTTAGATAATTATTTAATCAATGGTATAATTTGTTATCTTCATTATAATAAGTGACTAATTCAAGTTCATTCTCACATTGATGTTTATTTCCGAGCTGAGAAGAAAATATAGACTTAAATTTCTTAACAGTGTGAATGGTACCTAAACATTACAGTGTATACCTTACCTACTTAAGTACTATAATATTATTCTTTATCTATAGTAAAGTTAATGTAAAGAGATTTACACAGGTAATTTCATATCTTGAGGGTTGACATTTTTCGAGCTTAGCCCTTAAAGCCTCCTTTTTGCTCATGTGATTCTTTCTAATAATACATCTATAAATGGATAGGAATGTATTAATTATTATTCATCATATATTTAAGTAGATAAGTGTCTTAACTAAACACACATGGGTTAATAATTTTTTAACACTCGCAAATCACAAGAACTAAAATAAAAAACAATTTTTCTGATCAACGTATGTTTTCATTTCCAAAGCACATAGAAAAGATGGACAGCACCTCCAGCCCAGGATTGGTATTATACCTCTATGGTGTTGGGTCGTAGGTACAATGGTAGAGTTGCAAATATTTTTTTAATACTCGGAAATCACGCAAATTCAAAAAAATAACTAGTTTCTTAACTATCGTTTTATAAAACAAGCATACAAATTCGTACGTCTCTCATACTAAATTATGGGACCGAAAAAAACACACTGTTGCCATCGGTTCTATTTGGGGGGGGGGGGGGGGGGGGGGTGCTGGAGAAATGCATAATAATTGCATACTAAATATTAGGACAAAAAAAAATATGA
The DNA here is from genome assembly GCA_949089665.1 of Macrosiphum euphorbiae. Taxonomy (NCBI): domain Eukaryota; kingdom Metazoa; phylum Arthropoda; class Insecta; order Hemiptera; family Aphididae; genus Macrosiphum; species Macrosiphum euphorbiae. Next base: position 73,578,508 of record CARXXK010000001.1, on the reverse strand, counting down.
AAATCGTATGGGGGTGTGCTGGGGTAACGTACGTGTATTAAAAATATTTGTAAAAAAATGATTTTTATCTCGTATTTTTTTTGACATATTATAAAGTTATGAAATTTGGTTGATTCTACAAGGCGGTATGGTATCGTTATTCCCCTAGACTCTAGAGTGTATTTTTGAGGACAAAATGGCATCGGCACTGGGCGCTTTAAGTTTATATTGGACTTATATGTGGACCTCACAAAACTAGTACAATAAATTCTTTCAATAATACGTAAGTTAAAAATTTAGAAAAAACTAAAGAATTTCGAACATTTATCAAAAAATGTTTTATTGAAGTTTAAAGAAAAAAATTTAAATTTCAAATGTCTATAAATAGATAAAAAAAAAGCGTCAATATTTTGATCATGTACAGAAAATGCTAATATAAACATTTGGTGAAAATTGCAAGTAATTAGTTTTTGAATTACATAAAAATTCCCATTTTTTATTATTTATTTTTCTGTTTATTTTTGGAAAATACTGATAATTGCTAGCTTTGATCCCTCAAAAGTACCAACTTTTTTTTTTGTGGCATTGAAGGCGCTGCCGGAACTGCTTAAGCATTACATTGACAGCGCCACCATCGTTTATTAATTTTAAATTAATACATTACACTTAATTAAAAATAATAATAAGGCATTTACGAAAATATATATTAAATATACATTTTTTTTAGCGACAAATTAGTTTCTGTACACCCTGGCTGCCTTGGCTAGTCGGCTGCCTGCCTAGCTCTCTCTTCTTCCTCCTTTATTGCCATACATTTTTCCGTCATCAGGTAGCAAAGCCAAAACGTTTGCTCGGTCGTTACTCCACAGTATGTTAGCTTTCTCTGCTGAGTCAGTTGGGAGACCCAAGAAAACCAGTCAGCAGAGGATGTTCGACATGTCTACTAGAGCCATTGGACATCACAGGCGCGTACGGTAAGCTAGAGCAGTGCATGCAGTGGGGACTATTGGCACTACCCATGCGATGGTAGTACTGTTAAAAGCTCCCGTGTCCAGTTAGTGCCTGGGTTATGTGGAAGGTCATCGGTACCCAGGGCACCATGTGCTCCTTCCACCTGACGACATTTGGGATGAATCTGTGGGTCCAGGGGGCCTTGGTGGAGACCCTCCATCTCCTGGCCCATTCCCAGATGGTGGTCTTCCGTTCAATGGCCTTGAATGTCCTTGATCTTAGCCCGAGGAAGAGGACGGCCCTCTGGTGGCGGATCGCCATCTTGGTCGCCGAGGCCAGGAGTTCCGCAGGTGAAAATGCCTTCTAGGAGGAGTGCGGCTTCGTTTGACACATGATATCGCTGACTACAGCTAAAACGTGCCGGACCACAGTGGTGTGGCGTACAACAGCTTGCTATGGACTACCGATGAGAGTAGCTGCTTACGTTTCCATTAGCATGGCCCTCCGATGTTTGGCATGAGTCAATCCAATGCCATTTCGGAGGTTACAGTCTTTTACCAGTCAAGTACCAGTCCCAGGCTGGCAGCAAGGTCTGACAAGGCTTCACCAACCAAAAGTATTAACTAAATCAAGTTTGCTATCAGTAACCGTCCTCAAAACTGAAAATCAAAACATTTTTTCTACTAGTTTTCATTTATACTGTATATTAAACATTATTCAGTAACTGACAAAAAAACACATATCATTGTGAAATCAATACATTCATCGCTTCTCTCAGAATTTAAAATTATCAAGATTTTGATATTGAAACACTGAAAGTATTGTTTAATTAATTTTACCATAAGGATAGAAAACTAGTGTCATTATACCAAAATCAAATTTTATTTTTAATTTTAAATTTAAAAATAATAATATCACTGAAGTTCACGTTTATTTCACAAGTAATAAATGTTAATAGTTAGAAACAGCCAAATTTACATGTTTTGCACAAGTAAAAAATCTTATCGGTGAAATTTACAATCACCCGATTACCCAGATTGAATTATAGATTGCATGAATTGTTGATAATAATAACTCTACGCACACAACCATAAAACTTAAAACACTCTTCATAATATATTGTATAAAATATAATTGGTCTCCTTAAATTCAGACCATTTGCATATTGTTTCTAAACACATAATAATATAATGTCCTTCATTTAGTGATAAAGCATGCACAAGAGGCCGAACGAGCCCAGAGAGATTCAAGAAATCCAGCAGCCTAAGTATTTGTTTAATAGACAAACTCTTAAATCATAACTACGATCTATATTTAAAGGGGGATTTAGTCCATTTCACCAATAAAAAATCACTGTATAATCATTTGTGGCTGGTCACTGAAGGGAATCGGGGAAGGGATTTGGAATTTTAGGCCCTCAAAAGTTCAGCAATCCTTCTAAAAAATCAATGCCGCTACAGCTACAGCAGCTTTATGCATATATGGCCAAGTATATAAATAGGTACAACCCAAATGCCTCGTAACATCTTAAGGTTCTCCATGAAAAATTAAAATGTTTGATTAGGTTTTTTCGTGATTAATCAATAGCAACGAATAAAAAATAATAATATTATAAGGACTACACTAACCGCTCAGAATGGTTTTTCGTATACAATGGCTTATCATTGTATTCAAATATAACACATCCATTACAACTACTGTACAGCAGAGCGGTACCCACTTAACCACCTTCTTAAAAAGTAAATTTAACATGAAAAATTAAAATTGATTTAAAATTGACCAAGTGGTTTAGTTTATGATTTTCTTAAAATTGTCGATTACGTTAGTAAAATACAAAAAACACATCCCATTCGTCTAAATTAAACTCAATTGGTATGTTGATTTTACAATAAAAAAATAGCCACCCCATAATAGAAATTTGAGCACAGTTTAAAATGTATTCGATTTTTGACCAATCATAGCTTGAAAATAATTTTGTCTTGTACATTTTGGTAATTGTTCTTAGAAAATTAATTTCAATCTGGGAAAATGTTGTACACTATGTTATGGAAGTAAATCAAAGTTATGGTTTTATAAAAAAATAATAATAACTTACAGTTAATCACAATACTGTTTAAGTGGTTTTTTGTTAAATAAATGTATTACAATATCTCATTATCGTCTTAAAATACCTATTAATTATTGATATGTTCGAACTATATGTATGAGCTATATTCAAATTTGCAGATGTGGTTCGTCAGGGGAGACTTTGAGACTGCGTCACCCCTGAAAAAAAACCAGCTACTTGTAACTAATAATTATTTTAAAATGAAAATGTATAGAAGTATTTTTATATTTTATGTTTTACATTGATAACGTGGAGCCCACTGAATAATCATTTTGAAATAAAATAATAAATTACTATGAATTGTTTTTTTTTAAGAATCTGGAGATTGTTGTTTACATTCTTCAGTGTTTGAAGAATTGAATTTTATCTTATTTTTATTTTTTTACTTTGTATAATGCATTTGCCTGCGGGTTCTCACGTTCCCCTTCAATTTTTTTTTCATTTATTTAACTCAGTTGTTTTTTTTAATATAAATATTTTCAACTTTTGAGCTTTAGAGAATACTTACTATTTAATTTTATCTCATTTATTTTCGATTTATGATATTAATTTGCCTACGGGCTCAGTAATTGAACTACTGTTGATCTTTTTATATGGATTTTTTAATCACTGATAACCTTCAAATGCCTTCTGATTTTTAAAAAAATTGTTTTTGCTTCTTTAAATCGCTTTTCAATTTTTTTTTTGAATTAAACTCAATTGACTATTTAATATAAATATCATCATTATTTAATGAACTAATTATTGTCAGTAGTTTTTTCCGTTTGAAATCTTGAGAATGTAGTTTGCATTCTTTAGTTATTTTTTCTAATTTATTTTTGTTTTCCTAAATGCATTTAGGATTAAATATAATATTCGTAGTAATTAGAAAGAATTTTGAGGTAACATTGTTTTTGTTATCACAGTTGGAATGGAACAGTCCCGTCCCGTCCCAGGTTTTAGTATTACCCTATTACACCTAGGCGCTATTGAACCTGGGTTAACGACTGTCAATACCTATATATACCGTACAGACGTACAGTACTACAGTAGTACTGTATGTCTGTATGCCATCATAATTTTTAATGTAGATGTAGAAGCTAGTTAAAGTATCCCCAGAATATTTACTCACCAGCCGCCACTGCAAATTTGTAGTTTCTGACCAAGGAGTTAATAATCAAAAACATAACCAGCTGTATACTAGGTCATATATTTTACTCGAATAATGGACGGGTCCATAATTCTATTATATTTATCAGCCCAGGGAGATATATCTCCATAACTCCTCTAGCCAAGTTCGTGTCTGTGGTGGTTAATTTAAATTAAAAAAATCAACACTATATTCTTATAGAAACGATAACTTCGAAAAGATTAATTATATTTACATTTTTTATTTTAATTTAACAATATTAAACTGTAATTAAGTAAAACAACACATTGGTTTTTTTCCCTGTATAAATAACAGATATATATCTGATATTTCATAACATAAAGCATTACAGTGTAAAGTGCAATATCAATTTTGATTTTAGTTTGTGAAAGGTGATGACTTAGAAACATTTACGGTGGACAATGCCTGGGCCGGATTCGTCGTATTCTTGTTTGGAGATCCACATCTGTTGGAAGGTGGACAGAGAAGCCAAGATGGAACCACCAATCCATACGGAATATTTACGTTCTGGTGGGGCAATGATCTTAATTTTGATCGTGCTTGGGGCTAATGCGGTGATTTCCTTTTGCATTCTGTCGGCAATACCTGGGTACATGGTTGTACCTCCGGAGAGTACAGTGTTACCGTATAAATCCTTTCTGATGTCAACATCGCACTTCATGATGGAGTTGTATACGGTTTCATGGATACCACAAGATTCCATTCCCAAAAATGAAGGTTGGAACAAGGATTCTGGGCAACGGAAACGTTCGTTTCCGATGGTGATGACCTGTCCGTCAGGTAATTCATAGGATTTCTCTAAGGAGGTGGAAGCGGCGGCCGTGGCCATTTCCTGTTCGAAGTCCAAAGCGACATAACATAATTTTTCCTTGATATCACGGACGATTTCACGCTCAGCTGCAATCATGAAAATTAATTAAAGATAACGATAAATATAGTTCGTGAATACGAACAGTGGTAAGAAACATACCAGTAGTGGTGAAGCTGTAACCCCTCTCGGTCAAGATCTTCATCAAGTAGTCGGTCAAGTCACGACCAGCTAAGTCCAAACGGAGGATAGCATGAGGCAATGCATAACCTTCGTAGATAGGGACAGTGTGAGAGACACCGTCACCTGAGTCCAAAACGATACCAGTGGTACGACCGGAAGCGTACAGAGATAATACAGCTTGGATGGCAACATACATGGCAGGTGCGTTGAAGGTTTCAAACATAATTTGGGTCATCTTTTCGCGGTTAGCCTTTGGGTTCAACGGGGCTTCAGTCAACAGGATTGGATGCTCTTCTGGGGCAACACGAAGTTCATTGTAGAAAGTGTGATGCCAGATTTTCTCCATATCATCCCAGTTAGTGATGATACCATGTTCAATTGGGTATTTTAAAGTAAGGATACCACGTTTGCTTTGGGCTTCATCTCCTACGTAGCTGTCCTTTTGTCCCATGCCGACCATGACACCCTAATAATAAACATAAATCCAATGGTAAGAAATGGAAACATACCTACGGCATATGACGAATTAAGTATTTCTAAACATTCAATGACTATCAACACAATAACTATCTATTTTTATTAGCCACAACGAAAAAGGTGGCAAGTGGAAACTGGTGAAATATGTGATCTACTTTTTAATTTTGTTTGGTATAGTATGTGACCTATCTTGAAGTTAAATAAACTAATACTTTTCTCAATACGATTTCATATTTATAGATACATAATATTATACTGATATTGTTTTAGAATTTATAGTACCTACCTACCTGTTTATAGGAATCAGATAAAAATAAAACAATAAAGAAAGTAACGACTATACTCTGTTCAAAATAAGAAACGCAAACGGTGGCGACCAGTTTTCGTCCGTGGCATTCTGATAAAACCGGTTAGTCCTCTCACTGAGTCACCAATCTATATACCTTAGGTGTAGTATTGCCACTCCCCTCGGCACATATCGGCCCCCGTTTATGTATTTTATTTTGAACAGAGTATACGGATAAATAAGATATTATATCTATACATTATAAGCTATTACTAGATAAGATGATAATTTAGAAATTTTCATTATTTCAAAGTAATTGTTAATTATGACTAGAAGGTTAGACAGTTACGTAATCAGTGGTGGATACAAGGGTGGTGAAGAAGAATTTCCCCTCCCCCCCCCTTGGGCTCTTTTTTTTATTACAATATTTGGCTAAACAAAAAAGGAATTTAATTTTTGAAAATCCCCCCTTTTAGTTTTAAATTTCTTTAAATATCAATAAAATTGTATTCGTCGGGTCAAAAATCTTGAAAACTTTGTTACAATAATAGTTTAAAAGTATTAAAAATATATAAGCAAGATTTTTTTCTAAAAGTATTGTTCAAATTTTAACAACATTTATCATATTGAAAATTTAAAAATTAATTTGCAGTTAAATTCTATAAAAGGTTCAATTTTTATAGCAAAAGATTAAAAATAAGGTTCCACGTAAGTAGTTCATACTGTAACCAAATAATCTACAAAATCTATAGTTTATAGACTGTTTTTTTTTAGTTATTTTAAGTTAAAATTTGGATGGAATTAAATATTTAAACAATGGAGAAAGATTTTAGTTTAATTTTAAAATTTAAAAATATTATTCGTGGGTGCATGAAACTTCTAAAGTATATTTTTATATACAAATAGTATTACTTCAACAGTTCAACTTACCGGCTATCGTATTAATAATATTATAAATATAAATTATAATGTTAAGTATCCTTGGCTAACAAACCGTCATAACTCAGAATCGTATTCGTATACAATGATATTATATCATTGAATTTAAATTTGACACCTTCCATTACGGTGACCCACTTGTAACCTACTGTACAAATTTCGGAAAAAAAAACCCAGTGGCATTATACTGGGGATTGACTAAATATAAATAATTTATAAGAATTATTTTATAAATTATATATTAGAAATAAAATTAATATTGAATATTATTTTAAAGATTATCTTATACAAATTATACCATAAATAGTAGATCTACATTTATTGTATAAAAAGTTTTTTTTCTATTTTAAAAACTGACCAAGTTAGAGTAAGTCAAAAATTGGATTGATGCATAATTCGTGTTTAATGATATTTTCATTTATAGCCACTGGAAATGGAAATTTGAAGACTGCGGTTTATGCAGATACACCTGTCAATCTTCATGACTTAAAACACAAAATACAAACAGCATGTGATATTTTAAGTGAGGACCAAATCAAGGAGGCAACTTCGACTGAATTTTTGAGACGACTGGAATCATGTTTAGAACCTGATGGAGAAAACTTCGAACAATTCATTCGATAAATGTATTTAATACATTTTATTTTTTATTATAATATTACTATTAGTTATTACTATAATCATTATAAGTTATAACTATTTTGTTGTACATTTAATTAATACAGTTGACAAAATATCATACACTAAAAATTTAACACGAATGTGCATAAATCAATTTGACTACCTATGGGTCAGTTTTGAAAATAGAACAAACTTTTATCATAAATGTTTAAAAAAAATACTCTACTGAATTGCAGAAAAAACTGGGTGCATGAAAAAAGTAGTCGTATGCGCATGCGATACCGAGTGAGTAAGATTGAACTGGCTAAAACTTATTAAGTGCTCCCTTCACCCCGATACCTCTTTCATACAAAGTTACCCTAAGATATTCATGTGCTAAAATCGTGATCAACGTATAGTATATTTATTTTTAGGTATAGACAATTTTTATAAACATCAAATTTTAAGTGTTACAATATTAATTTAGTTCTATTTTAATTTGTAAATAATTCTTATAATTATGTATTAGTCCAGTGCGTATTCGGGGGGCATTGGGTTGATCCCCCAAGTTGAGTTGAGTTTTTTTTTTTTTTTTTAATCTAAATTAGAGAACGGAGCGCGAAAGAGTGAGGATGAGAGAGCGCGCGAGCAGCTCTGCTATTTTTAGTATTCGGACATTCTACTGGTAAGCAATTATCTGAAAAAAAGGAGTAGAGAATATTACACTTTGTGTCAACTCTAATGTTTATAATATAGGTCATTTGTTGGTTTTAGCACAAAGATGTTCACCTGATACATTGAATCTTTGTGAAGAAACTTTAATAAGATAACAATGGTATAATCAATGATGAAATGAAAAAAAATGTACTCTCTTAATATAAGAACTATATTTTGATAAAGAATCAATTGCGTTTGTTTTATTAATTTATGTTTTGAAAATTGTTAAGATTTCCAATTTGAATTATTTGGTGGTATTTTATATAAATTTAGAATCGAGAGATATTAGTTTGTTTTATTTTAGTTTTGAAGTAAATTTTGTTTAAGTTTATTTGTCGATATTATTTATTATTTTTATATAAATTAGCAAGGAGCATTATGCTGTTTAACTAGATGAAAAAATCAAGTAATAAAGTTTTGTATAAATATTTCATTGGTTTTTATATTTTATTTGCTAAACTGATAAATCAAGCTGATAAATAAAAATCCATGGTTGTTAAATGTGTTACATTCTACTCTGACTATTATTTACCTGCTATTTTAAGGTAGATGCAGTTTTAGTAAATTCATGATACAATTATTTTCGTTACTATCTGTTCGTCGAAATATGATACAAATTATAAAGAAATATTCATTTAGCTAAAATTAAGTGAAAACGAGTTCTTACCTTACTAAGCTATTTTAAAATTATTTAATCAGTTAAACTAAAAACAATAATCATTTTGGATTATCTTGTTATTGTCAGAAATATAACTATAGTTTATTTTAAAATCGTCAGGATATTTTTTTTCTTAAAACAAGTTGCTTTTGATAAATAAATGAAATATTAACTCAGTTAATAAAAAAAACTAATTCTAGTAGATTTTACATTATAAAAAAAAAAAAAAAAAAGATTTAACTCCGAGCATAAACAGACAACTTTCTTATTGTGGCTAAAGTTAAAAATTCAATCACTTATTAGGTACACAGTTTTATCACTATTTTAAGTAATAAAATAATTTTCTTTTTATATCATACATATATTAACATTAAATATGTCCCTATTAAACGGAGCTGTCTGGTTATGCACAGAGCCTTTCAATTGTCAAAATCTAAAAACTAGACTTGTTTTTAAAATAAATAAAAAAATTGTAGTAAAATTGTAGTTTTTAAGTATTTAATTGGGGTGAGTGCCCTCGAGTTGATAGACTGGATAAATATTGTACCCATATTTAGTCAAATCAGTCACCGGTATCATGCAACTGGGGATTTTTTTTACAACTATCTACTGTACAGTAGAGCGACACCCACTTACCCTTTTTTTATTATGAATATTGTTTAGTTTGTATAATTGTGTAACAAAAATAAATTACTGTAGCTAATTATTTAATAAAGGTAAACATTTTATTCAATACCAACTAAAAACTGTTTTGAATAATGTTTAATGTTTTAACTAAAATCAAATTTATGCATGTATGAATAGGTATGTCACATATTGAATACTTGGACCTGCCCTAAGGAGTGGAATTCAAAAAGGTAGTTTATTTGAAATCTGATGTATATAAAATAAACCATAGTAATAAATACATTTTAATACCTATATATAACTATTATATTTATGTTTTAATAAAAAATTCCATTGCCTTCCACACAATGTCAGTGATGGATCCGTAGCTTATATTTTAACTCCGTCCAACGGGTAGGTATGTGACAAATTCACGTGACTTCTTTAGTTACGAATTTTGGGAGTGCCTTATATAGTTATATGGTATCTAGAAGACAATGTAGTTATTATATTATAACTAAGATTTTGTTTATGTGTTTTTGACAAAACTCTTAGTAATACTAAGAATGAAATATGTTAAGAAAAATAAAGTATTATTGTTTATTTTTTTTTTCAACGAATTTTAAAAAGCTCCCGAAATAATATCATTGGGATTTGGGATAATGTTTGGAATGGGTGTTTACTATTTTACTCAGGGGCGTATTTATGGGGGTGGCTGGGTGGGCTGCAGCCCCCCCTGAAATTCCAAGAAAATCCAAAAAATATGAATGTCAATAAAACTTAATTTGTTGGATAAAAAAAGCTTGAAAACTTAATACAAGGCTCCTGCTGTATTGTTACAATAGCAGTTGAAAAATATTAAAAATCCTTAGTCATAGTTTTTTTATAAGCATTTAAAGTTCGAATCTTGACAAAATACGGAAAAATCACAAAACTTAAATTTTGCTGAATGTTTTCATTTTTTATACACCAAAAAAATTTGAAAATATTTTGCCTCTTTTTGAGCTATTTACGGACATTGACAGTTTTCGTTTTTCTTAGTTTTTTTTCTATAAATATCAATAAAAATTTTTTGTTGGGTAAAAAAGCATGAAAATTTAACGCAAGGCTCCTGATATATTGTAACAATATTAGTTGAAAAGTATTAAAAATACATAGGCACAATTTTTTCTTATAATCATTTAAAGTTCGAATTTTGACAAAATTTATCAAATTTAAAATGTAATAAATATTTTGTAATTAAAAATTTATAAAATGTTCAACTTTCATAGTTAAGGATTAAAAATTTAAAACAATGGTCCACGTAAATAGGTAAATATATAAATTACTTTATTTACAATAATATCATCAAATATACTTAGTAATATCATAGGCAGACTGGACCGTTTTCGCTTAGAATCGTTTTTCTTATACAATGATATTATATCATTGAATTCAAATTTACACCATCCATTACAGTGACCCACTTGTAACCTACTGTACAGCAGAGCGACATCCACTTACCCACTTTTTTGTTTTATTGTGTGACTATGTTGATAATTTTTTTCAGCCCCTCCCGAAATAAAATTCTGGATACGCGCCTGATTTTACTGTTTATAGTTTATACTAACTTGATGACGTGGTCTGCCGACGATGGATGGAAAAACGGCACGGGGTGCGTCATCACCGGCAAAACCGGCCTTGCACATACCGGAGCCGTTGTCGACAACCAAAGATGCTACATCATCGTCACACATTTTGCTGATTTGGGTTTTTGAACCTGAAAAAAAGCACATCAAACAATAAGCTGATGATCAGAACTGGAAACCAGTAAATATTCTGTTAACGAGAAGGAATCACACAAATTATAAAACATTTCAGTAGATATATATATAGGTATATATTGTGATAACTTATGAGTGTACCTATGTTTTAAATGTACCTACCTAATCAAACAAGTAAACAACCTCTCAAAAACTGTCACAGAGATTTAAAAGCGTTTGCAGGGTAGCTCATCACAATGAGGTGAAAAATACCTACAGGTTAAAATACTCAGTTTATACAGAAATTATAAGTCGGCAGAGGGTAAATACTGCTATTTAAAATAAAAAATATTTTACTTTAAAACCGAAAGTAAGGAACACCACACATTTATTTTATTTTTTATATAAAAAACATTCGATGTTCGAAGTACCAAGTACAATTTAGGTATACCTAATATATTTTGTACATTATATATTGATTAAAAACCCGTAAATAGACTTCACGTCCTCAAGTAGTCTTCAAGTAATTATATAATATGTATTGTGTAATATAGTATAATATAGTACAATATATAGGTAATTATCTCATTTTTTTTTTCGTTTATTGTTCGATAACACGACAAAGTCGTACAATTTGTATGACTATTATAATTCCGAATTTATGTGTGCTGGTAAAAATATAAGAAAATTCTACTCACCGATTTACGACGAAAGAAATCTGAAATACTGCGCTATGTGGCTGACGATGTAGATATGCGTAACTGCTGGTCGGTACAGATGGTTTTATAAACGGACCCGATCCAAAAATATAATAGTTTATGTAATAACACTAATAACTTGTATAGTTATATCAGTAGCGTATCGTAGACTCTGGAATAGCGGTGGGTGATTATAAATTATTTTAATATTCTGGCATACTAAATATAAATTTGTCTACCAATCTATAATTATAATGCAGATTTATAAACTCAACAAGTTTTTAACTATATACCTAATTAGGTGTTGAGCATTATTAATTAGTTAAGAAATATAAATATAATAATTAATAATCATCAAAATAACAACAATAAATACAATAAAGAACATCAGAATGTCAAAAAATAAAAAAAGTTGGTTCAAAAGTTAAAACTTTTTCATGACCTATATTTTTTTTTTAATATTAAACTATTGTATTTAGGTACCTAGGTATACACTATACTTATACTTATAAAATATTATGTGCAATGTGCGTTGTTGTATTATATGTATCTCCTAATTCAGTTACAAAAAGTATAGGTACATACACAATATATACTATATACTATACCTATCTAACTACAAATAATTATTGATTTATTATTAAAAAATATGCTTAGTTATTATTTCATTGATACCTGAGTTGGTACCTTTCATTCGGGTAGGTATTCCAATTTTTTAAATATTGGTGAAAAGGTTTCGTATTTCAGTTTTTATGGATTATTCGGGTGCAAAATTCTGAAGTGTGTAATATTAAATTAATATTAGGTATACAAGTGTTAGAAAATAAACACTCACAGTATGTGGTAGGTGGTAGTGCGGCTGTATTATTAGCACAGTTCCCCTTTCTTTTATTTTTATAATAATGGTGTCCGACGGGTGATAGCCATATATGTACATATTAATCAAAAATGTAAATATGTTTCAGCATTCCCAAATGTAAAATAGTAGCATTATTCACTATCTAAAAGTAACTATTAACTACTAACTTTACTTACTTAAGTAACATAAACTTTTGATTACATATATATTTAATAAATGCACACCTACTTATATGGTTCGATTAAAAATTTTAGATTTGTTTAAACTCATTTGCCAAATAAATAACCCCGGATATTTAGTCCCCGAAAAATGACCCTATAATAAAAATAATTTGTAACAGATACCTATATTCACGAGATTTCAATGACAGTTTATGTATGATTTAAAAACAAATAGTCAATTTTTTAGTCATAACAAATTTGCAATACAATTTTAATGATATATAAATATAAAACAAATACATAGTCAATTTTAGTTTCAGTTAAAATTGTTTTGAAATGTCAAATGTCAATAATATATTATGACCATTTCCATAGGCGAAACTATATAAAATGTCATTAGGGCAGGCCAAATAATAAACATGAAAAAAAATTCTAATTATAAAATAAATGTATTAAGTGATCCTGTCAGTATTAGGTCAGGCTATGGCGACTAGCCTGAATCGTAGTTTATTCTAGTTTCATCATCTATGACCGTCTCCGCTCTGAATCGTTTTTATCGTATAAAATAATTTATCATTGATTCCAAATTTAGCATTATTTGTGGGGGCATAACAATTTTACGCATGTTAAAAACATTTTTTTGATACATTTTACTATACGCAATGGCATACAAATATTTAGATAATGAAAATTAGTAAATGTACCGAATTGAGGTTGATGTAAATACTAGACTGGGGCAAATGCCCCAGTTGCCCCCCACAAATTACGCCACTGTTTAGCGGTACCGTTTACACAATTAAAATCTAGAAATTAGGATACCTATACTTTGATTAGTTTCGAACTAATGGTTTTTCTTTAAATACCTATTTTAATAATGATAATTATTAAGTACCTAGGTAGGTATATCATATATGTAATAAAATACTTCATAGGTAGGTACTATTAGTATGGTCGAATCGCAGTAATTGCACCACTCGAACCTCTTATCCCTTAGAAATTAATTTTTTAACCTATGGGTCGATCAATTTAGTATAAAACGAAGTAAATAATGAATTTAGAAATACATGTGTTTACATATTTTAATTTTGTTATTTTTAAGTTGTAATTATATGTAATATTTCAATTGTAACTTATATAAAATTTTAAAAAAATAACTCATTTTAATACTAGGTGCCAATAGTTTATTTTATTATATATTAAGAATTATATATTGATTTACTATTCATATAATTTTTTTACTTTTGTCATACGTTTAACTAGTATCAATTTTTTTTTCATTTGTGAGCTTATTTAGTTACACCCCGTATTTATTACCTAATATTTATGATATAAATTACAAATAAACTTTAAGTATATAATCAGTCGTGTAGTACCTATCCTTTGCCCTAAAATATATTTTCCCTTATCGGTATAAATGTGCCTTAAGTTGTAAATATAACAAGCACGCCCTCGCACTATACGACACACTACGTAGATCTAGACCTAGATTTAAAGCATGCCCTATCCATTTCTTAATCATCTATTAAAGTCATCTATCACTGACCAGTGTCGTCCAGAGTTTTAAAGGGTTGTAAGGTTTTAGGCATGACTAAATAATAGCTTTAAGGCGGGTTTCCATTATACACGTATACGTTCACGTGCATACAAATCCTTTGCTGTGATTGGTTGGTTATGTTAAGTTACCACACGATTAACCACGATACCATGTGATTGGACATATTTGAACTTTTTTCGTGTACACGACAAACGTGTATAGTGGAAACCCGTCTTGGTTTTAGCCATGAACATTAGAGGAATGTCCTTGAGGAACATCCTCTAATGTTCATGGTTTTAGCATAGAACAATAGGTTTTAGGGTCCATCGTGTCGTGTAAAATAATCAGTTACCACATTCACCAAACGATACCGCATAGTATATGAATATTTTGACCGTGTGGTTACATTTATATGCGGAAAAGTGATAACTGGTATCTACTGGTATTTACTGGTTACCGTTCGGCGTTCAGTAATCAATTTACAAATTACAAGGCCCGAAGGTCGACATATCTCAACAGTGAACACTAGTCACTACATTATACCTATAACAGACTGAGTTACAAGATATTGTGCAAATATTCTACAATTGTATGTTTTGTTGTAAGTAAATAATTTAATAAACTAATAGCTTAATATTATTCAAGAAATCATTTTTTTCACTATAAACTATCAAATATATATTCAGGTAAATGGCATTCAGTCGTGCATGGTACCACTTTAAACGTAATTTTTTATCTGTAACATTTCCCATTATTTCGTTTTCTGCAATCTACGCTGATTACAACCGGACATTAAATTGGAAAAAAATACAAAATCAAAAAGTTTAAAGTAAGACATTAAAAGTCCAGGTTGTAACATTTGTGACTTATTAATTAGTAATTACCTACTTATTTGCTTATACTTTAAATTACTTTACTGTGAAAAATACCGATAACAAATGTAAAAATGATTTATGTTTTATTGAAATTGGAACTTCTCTGTTTAACCGGACACACTTTTTTTCATAATTTTTTTTATTTTAACGTGTGTATCAAGCACTTTGTAAACGATGATGAAGTCAGAATATATTGAAATTTATAGTATTTTAATATAGATACACTCTCTCGGACAATTAAAATCAAAAACATCCCTCCACTTGTCATGTAAAATTCCCTTGGGTGGGTCTCAGACCTGAAATAGCAATAATTTCTAAATTAAGTCCGACCGCCAAATTCTAACTTTATCATCGTGTTCAGCATGCTAAACTACATACATCACACAAAAAAATTGCAAAAATAGGTAGATACCTTCTAATATAAAGAATAAATAATTGAACGTATTAATATCTTGTATTGGTTGTTGCAATAAATGTTAATCATTTTTTTTTTCTATACATGGCAATAAACATGTTGCTATCACCAAATTTAATTTATTGAAAAGATACTGAAAAAGTATACTTAATTCTACATGCATGTATAAAATATATTTTCATCATTAAAAGCTGAATAGTTAACCAACTATTTACTTATACTTTAGAGGATGCAGCGCACCATTTGTTAAATTCTCTGATCCACGTCCAACATGACAGATGTATGTTTAGCAGATCCAACACTGTGTTATTACTTTTAATGTTGGAATGAATTCATCTATTATCAACTTCAAGCTAAGAACATTATATGTGTCCCAACGTTGGCTTTTTTGCAATATTTTATTAATTTTTATACAATATATATGCATTTTGAAATAATTTAAATAATTTACACGCTCATAACTTACATACAAATTAAAAAATCATAAAGTAGCCAACATATAGTGTATTTGTTTGCTAATGTTCTTAACCTTAAGTTTGATATATTCACTGTAATATTAAAATTAATAAAACATTGTTGGTTCTGCTAAATGTAAATTGCTATGTTGCGCTTGGGCAGATAGAGCAAATTAATAGTTCGCTGACTGTTTCCACAGTTTCGCTTTCACTTAACTGTATTTATATGAAATTAAGAAACTGGTTTTGTCCGTCTGCATTTTGTGATATGACTCAACCAAAAACTGAAATTATATATTAATAATGTATAATATATTACACTTATTTTTTTTTTAGAAATATACAATGGCAGCTAAACATGCATTATTCGGACTAACCTGGGACTATTTCGCATTGGCTATCCCTCTAACTGTTGGTGCCTTGTTTGGCAAATTTTTAGATGACAAAGAAACAGAAAGGATGTCACTTTTTAGAGATAGAAGTGCTTTATATGGAGGAATGGTGAAGAAAGGTGAAAAACCTTCTTGGCCATAAGTTTGTCTTATTTAAGATGGGACTATTAGTTCGAATTAATTGTAATATTGTTTTAAATTTTATAATAAATTAAATTATGTTAATAGTTCTTTTTTTAGTGTATTATAGCTATATAAAATAAATGTATACAGTTTGATAATAATGATAAAAAAATTCATAACATACTTTTTCCAAAATGTAATCTAAAATGTTGTTTATTTCACTTACTAACAAAAAAAATAAACTATGTACCACCTGCAATTATAATAGTTGTATGTTTTATAAGATCCAAATAGAAATTTTTTTTCAACCTTTTATGTTAAAATGCAAGTTAAATTAATAAGTGTAAATCAACATTTATGGAAAAATACGGATCAACTTTTACATAATTGGTACTAATTTCTGTATTTTTAAGTATCTGGTTTTTAGATCTTAAATTAGTTGATGGGCTATCTTCTATTGTAAAATCAAGGAAATATAATTATTTGACAACTACCATAGTTGTTGGACAGTTAAATTTGTTTACTATTTAGAGAAAATCTTTTTTTAACACAATTAGGCTGATCATACTATAAATGACAAAAAAGTAAAAAAAAAATAATATTAATTGCTAGGTAAGTTATTTGATTTTAGAAATGTATTTAAGTAGTGTTATTACAACTGTATTGTCTTTATATTTGTGATGAGGTCCATTTACACATTCTAAATAAATGTACTGTTTAATTAAAAATTGAATATTTAATCTTCCACGCTCAAAGGAAAATCTGTACTTAGATTTTTCTCCTATTAACACATTTTAATATTGTTGTCTGTTGGTTCATATTTTGAAATTTAATGTATAACTATCTAAACATTCATACTTCTTTAAATAAGTTACCTTCATATTTTATAGAATTGGCCACAACTTAGCCAAAACCTAATTCTAACAAACATTAGTAAAACATTTAAATTACTCATTTCTCTTTGTATAGAAATATTATTCATGAATTGTCTATTTCTATTTTAATAAAAAATAATATTTTAAAAAACCGCACCATAGAAAATTCAAAACAATGTTGAAAAAAATTATTTAGTCAAAATATAAATGTAAAAAAAAATAAATAAGTAAATGTAGGTAAAAAACACAAATAATAATAAAGTGGAATAACTCATTCATATTCATATTAAGTAATCTTCAATATATATGTTATATATAATTTTTTTTTTTGAACACAGATTACACAATTATTAAATTAACTCATTTACTCATAAATAGTTTTAAAAAAGTGTTAAAAACTTTTAAGAACTGCTTTAACTAATGCAATAATAGTTTTATGATGTATAAAAATTATATTTCTAATATAATATAATTTCTTTCATATTCGCGATTGAAAGGAAATATAGGTAGCGCACTAGTCGATACTAAAGATAAGGCTAACGGGGAACATGGTCGCCCGGTGGCCGAGGCCCGTGCTGTTTAGTCTACTTACTACTTTCTAGTTTCTACTTAGTTTACTTTGTCTACTTTCTAGTTTCTACTGCAAGCAGTAGTTGACGCTCACGCTAAGTTTATTGTAATAGAAGTTGGAGATTATGGTCGGTCTAGTGATAATGAGATTTTCAAAGAATCCTTATTTGGTAGACAATTAATTCAAAATAAATTAGATTTGCCAGCGCCCAGCACCCAAAAAAAATTGATCAAAATATTAATGAAGATTTCCCTTTTGTATTTGTTGACGATGAGGCTTACCTACTTTTACCTACTTTGATGAGACATTTCCCTCGTAGAAATTTAACAAACGAATAACGTTTATGGTATATACAACTATCGACAATCCCGTGTGAGAAAAATAGTCGCATGTGCATTTGGAATTATGGTAAAAAGGTTTAACGTATTAGAAAATAAAATGCTAAACAGAACTGAAAAAACTGCAAAAATAACTCAGGCGATTTGTGTACTCCATAATTTAATTGTGACTAGAGTAGCTAACTTCCTTTGTACAACTCTTAATAAAAAAGTTTTAAAAATAAAAAAATATACAGTGTATAGAAAATGAAAATATAAACATTCAGTTAAATTTTTATGTATATACAGTTTTTGGTGTTTTTTTTTTTTTTAATTACAACAAAATAAATGTAATTAATTGTATTAATTTCCTACCTGTGGAACTGTGGTTAACACTGTGGAATAGAACAAGCCTTATGGGTATTATTAATTAGTATTTTTGGACTACTATTAAGGTGATAATTATGATCATACATCATACAACTAATAATATGATATTCATATAATATTACAATAAATTACAATAAATTATTTATTAATTCGTATTTCGTGTGTGGTACTGTAGACCAGTACTGTACTATACACATCTTCCCCGTTGTAATAGTTCTGATGACTTCCACAAGGTAGCGCCTGTTCCGCTTTCAATCGCGAATACTAAACTGCATTATATTATTATTAGAATTATTATTAGGTATATAAAAATAATTCCTACCTTGTACCCATATGGTCATATCCAGGCTGGCCAGATGTCCTGTCTGATATGAGAAAGTTCCTTTATTTTGAAAGTTTGTCCCAGTGTTCCGACATAAGCTTTCACTGAATTATCCCATTTTTGTACTTATAAAGTTATAAAGTTTGCTATGTTAAGAAAATTACAGTTGCAGTATTAGACGCCAAATATGCATCAACTTCTACTTGCAGTTAAGTATAGATTATAGATACCTATATTAATATTGTTATGTAAATACTAAAAAGGTCAATTTTTCTTCAGTAAAGGATGATAATACGTTATTCTTTAAAAACGTAGTAGCCACCCTACCAGTGGCGTAGACATGATTTTTGAAATGGGGGTGCAAAAAAAAAAAACGACAGCTAAATGAGAGGGGAAAATCCCCTCAAAACGTTTTACTAAGGTAATAAAAAGCCAATGTGAGTGGATCTGACCCCCCACGTCACCCCTTTCCAACGCAACTGCACCCTACCCATATATATTTTAGCATTAGGCATTTATGCCACATAAATACATAATATATAAACATGGAAAATAGAATATTATAATTTATAATTAACAATAGTTAACATAGTAAATGTATGCTTAATATATTATAATATTGTATAATCCATACATAAAATAATGTAATATTGTAATATAATAAATTTATAATCCAGAGATCGGCTACCAACATATAGTGATGGGCACAACCGAGTGAAAACTATCGAAGTACTCGATAGTTTAAAATATCTAATTACTCGGTTGTTTTATAAAACTATCGAACTATCGAAAAACTATCGGACTATCGAAAAACTATTGGACTATCGAACTATCAAAAAACTATCGAAAACTTATTTTGATTGTTTTTTTTTAAACTCTAAGTAGTAAAATATATCCAACTGGTTTGGATAAACTGTATGTACTTTTATAGTGTTTTAGTTATATATCAAGTATCAACTGTCCATCTAGTACAAATCATACATAGCGGATAAAATTCTAAAATACTCAGTATTTAGTATTTACTATTTTCCAAATAAGAGTTTCCTACCAAAAACATATCCTATAATTTATTATGATTTTCTTCTCATAATACAATTCTCATAGTTTTTAATACTTAGATTAATTAAACATATATTCTAAAAATGTAACTAAAAAAAAATTACGAAATGGAGGGGCTAAACAAAATTTCACCACCACACCTTTCGCCTAAGCTTAGATTGTATTAATTAAAACTAATAAATTAAAAACTTATACAAAAAGAATTTGTATGTTGTATGATGTAAAACATCCACGTTCCAATATTTTAGGTAGTATATCCGCCTGGAAGATGTCAAAACAATTGGGCATCCGATTAAATATTACCTGTTTTGATTAATTTTTAGGCCTACTTACCTAATGAACATTTTAAAAGTGAAAATTATCAAGAAAATTCAGTCGATAATACCGAAAAATCACTCGATTGTTTTTTTTAACTCGATAGTCAAAACTAGTTGGTACTAGACGTGTATTACTATTTACTACCGAATGAAAACTATCGATAGTTAAAACTAGTCTGTTCCACTAACGAATGAAAACTACCGAGCAATTCATTCGATGGTTTTAAAAACAATCGATGAATAATAATATCTATTCAATTGAAAAATCACTCGGTAGTTTTTGAAACTATCGATAGACAATCGATTGTCCAAACTATTCGGTAGTGCCCATCGCAACATAGTGTCGCTTCTAATTTCTATATTGTTCTATGATAATGATAGCACTGCTATCGAACGACGCGCTCCTGGTGGCAGAATAACCGTGCGACTTTTGTCGGGCCATATTTTGTATACGGAGTTTAGTCTCCTTCTCTCTAATCTTCATGAACATAATATAATAGATGATATATTTTTGATAACGACGGTGGTTGTCTGAGTGATAAGCACTTAATGATTATAATTTATAAACATTGTTTACATTACAAATTACGATGCCTATGCATGTTGTTTCTAACTTATATAATATATTCTTATTTATCTTATTAGACTTATTAAATCCTCGTTTAGTTACTTATTTAATAAATTCTTAATTCTCAGTAAATATTATTAGTATTTATAAATTGTTTTTATTTTAAAAATTAATACCCAAAAGAAACTATTTACTATATTTTTTTCTTTTACATTCACCTCTTTGATATACAAGCAAATAAAAATATGGAGTTGAATCCCATGCAAGTTGCCTTAAATACTGTTAGGACATTACGATTGGAGCTAATGCAGCTTATTATTGAAATTGGCGAAGGAGTAAAAGATGATGGTTCACAAACTGAATCAAAAGATAATCGTTATATGTATTCTATGAATGAAATGGTTGGAAAACTTGGACTTCATATGAGGTTTAGTTTGATTTATAGTACATTTTTAATAATTGTTAAAATTTTTAATTGCTTACCTAAATTTAATAGATGTGTGTAAATTTTAATTTTTAGGGATCTTGAACAAGTTGTTGGGTCCTTATCTAGTCCTCCAGGTGCTATGTTATTATATAACACATCATTTTTAACTCAAGAAAGCACATCCGATCGACAAGCATTGTACACTCCTCTAGTGTCTTCTCACAAATGGCTTGATAAAGTATTAAAAATTATAGTTTAATTATATTTTGAATTTAATTAAACATACAGTATTTTGTGTATAACCAATAAAGTTATATGATTCTAGGTACATAAATTCAGTTCAAATGCAGTACAAATTTTAAGTCAGAATTCATTAAAAAAATCATATTACAATTCCAGTTCGAATAAGAAAAAACGACAACAGTCAAGTTTGCATAATATATCACCACAGTAAATGTCTACCTAATTACATTATAATTTCTAATAATTAATATTTAGTTTAATTAATTAGGCATTTTATTTTATTTTTAGAGCTGTTGATGTACTTTTAACTAATATTGATCGGATGTTTCCTGAAATGAGTATTACAATAACAAGGCCCTGTGCATCAAATGTTGTTCTATTGGTAATTTTGTTTCAATATTTATTTTCTACTTCACAAATTAAACAAAATACAAAACAATATAATTCTTCTTCTTCTGGGTTAAACGGCCGCTAGGACCATCCCGTCTCACAACCAATTCTCCAGCCATCTCTATCCATCGCCTACAGCTTCCAATTTTCTCTGCCTCCTAAGTCTTCTACATCCTTCTTAACTATATTTTCCCGTCTCAATTTTGGTCTTCCCAAGGACCTTTTTCCTACTGGATTCTGTTCTAGCACCATCCTTAGTACAGAGTTCTGAAATCAATATAATACCTAACCTTACAAAATAATATGGAAAAAATGCTCTTATATCTTTATACTAAAGTGTGTATTTTAAGGCACTGTATCTCAGTGTTTAATTCAATATAAGCTCTTTTTTATAATAGAAGTTACTCCAAAAAAACATTGCAGCCTCAATAAAAATGTGTTAAATCAATTTGAATTATGTACTGTGTAATATTTTGTGTAACTGTGTAAGTAACAATCCTTAGAAGGAGAAGGGGATGAATAACAAAGATTTCCTGTTTCAATGACAATTTTAACTTACAAAATAATAATGCGTTATGTTGATATGTTTTTTTTTAAAAAAACTTAATGCCTTAGACATTATAATATAACAATAATGATTTACAATGATTGTGGAAACTTCAAAGTTAAAAGTAATACCAATGTTTAGATATTGATCGAAATTAATGTAATAATGTATAAGTAACTTAACTTAAGTAAGTATAATGATAAAAATCTGATTTTTCTCTATCATATTTATTGTAAAAATTAAAAAAAAATTTTTAAATTTTTATTGATACCACTGATTTTTGGTATAACTTCAAATGGATGAGCCATAATTTTTTTAAGCACTTTCAAATTTAGTGTCTTTAAAAACATACATTTTGAAAATTAAATTAAAAAACGAGCATGGATACTAAATTGCATTTATTCCATATTAAGTGTTAATTACTAAATAGAATAATAAGATAATATTTATAAACTAAGAAGATTGATCGTTAATTATATGCAATATTGTCAAATCAAAAGTATTTTTCTCAAAATGTAAAATAAATCATTATTAAAAATTAATTTGAATTTTATTTGTATTTAGGTTGGCTTAAGTAGAGTCTTACAAGCTATTATATCATTTAAAGGAGTTATGATTGAATGGGTTATTGTTAAAGGATTTAATGAACCTATTAACCCTAACAGTTTGCAACAAGAGCTTTGGCAAGAATCAAGATATTATGTTTTTCGTAAGATAACAGATCATGCTAATGCAGCTATGTTACATTTCTCTTCACCAACATTGCCAGATCTTTCAGTTCGATCATTCATGGTAGTTTTAAATGAAAGCTTTTTTGGGCTGTCATATAGTATGCAGTCTACTAGCTGTTGTCGTCTGGTATAGGAAGTGGTCTACCTGCACCCGCTGGTTTTTACATGGGCTTATGATCTTTGATAAATACAGTCTAATCTCTTTTCTTTGGTTAACATTTTATCTTTAAGACTCTTTGTGACACTACAATTTATTCTACATATTATTTGGGCTCTCATACAGTCACATACTCAATATGTTGGCAAAATATTTTTATTTAATCTTAATAAGTGATGAATCAACCACCAATTTTTATTTAACACGTTCACTGTGTATCATATTTTTGTATACTTGTTGTGACACTGATAAAATTCTAGTTTTAAAAAAAAACTTTCCTAAAAATTGAAAAATTAAAATATCAGTGTACGGTTTGCACTTGATTATGAAACAATGCTTATAGAAGACCCTTACAAAAAACCAAAAGTTTAATCGTAATGCTGACCAAATTATAGTCTATTAAATAACAGGGTACATGACGCCAATTGGGGTCATTCAGCATATGCGAACTATGTACAATTACGCCAATTGGCGTTTTACTCAGCGAACGTGTTAATAAAAATGTTTTGTCAAACTATGTAATAAGTGTGGAGGTGAGATAAATTTGAATCTAGGAAAAAATACCCGAGGAAGAAATACCCATGGAGAAAATGCCCGGTAAAAAATACCCGAGGAAATAATACCTAGAAGACAAAATACCCGAAGAAATAATACCCGATAGAAGAAATACCCGAGGAAATAATACCCGATAGAAAAAATTCCCGAGGAAATAATACCCAAAAGAAAAAATACCCGAGGAAATAATATCCGTAAGAAAAAATACCCTTGGCAATAATACCCGAAATAAAAAACATATTAATAGGTAAATTGAAAAAATGGAAACATTCATATTCGATATTATATTGAGCACATTTAAAAAAAATTAATACAGTTAGGTATATAAAATAAAATTTGTAATAATAATACAATAATAATTCGGCAAGTTTTATAAAATAATATATGACTGGTCATAATTATTAATATCATAATAAAAAAAAAATTAATACAGTTAGGTATAAAAAATAATATATGTCATGATAATACAATAATATTTCGGCAACTTTTATAAAATAATATATGACTAGTCATAATTATTATTATCATTATAAAAAAAAATTAATACAGTTAGGCATATAAAATAATATTTGTCATAATAATAAAATTAAAATAATTCGGCAACTTTTATAAAATAATAAATGTGAGTTAATACTTATTAATATCATAATATATATTTTGAAAAACGTACTAATATTGTGCAACTCATATGAAATAATTAAAAATTTAGTATAATATTATAGTAGTACATATATAGCAGTCGATTTGTATATTTTATATTGTATATTATTTATATTGGGTATTTTTTCCACAGGGTATTTTTTCCACTGGGTATTATTTTCATGGGTATTATTTCCGCGGTTATTTTTTCCACTGGGTATTGTTTCCACGGGTATTTTTTCTACGGGGTATTATTTCCACGGGTATTTTTACCAGGGGGTATTTTTTACAGGGTATTTTTTCCATGGTTATTTTTACCTCGGGTATTTTTACCTATTACCGATAAATTTGTACATATGTTAGAAAAGGGGCAAAGAATAAGGCAAAAGGTACCTATGTCAACAACTTATATAACTTTTATTTTTTTTTTTTGTAGTATGATATTAGATTTTAAAGAGTTTATTATTTCTTTTAAAATTATTATATTTTATTTTTGTTGGTGAACCGCATAGTACATCTGTAATTTCACTGGTAGACCGCATACTATACACCTCATACTATTTGTATTTTAATTAAAAATATCAAAATAATTATTGATATCTTTGTTTTGTTTACAGACTTGGCTCAATAGTTATTTGATATTATTCAATTCAGTATGTAAAGCATGTGGAAATCGATTACTTAATGCATACCCACCTACTTGGAGAGATCTGAGATCATTAGATACATACCATTATGAATGTAAACCATAATATTATATTTAAAATAATCATTTAAAATATTTTTAAGTTTATTTCATAACTCAAGTTTAGTATTAATTGTACCTTAATTAAGTTGTAATTTTAAAAGTAAAATAAATATAGTATATGATATTTAATATAAATACATTACTAAACTATTTTATGAACAATTTAATGATGATATATTTATTTTTTTGCAATTTACTATTAAATCAAATCTCCTAATAATCTTTAAATGTTTCTAATCATTGATTTTTCTCATAGTTCATCATACTATGTTTACATTTTATTATGTCTAATGTCCATAGTTCTTAATAATTTATGTTATGTCATATTTTATTAAAATATCCTCTTATTGTTTTCATATTACATGTAATTGTTACGGTTGTTTGGAAAGAATGTCGTTCATCTACGCACATTTACGCGTTCACATTTATACTTAGTGAACGTCACTCGTTTTTTTCAAATAGAACATGAACAAGGTGTTTATATTTAATAAATATTGATTAAAAAAATACTATTATAATATTAGGTATATAATACAATTTTTCTATTATAATATTCCTATTATATTTGTTTGATTACTGAAAACAAAATGCATGAAATTCCTGGGGTCGCGGCCATAGTCAATGTATGGTGGTCTATGTATAATATAATATTTTTTATAGGTAACCTATAAAAAAAATTAAATGATGATGGTGATTTTCTTTTTAAAAACAACATTTTTATGTGAAGGCCCACTACCCAGTGTAAAATATTATTATGATTAGCTACCCTCCACAGGGGCATTGCCCCGGCTGCCCCTGCTTTTGTTGAGGCACTGGGCACAGCTTGACATAAAACAGTAAAGTTTTATGATTATCTTGATTTTGTATAAGTATTTAAACGATTCATACAATTTTAATAAAAAAATTAAATCAACTACCAAGTTAATGCATTCATTTTTTCAAAGAACTTGAATGTGTACTCTTTTTAAAAAATATGAACCTGAACAAGTTCCTTTTTTTAAGCACTGAACGTGAA
The DNA here is from genome assembly GCA_949089665.1 of Macrosiphum euphorbiae. Taxonomy (NCBI): domain Eukaryota; kingdom Metazoa; phylum Arthropoda; class Insecta; order Hemiptera; family Aphididae; genus Macrosiphum; species Macrosiphum euphorbiae. The sequence goes on along the minus strand of CARXXK010000001.1, from coordinate 73,551,922 downwards.
TGAATTCATTATTTTAGTGAATGTTTCGAACACTGAACTGTTACTGGTAACTGGTAAGTACTAGTAAAAGTTCTTCCTTTCATAGCTAATGCTAGCCAACTGCACTTTTGAGGTATTCCTATCGCCCAATTGCCAATTCTGCTTCTAAAATAAATCTGTTCTGCACTAAAAAGTTTGAAAATTGCAAATCACTATACAAATATTACTATCGTTTTTTACTCAATGATCATTTACAGTATATTTTTTTTTTAACCAAGATTATGAATATAGGCACCAATAGACTATAGTTTATTAGTAAATTAGTTAGCATTCGCTATACTAATACGTCGCGTATTACTATATTGATGCGTGGTTTAAGTATGGACTCTCGTGAGTCGTGGGCCGGAGCTAGGTATATAGTACATACACTACAAAGTATATAGCCGTCCTTTTTTTTTTGGAATTTAGTGTTAGGTAGGTGGTACACCTACTTTTACAATATTTTCAAGTTCCAAATATTATTGTTCTATGATATTGTATATTATGATTTATGATCAGTGGCGTATTTACGGGGGGGAAGCATTAAGGCGACAACCCCCCTCCCATAATAGACCGTATACAATATGCAAAAGTTTTCTGAGTCCTAACTGAAGACCTCTCACTTTAAAGTCGGGGCTACTGAATAATGTCATATCCCTCCCTCCCCCACAAGACAACAACCTAAATACGCCACTGTGTATGATATAGAATATAAAAGTTCTTCGATTTTATATATTGTATATTGTATAAAGTATTGTTGTACAATGTTTCCATATTTCCATATTTCTGAATTTCTGATGGTTTTTTAATTTTAGGTTTTCCTTATCTTTGGACACTAATTCTATAATCTATATTAATTCCACGAATTTCGTGATTAATTCTAATGTTTTATCCACGGACTAAGATAATATTCTATCTTAGTCCGTGGTTTTATCTCTGTTAACAACATATTTGAATGACATTGTTATCATTTGTATTGTTCTTATGTTTGTACCTACTTCATATTTTTGCATATAACATCATACGGATCATGAATCACAGTTCTTGATAGTAAATAATAATATGAATATAATAACATAGCATACCTATACATATTTTTAGTTATTACGTAGGAAGTGTAAGTTTTCATCTTTTAATACTTTAATCACAATTAATCAATTTTGTTTTCATATGTTCGACATTTATTACTTACTTGCTTATAAAGTGTTTCTTAAAGTAAATTAAAACTAACAACTCGATTTCAGTGTGGCCCACTAACTATAATATTATATACGTAAGTTCTTCTACATATTGTTCATTGAAAGTATATCGTATATAAAAACCCAATATTGTGATACCTTGTAAAGAATTGAATATGAAGTTATTATTTATTTAATCATTTTTATATTACGTAGATATAGCTTATTTAATTCCACGTAGTATAAAACAGTAATTTTCATCTCTGTTTAATAAATTATTTTTATTTTATTTTTATTATCAATACCATTCCAGCATATTGTTACCAGACCACTGTGATTAATCTGTGCTTATATTTTAGTTACTAATTTTATTTTAATATGCTTTAGGAAAATACTAATTCAAAATGATACGAGTGGAAGAAAGTCGTATAAAATCATATTTAACTATGGTAAGTCTTAAAATAAATAAAATGATATAATATTATGGTACATTATAAATATTTATAAACCTTAATCTGTTATAATTTATAGTTATTACACTTTAAAAATGATAAATATTATATATTATGCTTACTGTATAACTAAGTATGCAACAAATAGTACATTTTGTAACATTTTATTTTGTATAATTAACAATATCAACTATTATTTGTTAATTATGTTAAAATTTTAGGTTACTAAACATAAATTTAGAACACCTTATAACCCTGTTGTGTCCGTCCGTCCGTTAGTTACCAGTACATGATTACGATTGTTTATATTAATATTTTACCACGGTGTGATTCAAAGAAAATTTATACTAGCCAGTATTATAACATATTAATATTTGAGTATTTAATATAGATTCACACTAGCCAATATTAAAAACATTGGAACCAAAATATATTTAATTTGTACATGGAATTATAGTTTATTGCGTTGTATTAAAATTTGTTTGAAAACCGGGAGCTTAGCATGCTCACAGAATGAGCTTTCCTAACTTGTTTATCATTTACTATTAAGTACTATTTTCCTAAAAGCAAAAATGTTGAAATTAAGAAGTTATAAAAAGGTATAATACACCTAAGTGTTATACTATTAATTTAATAGTATACAGGATGTCCCGTGAGGATTTACTCATTGCGATATCTCCTGAAATAATAGAGATATCGTAATTCTGTTTTCTTATTAAGACTCACAGAGGTAAGCACTACAAATAACTAATTTTTTATTTTATTTTTTGTTTTGGTAAAAGAGTTAAAAAAATTATTTTTTTAATTAATTATTTAAAAAAATATTGAAGATTGCCATTTTGTAGAGTTCATTTTTCTGAAAATATTGACGTTTCAACATTTTAATTTTATTAATTTCCTGATTTTTAATAATTTTTTTAATTAATAAGTAAAACGGCAAAAAACCGGTATTTGTCCGGGCGGCGAGTCCCCCTCTACGGCTAATAGGTAAATCCTCACGGGACACCCTGTATAATAATAATGTGTTCATTTATGATTAGGTACATATTTAAAAATAAATAAATGTATGTAACTTCTAAATCATTGACATTTGAAGGTCATTTTGTTAAATTTAAAAACTACTAATATATTATAATTTAAATGATTAATATTTTAATTAATTTTATTAAATCATTTAAATTATCATAAAACTATTATTTCACAAAATGTAAGGGATTTAGAGTTACACCTCTGACAAAGTGCTATAGCAGACATTACCTATACTCTGTTCAGCGAGAGATCGCAATACACACCAACAAAAGCTGGTTCTCCCATGCAACACGCTGTCATTGGGGAACTGCTTTCGATAGCATAGTGACACTGAGTAATGCTCAGAATCTGCGCTTTCTCTCGCTGAACAGAGTATAGTAATAATGTGGATACACAACAATGCATGTATTTATTAATATAAAGTTACATATTAATATATTATAAAATATTTAACCGTGTTTTATAAATAAAAAATGTATTACTTTAGGTTATTGTATGGTAATACTTAAATATATTTTAGAATTAAATTCATTGTACAATTTTACATTTTTTTACAGATTTAATACACTATCTTTATTTTATTTCAGTACAAATTTCCTGAAAATACAAAAAAAGAAATTATAAAAACATTAAATTATTATCATGGACTCATTTGTAATTTTGAGACTTTTTGTAAGTTATTGTTATCGTTTTTTGAGTTGTTGTTGGTACTTAAATTCTCAATAGATGTGGGTCAAACTGTTCAAAGTTTGTTAAATTGAACCGAACACCTGAAGTTCAAAAGTCAAACATAGTTTTAAAAAAACCAAACCAAACTTAATCAAAAAGTTTGAACTTCAATAAATAACTTAAACTCAAAATAAATATATACTCAAAAAAAAAATTGAAACACGTCATAGTTTTGAACAACAATTGTTTTATATTTTATATTTTATATTTTGGTTTGAAATACTCGTAAAAACTAAAAGGTTTGATTTATAATTGACTTCAAACCCTCGGTTTGAATTTAGTTTGGTATTAAACAAAATGTTTGGTTTGATGTTAAATATATTGTTCGGTTCGACATACATCTAAATAGTTGTTTAGTTAGTCATACCTAATAGAAGTTTATGTTTGAGACCATAGTTTTGAGTTCAAACCATCTCTAATTGTTACATATGAGCATTGATTATTAATAGTATTCAATGATATGAGTTACAAAAATTAATTTTAATAAACTTTTTTTTTCTCAGTGTTTTCAAATAGAATTGAAAAGAAATTAGTTAATTTGAGTGGTACTGTTCCTGTTACATTTAAAGGTAACGATCAACTAATTTTAATTTGTAATCTTGTAATTGTAATATTGTTATAAAAATAATTAATCATCTAATTTTACTTTTAAAGGTACCACTTATCACATTCCAATTTGTATTTGGCTAATGGATACACATCCAAATAATGCACCAATTTGTTATGTGAAACCTACACCGGAAATGCGAATTAAAATGTCAATGTATGTTGATCACAACGGTAAAATTTACTTACCATATTTACACAACTGGACTCCGGTAATATATTAAACTATAATTATACTTAATTTATGCCAATTTTAAATTACACATGGTATACCATTTTAGACTACGTCCAATCTTCTTGATTTAATTGGAATAATGACGGCAACTTTCTCAGAAACACCACCTGTATATTCAATTAATAGAACTGAACAACCAGTAAACCCTGGTTATCCTACTCAAATGTGTAAGTTTAATTTATAATATGTTGTATACTTATTAGTTTTGTCTGAAAATTTGTAAATATTGTAATTATTTTTCAATCAAAGTTACTTATTAGTTTCATTAATATTCTGTGTATAGATGTCTAAACCGATCCATGCTAATATTTAACTTAAAATTATATTAAGTGATGTTTTCATAATTATTTTATGGATACACAATTCAATTATAAAGGTAGTAGTTATCAATTTGCAAATGAAGTATTATGGCTATTAAATTATTTTTATAAAATTGAGCTTGTAATGATTTAGTATTTTGTTTAATCATGTTATTTATTATTTTTATAACTTGAATACTTTTTAAAACTTTGGAAAAATAATTATATTTTGTCAGGCTAAAAAACCAAGTTTTAAATATGGCGCTCCTAAAAATTATGTAATTGACTGTATCCTATTTATATTAAAAATGAATCTCGGCACCTGACTTTTATGCAGTGGTATGGCTTTACTATACCGCTGATGTACGGATGTTAACTCTGTATGGGTGACCAAAGGCAATCAAGTGTTGCCTGACTAACGCCCTACTAAAATTGGTCACCGCCGAGGTTCCTTCTTGATGTAAATGGAGTAGTTTTATTTATTATTATTCATTTTTTACACATGTACATTTAGCATATGGCGGAACTGGTTCAAACGTGATGTTGCCATATTCTTCAATACCAACACAATCTACTGCTACTTCTAATCCTTCCACAGCGTACCATGGAAGTTCTAATACTCCTTATCCTTTGTATAATAATCAGTTCCCGACACCTCCTTATCCAACAGGTTCAGCAAATACATCAAATTTTCCTCCCTATACTCCACCATACACAACACAAAATTCTTCTCAAAACTGTCCATACCCTCAGCAACCTGCACAAATCAGACCAGAATATCCTCCTTACCCATCAACTACTAGTAATTTGCCTAATCCTTCTACAGGGGTAAGATTATTTTATTTTTTTAAATTTAAATTAACACATTTATTGGGAATCTTAGCAGATAAAAAAAAAAAATCTTATCTTAAAATAATTTTAATTTGCATTGTTTTATTATACACAAAATAGTAATTAATTATTACCTATAACTTCTCTTTAGAATTATTTATATGACAATCATAAAATCATTAAAATACTTGACTAGATGAATATCTTTATGCGAACACAAAAATCAGACATGATAAAACATGAAATAATATTTTTATTAAATCTTTGTATTTGATACAGTGAAACCTTTATATTATAATGAACCTTCACGGGATTTTAAAACTGTCTACTATTGAGAAAAGTTTTAAATGTTCATGTACACAATATTGTATTATTACATGTAATGTATTATTTACATTAAAAGTTAAATGTATACAAGAATTTATTATCATTTAATTTTTAATTATTTTTAAAAATATCTATTATTTTTTGTTAATGTTCATTAATCATAATACATAAATGTATGGCACTGTTGTTCACTAGACAACTCACAAGTGATATTTTAAAAATTCATAATTTTGATTATTTTTTTTTTATCAAAAGTATGACAACAGTTAAGATAAGTTAAGTTAATTTGTATTGTACAATGTTTATGTACCATTAATTATATATTGTATAAAAACATAAAAGATAAATTCATTTTTATAATCTAGTTTTGTTCCTTGTGAGGTAGATTTGAAAATAAGGACCTCTTTGTATTGTCCACATCCACTATTAAGAGTGTGTCCACTTCTTAGAGGTCTCTACTTATAAAGGTTTCACTGCTTATGTATATATTTATGTCTTCTAACATACTATATTGTGCAGCACAGTTAATGTTAATTTTAACTTATAAAGATTTTTTCTTATATTTTCATTACTTTACTACTTCAAAATAAATAAATATTATTTATACATTTCTTACAACCCATAGTTGAATGATGGTGGTACAATAACAGAAGAACATATCAAAGCCTCTTTGTTATCTGCTATTGAAGATAAAGTACGAAGACGCTTCAACGAACAAATGGCCCAGAATAAAGCCGAATTAGATATATTGCAACATTCTCAACGAGAATTATCACAAGGAAAAAATAAATTAGACTCTATTCTGACAAGTCTCAATAAAGAAAAGGTATACAAAGTTCATCTTATTAAAATTCTTCTTTGTTATGTATATTTTCTTGATGTGCTATTATATTCAAATATATTTTTTTAGTCTGAATTAGAACAAAACATTCAAGTATTGCGTGATAAAGAAATAGAACTTGAAATGGCTATATCCAAGTTATCCAAAGAAGATAATATTGATATTGATGATGCTGTAACAACAACTGCGCCTCTTTATAAACAGTAAATAAATATATATTTATTTTCTGATATGAGATACTAATTATTTTATTATTATAGAATATTGAATTCATTTGCTGAAGAAGCCGCTACCGAAGATGCAATTTATTATATGGGAGAAGCACTAAGAAGAGGAGTGATTGATCTAGAAGTATTTCTGAAACAAGTACGTTCACTGTCCCGAAAACAATTTATGTTACGGGCTTTGATGCAACGATGCAGGCATAAGGCTGGTCTAGTGGCTTAATTCAATAGACAAAGGAAATATACTAACAAGGTACAAGATAACATTTACAAAATGAGATGTTTAATTTCTACAGATAAGTAAAATGGGGTTAAATAACATTTTGTGGTATATAATATATTCTATTATAATACATATTACTTCTGTTGACTATTACAACAGGAATCAATATAATATGCTTATTTTGTAATTTTGTTAGTCTCATATTACATTTTATCAACCAAATAATTGTATTTTAATATTTTATTACTATAATAACTGTGCACATTAAAATATGATATAGAAAATATGTGAGTTGATATTTAAACGATTTTGTCTCTAAAATAAATATTTTTTTTCATTTTAAATCCTTAATTATTTTTTCTTGACACTTTAATATTATCAATTTTATATTTTATCATAATATTTTGTTGTAAGTTAAGAAAAAAAAACACTTCATAATATATGTATGATATAAAATTAAAAATACAAATATAATTTTATTGAAGTTATAATTATTGAAATCTGTATTAAGTTAAAAATTATTATTATTATTATTTACCGTATTGTATAGTTTATAATATCCACAAAATATATTTCATTTTTAAATTGATTTATAAAATAAATAAATTTATAATTGATAAAATATCTACTTATAACTAATAATTTTTGTTTAACTATGAATTTAAATATATTAATGTTGCGTCTAAAATAATAGTTAAATTATAATAAAGTAATGAACTATTATAGCCCAAGATATGTGATACCTTATTTTATTCCAAAAAAAAAAAAATGGTCTTACGCTTAATGCTAATGTAAATAAGACCTAAAGAAATTATTAGTTATATTAAGTCTTTACACTTGTTTTAGAGATATGTTAACCAAGTGATTTTATATTAGTATTGTGTATTCATAAAAACTTAAGCATCTATAAGGAATGATGAAACAAATTTACTCATATTTGACCCATTATATTTTTTTTAGTTAAATTCATATAATTGGATTTGCCATATATAAATTATGATTAAAATATCCTTATATTATTGTTTTAGATTATTATGCTTTATTATAACTTATACAATTATTTGTAATATATAGAGGTTAAATAAATCAATGTATATATTTTTTAATTTATTGTTTTTAGAATTATTTTGAAAATCCTAGTTCTCAATTTACAGTGCTATATATCACTTTATAATCTAAAATAAAAAACTGTTCCCCGGTTTGTCTTATGTACTATCCACCATCCTAGAACAACTGCTTTGTACAAAATTTAACTGGACTACCGGGTCATGCCCATTATGTTTTTTCTAGGCTATAAGATTTTTTAATTAAATAGTAATACCTATACCTAATTGATATTTTCAATTTAAAACTTGATAGTTGATTTGTTAAATATTTCCCAGAGTATATAAATCTTATATTCTATAGACCAGTGCTTTTCAATGTTCTTAAATGTTATTAAATATGACACACCGTGCTCTTTTTTTTTTTTTTTTTTTTTGGACTAAATAATTAGATAAACAAAATTGTTTTGAATTATAATTATATACATTAAATTAGAATAGTGTGCTTGATGGGCTAACAAATCAGGGACTGGAATCTATAGAGATTTTCGGTTCCGGTTATTAAATTAATTTGTTTAAGGGTTCCGGTTCTATTTCGGTTTTCTAAAAAAATATAAGTGTTCTAGAACCGGTTAATACCGGTTTTAAAAAATACCTGTTATTTTCGGTTAATTTTGATTTCTAATTATTAAAGATTTATTAAAAAAAAGTCTGAAATAATTTATTTATTCATGGTTAAATTGTAATTATTTCATGAAAATAGAAGGTATTATGAAAAGTTAAAAAAATAATTACAAAGATATATAATAATATACAGTCGATTCCGCTTAATAGAGACACCGGTTAATAAGGACAACCGCTTAATAGGGACAATTCTCCAATTACAAAAATAAATGTATACTTGTAGGGTAAACATTCACCGCTTATTTGGGCCACGAATCCGGATAATTGGGACATTTTTATCGAGTATATTAATAGATCAATAGTTCAACAATCGTCACGGACTCTCGTAATCGATTATTATATTACATTTTATCTTATTTGACTTTATTTTATCTTATCTTTTATCGTATGTTCAAATGTGATAGTTGTTAAATGTTATTTGGTGCAATGGTGCATCAGTTGTGTATGTCGCGTGTAGCAACAATGGCTCGTGTACGTAAAGATTTATCGTTTGCTCAAAAATTAGAAATTCTGGACAAAATTAAATTACAGCTACCAGGCTGTAATACACGTCGTCTTTCGGAAATTTTAGGAGTATCGAAATCAACAGTTTTTTTTTAAATAAGATAAAATACATAATAAAAAAATAAAAAATATTTATATGTACTTTATATGTAAGTATTTTTATAAATAATTAGGTTATATCATGTTTTTCTTCTTGTACTATCAAATAATTTCTATAATACATTGTTTGTAATTTGTAATAATAAAAATATATAAAACAAAGCAGTTTTTCAACAAATTTATATGTGGGTTTTTGTATTTCGGATTATTGGGACAACCGCTTTATTGGGACAAAATAACAGCCAACCGATGTGTCCCAATAAAGCGGAATCGACTGTATATATAAATATCAGTCTATACGAAATCCATAGGAATATAAGATAATATTGTAAATATTTCTTTGGGTTAGGTTAAGCTATTTCATTCCATCACATAAGTTTGTAAAATATTATGTAATATTTCATATTTGTAGTATTATAAAATATTATGATTTGATGAAAATATTTTTAATTTAATTTAAGTAGATTAGTCCAAACAACTAGTCAATCCTAACCTAAATAACCTTTTTATAATTATTAAGGTTACGGTAACGGTTTTGCATTTTTGGAAATAAAGGTTCCGGTCCTAAATGTTTAAGGTTAACCGGTTCCAGAACCGGTTCTTTTCGGTTTCGGTTCTGGTCCCTGTAACAAATTTTTATAATTTTATTCTCAGACGAATAGTTGACATTTTTCAGAAGACCAGTTTGAAAACCACTGCTAGAGACACTAGCCAGTGGCATAGTAATTGGTTTTTTACCTGATACAATTGCGCCAGTCATAGAAATGCATTAGGATGTTAGTTATACAATATTACATTATATAATAATATATACTATTTTTTTTAATATGAGAAAACATATATTATAATGTCCTAACATTTAAGTTTAATAATAAGTCAATTCACTCTATTATTTAGATTGACAACATAAAATTGGAACTGCTGGATTTACATACGGCCTATACAAGAACAACATCCTCTGATCGAGATTTTAATATAAATTATTGTATTTCAACTATTAATAATATGTAACAGAAACTTAAAATACCCTTGAAAATAGGGATTTTCATAATCAATCCTTCCTTTTAAGGGTTAAATTAAAACTTAAAACGCAATAAAAATAGATCTTTTATTCCTTATCTAAGTTGTATGTTTAGACTTTCTGACCTTTGGGCCTTGCGGACGTTACTATGAATAAATAAAAAATTATGCTATGAACACATTTATTATATTTTTAAAAATGAAAACAAAAATAATTTCATCAAGAAAGTAGTTTCAATTGATGACAGACATAAATAGGTATTTCAATTAATATTATACAATATTTACATATAAATATTAAATGTTTAATAACAAGATACATTTATCCTTTTTTTGAAAACTGAATAGTATAGACTATATGCATAAATATTGTTTTATTGCATATAATAACTCAAAATAATATTTTTAAATTAGGTGTGGGAAAAAATGTAATAATAATAATAATAGTGCATTATACGTATATTCCAACCCATAGTAATAAGAAAAGAAGGCCAAAGCCAGTAAATAAGGCAGCAACAAAAGATATGGTCAGTTCTTTTTTCAAATTTCTGGTATACTTTGTACCAGTAACTTCATAGACGAAAAACCATGCCGTGAAGAACACACCAATGCTGAGCAATAACAAAGTGAGGTGTGGATAAACTGCTGGGCTAACTGGAGACACATACCGCTTGTACAGTGTCATTGTGCTAAACAAAAATAATAAATTTCAATTTAATTTCAGGGTACACAAAACATAATACTAATAATAACCTACAGCAACACATATTCTAAGATATAGTATTGTTATGATAAATGTTTTAAAAATATATAAATTTCAGGTTCAGATCTTATCAACCTAGTAAAAGTTAATCATTTCATATTTTCATAATAATTGTAAACACTGATTTAGAATACCTATTTATTGTTACTGAGTCAGGCTAAATTAATTTTCATTATCGTATTTGTGATGTGTCTTTAAATAGGTTCTAGAATCACATGTTTATTTTTTGAATGTGCTTCTTCTTGAAAAAATGTAGGTATTAATTTTTTTTATATAAACAAAGGAAAGAAAACAAAGAAAAAGTGAATAAAAATAAACAAGATTTTATTAAAAATATACAATTATTCTAAGACATTTATGAAAGTAAACAATCATAGTATAAAATGAAATTTCCTAAACATATTAATTAAAATTAGGTACATAAAAATAATGAATTTTCTATAGGTAATGCTTAGTTATAAACGTAAAAAATAGTGAAAATATTTGCTACAAATGTTGAAAGATAGTGAAAAGAAAAAACCTATACATTTTGATTTAAGAAAAATATCATTGTATTAATAGAGATTTATCATTTAATACATCCACCAAAAGCTGTTTGTCGTGTAGTACATCATCAACTTCATTTTTATCCCAAAGTAACAATACTTTAGATAATCTATTTATATTCTGTCCTAGGATCTTGATTACACCTCTCGTTTCTAATAATGAACACATGGTTATGAATTCGCTTAGATCCCTTACTTGAACGTTGCGTTTTTTACAAATAGTTGTAAATACGTTGAATACTTTTCCTATGGTAATTACTTGACTTTTTTTACCAGAAGATAATAATAATAACAGTGCGCACACTACAAATTCTTGCTGTAAGGGTAATTTTTCGGAATTTTCATCATCATTATCAAGTGCACCAGAAGTGGAATACACATTATTCAACACAGCTATTACATCATTTAATTCAATTTTTTTGTCAATTTTATCATCTGCCAACTCAATAACTCTTCTGGTAACATCCAATGCATAACGTATATCACCTCGGATGGAAGCAATTTTTGCAGATAAAAGTTGAATGGCATTGGCGGGAAATATTTCCGCAACCCCGGCGTTTTTTAATCTATGAGATATAATATTAGCCAACTCTGTTTTCGTATAAGGTGGAAAATTTAGAAGTTCTGGTTGTAAAGAAACCTTAGTCTTTAACATTGGCAACAATCGATCAGTAAGATCTAAAGAGTTTGCTATACCTATGACAACTATATTTGATTGAGGAATGATAGGCCACTCAAATATTTGATACAATATAGATTGATTTTTGGATGACAATTGATCGATTTCATCGAGTACCATGAGAATAGATTTGTGTTTAGTTTTCAAGTACTGCTCTATGTTCGAAATGCATTCCCTTTGTGTGCCGGATCCGATTTTTAACATCTCAGCAATTTTGGCATATACACGGTTAGCAGATTTGATCATACTACAATTCACATACACTAGGGTGAAGTTGTCAGTGACCAAATCGCTGGCAAACAATGAATGAAGTGACACCGTCTTACCAGTACCCGGCGGTCCGGATATGTACATGGAAACCGAGTGGTGGTCTTTGATGTGTTTTTTCAGGAACGATTTTAAACAATCTATATGCTTCTCTCTCCCCGGCAGCGAATCCGTGTAACCGCTGTGCAGATTCAACAGCGCCGTGCCGAAACTGGATTTCGTCTGACTGTCGGTCATTTCAAGGAATCGAGGGGACGATTAAAAATTATTTGATTTCGTCCGTCAAATCGAGAGAGCTAAGAACAAACTGGTAACAATGAGTGGAAAAGGTAAGAGCCAAGACAAAAAGAAACGCCGGTCACGAGAACAAAATGCAAAAACTGTAAATGATAATAAAGTATAAATAAAGAAAATAACCGATTTACCTCGTCGAGTCCGTCACAGTCGTCGGCGATAGGCGAATTCTGTTACGTTTTTAATTTCTTCAGGAGGGTGAATCGCCTCAGTTGTCGTTAGTCGGCTTTTCACGGCGGTAATCCCCCTGCAGTTATATATAAAAAATTAAAATAACAATTTATTGCGCGTGTACGACTACTGTGAATACGTATCAGCAAACTGAAGTTGTCAACGAAACCCATCGCTGGCCGTGCGTCGTTGTACATATATGAACGTAGTACCAGGTTTCCGTTTTTTTTTTCTAGTAAACAAAATAAACCGAATCAAAATCGCGTACACGCGTCGATCTGGCCGACTCGGTGTCTCTGTCATATAGATATCTAAATTCTAAAGCCGAGGTGGTTTGGTCATTATAGTCGAGCTATAATAGCTATTGCTATTGACACTTGACTATAATAATAATAATAGCATGTCGATATAAATATTAATAATCGATTAATAATTAATGAATAATAAGTAATGACATATAAGAGAGATAAAATTTCAATAATATTTGATTTTTTGACATTAGAATTTCGTCAATATTTCATATTTTCATCTGTTCTGTGTAGTAATAGATATTATTACAATTTAATATTTATAGTCTATGCCCTATAAGTATATTTACTACAGCCAACAATAACATAACAATAATAATACAATTATTATTATACGAGTATGGTCATAGAATGGCGTTGTTGTTGTGGTGTAAAGAGTCGGGGAAAAAAAATATGTAAATAGTGCGGTAGTGCGGTACGGGTTCATGTTCATATCGCGTTCGAGTGTTGATTGTGTGTAAGTGTGTGTTTTGGGTCCCGTGATATCACTATATCACGCCGACGGACGACGACCCTAATATCCTATGCGTCTGCGTTGTTGAATTTTTAGGACGGTTTATTTTTTTTTTGCGTGATCGTTCAGTCGTTGTCACTCCGTCTTCTCACGTACGACTGCCTACCATGGCCTACATAACAAAATGCTGCTGACATCTGAGATTCGTCGACGTCTCACACGGCACGACACCGCGGCTTAAGATGTACGTACACAATCTCAATTTTGGTGACAAATGATTTTTTTCTTTCGTGACTTGACCGTGTTGACATATTTTTTTTTGCGCCTAGCAGAAGACTCAAAGATACACCACAGTCGTGACAGACAGTGCGCGACGGCCATGAGAAACATTTGTCGGTGTGATGAATGAGGACGAGATAGCCGATAAAGTATACGAGGAGAGAGAAAGAATTGTCGATCTGTACAGAAATGGACCCGGAGACGGAACGATCATAGATCCTGTTGACGATCCCACTATAAATGACTATTTCAAGCTTGACAGATTCGGATTCATAGTAGGGTATGTACATACTACTTTTATAATATTACTGTAAGTAATTAGCTCTGGTTCTAATTTATTTACAATTTATTTCCCAGCGATGAGTCAAAGTTTAAAAAGGAAGATCCTCAAGAGATAAAAATTGAAGTAAACAGAGAACAAAAATGGCTAAAAATGATCTCCAACTGGGACAGTCTATCCCGAGACAAACTGAAAAGACGTGTTTACAAAGGCATTCCAAATTCATTACGAGGTAAAGTGTGGGCCAAGCTATTGGGTGTTGATCAACTCACAGATGACCAGAAAAATAAATACAAAGTAACTATATATTTTTCAGCATAAATATATTTAGTATATAATATTTATAAATAGTTATTATTGTTATCAATAATCTACATTGCATTTTACAAAATTAATTAGGTGGATTAAAGTATCACTTATTTTCAATATAATAATATTTAAATTTAAAATTATCTAATCTGTAATAAATATTGTATTAATATTATCATTATTTGTTTTACATAGCATATGTGTGAGCTGGCATGGGAACATTCACCAGATGTGAGGCAAATTGATTTAGATGTGAATCGAACATATCGAGAACATATCAACTTTCGAAAACGATACAATTTCAAGCAACAAGAATTATTTAACATACTATCTGCATATAGTATCTATAATTTGGATATTGGCTATACCCAGGGAATGTCACAAATTGCGGCATTACTGTTGATGTATTTAAGTGAAGATGAAGCTTTCTGGGCATTGTCTACTCTTATTTCCAATAGCAAGTATTATATGCATGGTAAGTTTAGTATATTAATAAACATTAGACTTTCCATAAGTTAAAATCTGTAATAAATTTGATTTATTTCTTTACAAAACAAAACAAACACAAAACATTTTTTTTTTCATTTACCTTAAAATTATAGTTATTGATGGTTTATTGTTAGTGTGAATGTGGAAATAATTTAGATCAATGTTTCTCAAACTGATATGCGTACCACTGGTGGTACACATAGCTATACAATATGGCGGTGTACGGAAATAATATTTTCACTAATGTTTGTAACAGATCTAATATTATTTTAAGGTTTGTGTAAATAGGTACTAAATATACTGATAAATGTACCTATTCTCTATCCAGTAAGAGGACACACTGATTCTCTGCGCATCCCGACTCGACAACCTGCCATTGAGACCCGCTTCCACTACGGCAGTATCACGTTGGGGTGCGTGGATGAACCGATTTTTGTAGGGCCGTGGTGAGTTCTAATGCTGGACAGATTATAAAATATTGTTTGTAATCATTATGTTTCTTAAACATGTATTTAAATGTTGAATAGTTCTATTTTTAGTCATTAGTGGTATGCCAAAACAAAGTTTGAGAAATCCTCTGATTCAGATGATTATATGAATAATTACATTAACACTTGGTTTGAAAATTATTTTTTAGGTTTTTTCATACCTGGTTTTCCTAAGTTAATACGGTTTCAAGATCATCATGATAAAATAATGAATAAGTTATTACCAAAATTAAAAAAACATTTGGATAAAAATGGAGTTGAAACTGGATTATATACTTTAAAATGGTTTTTCCAATGTTTTTTGGACAGAGTATGTGCATTCATTAATTTATCTATTTAAGTAATTTTATAGTTTAATATTGATAGTTATAATTTGTTTGTATTGAATGTTAAGATACCATTCAAATTGACTTTGAGAGTATGGGATACATTTTTACTAGAAGGCGACAAAATATTATCAGCTATGGCCTATTGCTTATTAAAACTACACCGCCACCAGCTATATGCTTTAGGAATGGATGATATACTTAATTTTTTGCAGGTGAGTTACAAAAATTATAACATTTTAATTTTAATTATGATATAAAATACTACATGTTTTAAATTTAGGTCTATGCTATATTATTTTTAGTATACAGTTTTACAACTAATCTTGATTTACTATTTACATATTTTAATGTTGGCATTAATTTTCAATCAATTTAATTAAAATTGTATTTGATTGGTTGATGGTTTATCAACATAAATAAAATAAATATTCATTCTTAAGTTATTTGATAACAGTTACAACAAATTGGTTTTATCATTTATTAATTTTCTTTTATAATGTTTGTATATTATAATTATGTATACAAGGTGTAACAGAATAACCTGGTAAATTAAATAACTTTTGTTCTGATCAAAAATAATAAAAAAAATTTTTATTTAAATTATAGAGGATCGCGCTACAAGTACAGTACAAAATTGTTTATTTTTAATATTTTAAAACTGAAAATGAAAACAATTTTTTAAAATACCCATATTTTTTTGAATTAAATTAATTTGAAATGTTTTTCAATAAAGAAACTATTAAAGAAAATAAAGAAAACTTTTTTCAAAATATTCACTTTGGGAAATTTCAGAGATAACTAAATCTTAAATTATTTATTATCTATATAATTTTCATAATATTATGAATGTAAATTAACTTGTATTATTTTTAATTTGTCCGGTCTTTCTGTTACAATGTGTAACGTGTTTAATATTTTATTTATATACATATTTAATAGGCATTTGTTAATGATTAGGTAAAATTGGAACAAAATTATCAACTTACAGCAGATTATACAATTGAAAAACTTCAAGAATGTCTTGTTGAATTGAAAAAAAATAAACTTGACAATGCTGGTCAGCCATCTCAAAATGAAAAGTTGAAAAGAGAGCTTGGAATATTTAATCCAGATGATATTCCTGTTAGAAAGGTAAAACTTGTTTGTAGTTAATCATTATTTTGCAATAAAATACAAATTTTAATAATGTATGGTAAAATATAAAATAGTAATTTAAGAAAATGTTGTTCCAGCCTCAAATCAATGGAGTGGGAAAAATAAGAAAACCCATTAATGCCGACCAAATTCATAGTTCACCTGAACAGGATTCACAACGCCAAGGTGAGTGGACTAGATTGTGAACACTTGCCTGATGATATAATTAAACCTATGGTGTCTATAGAAACTAGTCTTCCATTTAATGTTAACGCACAAATCATAAAATTATTTGCATTTATTTAGGATAGTAAGAAACAAAAATTCGCTTTCATTTTTATTAGTTATACATTTTATTTAATACAGCATCAACATGTGATAGTTAATAATTTGTAGACATTTTAAAAACATTTTTATGATTATTTTTTTAAATTATACCTTGCGTTTTGTTAAATAACTATAATATATTTTTGTTATTTTTAGTTTAAAATTATTCATTATTATACATTTTATTTAAATAAATATTGTAAACAGATGTGTTGTTAGCTTTGTTAAATGTGTATTAAACTGTTAAAATATAATTCACATGTCTAGTTATCTGAATATGTGTTGGAATTAGTATTGTTCCTTTAAAAAAAATATGGCTGTTCAAAAACAATGTTTTCCAATAGTCTTAATTTGTGTTTATATTATGCATATTAATTAATAGGCCAAAATTGAATGCAATTCGTTTTCATTTGCAAACAAAATTGTTATTTCTATTAATTGTTTATTTTTGAGTGCAACTTTGCAACAAAACTTTCATTATTATTCAGTAGGCTTACTTATTTATTGTAAATTTATGTATAAAATATTTTACCACTATTGCGTTTAATATTTATTTTTTATCTATGTTTTATAAATAAAAAAAGTATTTTTCAATTGTTTGTTTTGTTTTAAATGTAAATAATATTTATCAATACTCTTAACTATCATATTATGTAAAATATTGGGAATTTAATATTTTAATGTTATGATTTAAATTGCTCCAATGCAAACAAAAAGTTAATACATATTGTTTCATTGGAAGATATTATACAACACATTTGTAACATACTCAAATTGTAAGAAAAACTTATTATATTATGATTTTGTAATAGCACTTTTAATTTTTTTAATTAGTAGATATGTTTGGCAGATTTAATCTGTGAAAAAATGTCTTTGTTGCATGTAAAATTTGTATGTAAAAATTGGTTTGTTTATTTTGATAATCCCTCTTCATTATACCTATACAAGGTGAGTAAGACAACATTTAAAAGTATGTTTTACATATCTTACTAATTTTATAAATTATATATGTTCTTAGTGATGAACAAAAGAAAGTCTAACCCCAATTAACAAATAAAAATCAAATTCTACCTACTATTTTAAATTATAATTCAATCTATGTTTAAAATACATTGCAATTAACTATATATAAATGTTTTCAGGCTCAATTATTACAAATGGTAAAAACAGTTTGGACGATGTTAGCTCAATTGTTGGGGACAGTTCTAGACGCTCATTGCTAGACACTAGTGTTACTTCCGCAGCCACGACAACAGTGTCTCCACAAAGTATACAAAATGATGATGCTGGATCGGATGTTACATGTGTGAGCCCTCAGCCTGATGTGCTTCGCATATATGTACCATATGATACTCCAACAAAGAAATCTCCTACTTCTGTTTCAAACAAAATTACAACAATTCAGGTGATGGACGAGATGGCCACTCCTACTGTAGAAACAGATGGTATGTTTAAAGCGGTGTCTACTATAAACTAATCATTTGTTGAATTAGTGACATACTAAATTGGCTGTGATTGAATATATAGTTGTTGGCTACTCTATGACCATAAGCAGTGCTACTTTCCATGTAAATTAGTTATACCTTTTTTGTATTGTTGTATGCAGTACACAATTTGTTCTTGGCGAGATGCTCAGATGTAGCTTAACTCCGGCAGTTGATATAACATGCAATAATTATGTAATTTATATCCCAACAAGTCATTAATTTAAATTACTTAATAATAAAATGGTGCGGATACTATACTAACAGCTTTTAAATCCTATGTTAATCAACCTATGTTGATTTTAATTATTTACAACGTAATATATGAAAAAAGGATACAATTCCTTATATATAACAATACTTCATTACTTCTATACATATTTTATTTTTAATTGAACAAATCTTTAAGTAGTACCTTGTGTCTAATGTTAAATGTCATTGAAGTTTCTTTATTACATTTAATGAAAATAAAATATAATATACTAATGTTCAAGAATACGGTAGCCGTGTTCGATATAATTTATTTATTATGCATAATATTTAAAATTTCAAGTTAAATGAAAATTATAAATAACATTTATTTGACTATTTTGACTATCTATAAATGTTTATATGTTTTAATTTAAAAATAACCAATTTATAAAAATTAATACTATTTATTTATACAATTTTTTTTATTTCTGTGAATTAGATCTCTTACTTACGGTTATATTCATATTATATACTATTATATTTGTACGTGATTTATAATATAATATAATTAATTAATAAACTATTGTAGTTTATGTAGTTATACACATAGTATAACATATTTTTATTTTTATTTTAAAAGTATATAATTGAGAAAATCATACCTCAAATTTATTATAACACATGTCTATTGCCTTCTTTTTAGAATACATTTGTTTAAATACTTGATAAACAAAATTATTAATACATGTTAATAATTAAAGTATGTATTATAACAATGTAATTATCATATGATAATATAATTACAATTTCTTATTAAAAGTATATTCTCTATCTTACTATCAGTATTAAATTAAAAATGATAAGTATCAACGTAATAAGAATGTTAACTAATTTTTTCATGTTTATTAAATGATTTGATAATAATTTTGGTTAATTATAAAATATTAGTTTTCTTGTTTATTTTATATGTTGTTTGTTAGAGAAAAATATTTCTTTTCAGATGCCATAATTATTTAACTAAATGCTCTCTTTCAATTTAAGACTAAATTCATTCCAGACTTTTTGTATTTTGCACAAATAAATAAAATGTATATATTAAATGAGTTAAGATTGTCAGTTGATTATACAAATATTAAATGTATTAAATAGATATAATAATTATATACAACAATTTATTTTATGAAAGAAAAGTGAAGTGTATTTTGACATGGAAATATAATTGTTTTTAACAAACACCTTTAGCTTGTTTTATAAATTAATATATTATATATTTTTAATAATTCTATATGGTAATTACTACTTCTACATTATTATTAAGTTGTATTTTATGTCATT
The DNA here is from genome assembly GCA_949089665.1 of Macrosiphum euphorbiae. NCBI lineage: Eukaryota > Metazoa > Arthropoda > Insecta > Hemiptera > Aphididae > Macrosiphum > Macrosiphum euphorbiae. The sequence goes on along the minus strand of CARXXK010000001.1, from coordinate 73,531,453 downwards.
AGATGTTAACTTGGTGTTCAAAAGACATATAGATGTTAAACTTATTACACTTAGATAGAATTGTTAAAACTTGTTTTGTAATTTTAACATTATACATAGATTGTGAATTTTGAATTAAAATCTTGTTATAAATGGGAAAGTTGCAACTTGATGCAGTAAATGGATACGTTAATAATTTATTGATTGTACACAAACTGAATGATTAATTACAATGAAAACATTACATTATTTTCATCGTATAAAAAATATTCGAGACTGTGAACATTAAAAAGCAAGGACAATAGTTTCTTGACCGTTCAATCTGTATAGTTTATTTATTTAAAAAAAAAATGTTTATATACATTATAATTATTAACTTATTTTAATTGATAAACATTGTACTGTAGCTATTTAATATAATTAAAATTGGTCAACGACAATATCATTGTATTTTTATTATAATTATTAATTTTTATGATATAATATAATAATATATACATTATAATATAATATATATATATATTTATGAATTATACCTAAATGTATATTTACAATAAAATTGTTTGTATTATTTTGTGAATATAATTTTATTTAACTGCAAGACTATTACTACTATTATTATTAGTAGATAAAAGAGATTAGATTTACTGGATAATTACGTTAAGTAACAACATCAGTCTCATCTATTATTTATGATAAATTTAATATTATATTGTTTGTCTGTTATCAACATTTGTTAGTGCAATAAAAAATCTGTATTGACATATATGTTGTTGGTTTATATATAAATTATAAATATATATTTAGGACCAAGTGCGCCCGACTTTTGTCAAATCCTTTGCCACATTTGAAATATTTATAAGGTATTGAGAACCGTATATCGTATTGTTCCTATACTTTGCACTTTGCAGTAGGCACCTCAAAATATGCTCTCAAATATAATGTAACATTATCTAACATTTTATCAGAATAAAAATGTATCAACTATATTAATGTCACATGATTCCAATACTGAAAAAATTGCCCCCCCCCTCCCCTTTAACCCCAAAAATAAAGGGTTAATGTGTTGTCATGCAAAAGGTTCTTCAAATAATATGCACAAAAAAACTGTATGCCAAATTTCAGGTAATTTCAATAATTCCACTATACTCTGAATGCTCTTCAAAAATTGTCATCAATTTACTAAACATTCAAACAAGCTTGAGAAAAAACTACTGGATCTATTATAATAATCTAATCCTAATGGGACGCCACCAGCATCATATTATGTGTTATTAGATGTCTTATACCTAACATAGCAAATTTGTTTTCAGTCCTTCAATTTTTTTAGTAACCTTTATTAACAGTGAACTATGCTCACAAGTATTTAAAAGTCATAACCAAATCAAAGCCCAAAGGTTTTGAACTTTAACCGAAAAATTAAATAAAACATGTGGTACACTTTTAAATATGTTTTTATACATGATATTCTTTCTGAAAATCATTAGTGTTATAATATTTTGTAGTTTACCAACTAGAAAACTTTCATCAAACTTGGCACTCATTAATTATATGTCGTGACATTGTGTATAATACTATAATTTAAGACAAGGTCGTATTTATGGAGGTCTGAGGGTGCAGTAACATCCCCTCCACGAAACGTCTGGAAATATTTTTAAAAACCGGGGATGATGTCGCTCACTTCTTCTGCTATATAGAAGGTGTCCGCTGTTGAGAGGATGCTACACAGATATTTGTTGTCTCCGTCTTACGAGCGCATAACTTAGAAAACGTACTCTCAGCAGATCACTTTAAACTCAAGTTAACTTAAAAATTAGAGTGAATCCACCTATTATGAAACTTGATGGTAAGAACATTATCTGCGTTTGTATGTGGGTATTTTTAAGATGATTCAGTTTTTAAGTGAGTTATAAGCATTTTTCGTTTATACTATATAAAAACTATACTAGGGGGAGTTTAGCCTCCCACAAATACCCCTTATTGATTTAGATATAAATCCCCTATGGGTTATTTTAAATAAATTGTTTTGTTAGCCCCCCCCCCAGAATTTTAACCTTAGTTGTGCCTATTTTTAACACCTCTATGCTTTTAATAAATAGAGCCGTAAGTAAAAAGTAAGTTACTTACTAAAAAATTGAACTATCGTAAAAAACCCACATACAAACAAAGATGTACTTACCATCAAGTTTCATAATAGGTCGATTCACTCAAATTTTTAAACTAACCTAGACAAACGCGTTCTGTATGTTACGCAATTGTAAGACGAAGACAACAACTTGTAGCGTCCTCTTAAGACTTAAGTGAACTCGTATCATAGAGAACCATATGCGTGCGAAGGGGGAATGTCGGGTATGCCATAATGGCATTCCCTGCAGAGTTATCATAGCCATATTTTTTTAGTAATTAGTTGTAAATGTTTTGATTATAAATTAGAATCATGAACTATGAATAGATAGTTCATAGTATCTTAGTTCAAGAATTCAAATATTTTGATTATTTTTAGATTCTGAGCGGAGCGATGAATGTATTGGTTTTACAATGATGTATGTTTTTATATTTTTATATTTTAGATTCTGAGCGGAGCGATGAATGTATTGGTTTTACAATGATGTATGTTTTTATATTTTTATTTATATTTTTATATTTTTATATTTTTATATTTTTGTGTCTGTCATCACGTTTTGGGACAGTAAAAGTGCTTCGATTTTCTTCAATAGTACCTTTTCTGATAGGAAAGTGAATCTAGTTGGTACTTTGGGGGGTCAAAAGTAAACATTTTCCAGTAGTTTTCACAAGCGCCGGGAAAAACAACATAAAAATTAAGGAAAAACGGGAATTTTTACGCAAAATCGATTTTCCAAAAAATCGAATTTGGTTATTGGTGTAACTTTAAAACAAATGACCGTAGATACATGAAATTTTCACTGGTTGTTTATATTTGCATTTTCTATACACGATAACATTTTCAAAATATTTTGATTTATTTTGAACTGTTTAGGGACATTTTCATTTTTCATTTTATTTTAGTTTTTTTTCTAGAAATATCAATAAAATTTTATTTGTTGGTTGCGAAAGCTTGAAAATTTAATAGAAGGCTCCTAATATGTTGTTTCAAAGGCAGATGAAAAATATTAAAAATCCTTAGTCACAATTTTTTTTTATAAGCATTTAAAGTTCAAAAATTGACAAAATATGGAAAAATCACGAAAATTAGCAAATTATTTTGAGTTAAGAATTCGTAAAAATTTTTCTTTTTAAATCTAAGATTTGAAAATGAAACACAAGATTCCTTATAAGATTATCTACCTTTATCAATAAAAAAATCTCTACCGGACAGTCAAATTAAATTTTTATGAGCGTTTGAAATTCAAATTTTTACAACATTGGATTTTCACTCGATTTCTCATGTAGCGATTTCCTAATTTTGTTGTAATTCAAAAACGAATAACTGTAGATACATGAAAATTTCACTGAATGTTTATATTAGCATTTCATATACACCATACAATTTTGAAAATATTTTGACTCTTTTTGAGCTGTTTATGGACATTTACAGCTTTCAATTTTTTTTAGTTTTTTTTTCTATAAATATCAATAAAGTTTTATCTGTTGGGCCAAAAAGTGTAAAAATTTAATACAAGGCTCCTGATATATTGTTACAATATCAGTTGAAAAATATTAAAAATACATAGGCACGATTTTTTTTTATAAGCATTTAAAGTTGGAATTTTGACAAAATTTATCAAAATCTCGAAAATTATCAATCGTTGGAATTAAAAAATTATAAAATGTTCAGTTTTTATAACTAAGAGTTGAAAATTTAAAACAAAGATTCTCTTAAATAATTCATACTGTAACCAAAAAATCTAAAAAATATATAAACACACTTATTTTTTACAGACATTTTAATTTCAAATTTAGACAAAATTTCATATTTAAACCAAGAATTACGATTTTAGTTATTTTGTTGTGATTGAATAATACTATTCGTGGGTACTTGAAACTTCTAAAGTGTACTATTATATATCTATGATAGTATCACGGTTTTTGTTGATGTATAACGCGTTATAAGTATCTAATGGATATTGTGATATGATTAATTTGGAATTTATTATAGGTACCTATTATAGGTCAATTTTTTGTTTAATACCATAGATATGTATATAATATGCCTTATACATAGACTGACATACCATCACCGCTCAGAATCGTTTTTCTTATACAATGATATTATATCATTGAATTCAAATTTAATACCATCCATTATACAGTGACCCACTTGTAACCTACTGTACAGCAGAGCGACACCCACTTGCCCACCTTTTTTTATATTATTTTCTTATAATAAAATATTGGAAGTTGAAACGAAATCAAATATTAATTAGATTTTATAATCACCACATACATGACCACACCCAGGGGCGAACCTAGTGGGGGGTAGGGTGGTCATAATACCCCCCAATAATTGGTTTCTTAACTTTTGAGTTGGCCATTTTACATTTATGAAAAACTCAATAACTGTACATAATGGCCAACTAATAATTTGTATACGATTGACGATTGTGATTTGTGATAGTGATATTGACTAGAATCAAGGTTATTAGAATAATATAGTGAATATACTAATATTATTATACTGTCTGAACTAGAAAAATATCTATTGTCTATTATCGGAAAAATAAGTAGTAAATACTAAATTGTTATCAGTGCGTCAGTAATAATAAGAGGAATATGCAATGGTGAGGGAGTTTGAAAATCCAGATACTATAAATAGCCAACTGAACGTGGTTGACATGATGTTTTCAGTCTATGGAATCTAATTTGTTATAAATGTATGCATCAGTACTGCAGGCTTGCGATACCTACTACTATTATTTACAATAATTATTATACCTACGTCACGTTATGTTTATCTGTAATAATATGTAGATTTGACATACATGAATATAATAATACTTGTCCAGTTATACCGTAAAATGGGGTGACTTCGGACATGCGGGGTGACTCCGGACAAAACCATATTTTTGTAGTTTTCTTATCATTTTGGATTACAAGTTTGGTAAAAGTTGAAAACTGATACTCCATGTTCATATCTATTATATCCTCCATAGAAAATAATATTTATTGGTAACATAATATTATCATACCATATGTTATAGAGGTAAATACAAGATGATCTATTTTTAGATTTAAAAATTATCGAACTGATAACATCTGTAGAACAACAACAAATAAACATATTTGATTGCGGTTTTCGGCAATCGGCTCGCAAACTTATCAGCTATAATTTACGTGTGTTAAAATAGTTTATTTATTTATTCATACATTGTAGTGCTACATTCTTTAAATTTTTTCAAAACGCGGGGTGACTCCGGACAGGAAAATTACGATGCCCAGATCATACAAAAAAACGAAAATTAGTGCCCAGTAAAATAATGAAACGAGGACGTTTTATTTTTGACAATATTGATACAACTAATTTTTATTGAAAAAATAAAATGAATTTATAATTTACATACCTACCTAATATAACATTTGTTGATATTTTTATATAAGTAAAAATTTATTTTATGTGAAGTTTTTCAAAATATTGAATAAAATACATAGTATTTATGATAAAGTTATGTTTTTTTTTTTGTTTAATTCGTTACGTTTTTTTTAAAAATATCTATACTGTCCGAAGTCAACCATTGTAATTTTAACATCGGTTTTTAATGAAATTTAATACGTGTCCGAAGTCACCCCATTTTGCGGGTGACTCCGGACAGTTTTCAACTTTTAAAAAAAGTGTGAACTTTAAAGACTTTTATGATTATTCTTCTCCTACATGATTTCAACATACCTAAAGAATATTGCATATTTTTTTCATAATTTTAGAAACAATATATTGAGGTTAATTTTTGAAAAAACGTTCAAATCTGTCCGGAGTCACCCCATTTTACGGTACCTACTGTCTTTACTTATATTTTATAATATTTTAATATTTCATAGAATATTTAATTAATTATATCGTCTAATTTGTTGTGCGTGTTTTTTATTTGTCCTAGTAGTTTTCACAAGCGCCGGGAAAAACAACATAACAATTAAGGAAAAACGGGAATTTTTACGCAAAATCAGTTTTATAAAAAATCGATTTTGGTTTTTGGTGTAACTTTAAAACAAATGAACGTATATACATGAAATTTTCACTGGTTGTTTATATTTGCATTTTCTATACACGATAACATTTTCAAAATATTTTGATTTATTTTGAACTGTTTAGGGACATTTTTATTTTCCATTTGTTTTTAGTTTTTTTTCTAAAAATATCAATAAAATTTTATTTGTTGGTTGCGAAAGCTTGGAAATTTAATAGAAGGCTCCTAGTATATTGTTTCAAAGGCAGATGAAAAATATTAAAAATCCTTAGTCACAATTTTTTTTATAAGCATTCAAAGTTCAAAAATTGACAAAATATGGAAAAATCATGAAAATTAGCAAATTATTTTGAAATTAAGAATTCGTAAAAATTTTTCTTTTTAAATCTAAGATTTGAAAATGTAATACAAGATTCCTTATAAGATTATCTACCTTTACCGAAAAAAAAATGTCTCTAAGAAAGTCAAATTAAATTTTTATGAGCGTTTGAAATTCAAATTTTTACAACATTGGATATTCACTCGATTTCTCATGTAGCGATTTCCTTATTTTGTTGTAATTCAAAAACGATTAACTGTAGATACATGAAAATTTCACTGAATGTTCATATTAGCATTTTCTATACACTGTACAATTTTGAAAATATTTTGACTTTTTTTGAGCTGTTTACAGACATTTTCAGTTTACAATTTTTTTAGTTTTTTTTTCTATAAATATCAATAAAGTTTTATCTGTTGGGCCAAAAAGTGTAAAAATATAATACTAGGCTCCTGATAGATTGTTACAATAGCAATTGAAAAATTTTAAAAATATATAGGCACAATTTTTTTTATAAGCATTTAAAGATCGAATTTTGACAACATTTATCAAAATCTCGAAAGTTATCAATCATTGTAATTAATAAATTATAAAATGTTCAGTTTTCATAGCTAAGGATTGCAAATTTAAAACAAAGGTTCTCATAAATAGTTCATACTGTAACCAAAAAATCTAAAAAATATATGAACATAGTTATTTTTTACAGACATTTTAAATTCAAATTTGGACGAAATTACATAATAAAAAACCTAGAATAACTATTTTAGTTATTTTGTTGTAATTGTATAATATTTTTCGTGGGTACCTACTTGAAACTTCTAAAGTATACTACAACTACTATATATCTATGATAGTATCAGGGTTTGTTGTTGGTGTATAACGCGTTATAAGTACCTAATGGATATTGTGATATGATTAATTTGGAATTCATTATATGTCAATTTTTTTTAATACCATAGATAAGTATATAATATGTCTTATACCTAGAAGGACATACCGTCTCCGCTCAGAATCGTTTTTCTTATACAGTGATATAATATCATTGAATTCAATTGTAATACCATCCATTATATAGTGACCCACTTGTAACCTACTGTACAGCAGAGCGACACCCACTTGCCCACCTTTTTATTATTAATTTGTTTTTTTTTTTTTTTTTAACATTATTTATTATTTTATTGCAAATGTGGTACTTACCTAATGGAATAATTGTAATGGATATCTTTATATATTATAAACAATTTTCATAATCTATTAGTATAATAGCTTGAATTTTTAATTTACTTGAATAATTAAAACATTTTAACTGTTTAACGATGAAATGGCTACGACAAAATAACAAAAACAAGTTGTTCCGGATCAATTTTTAGAGTTGGCCAAACTACTAACTTTGGACCCCCAATAAAAACCTCCTCGGTACGCCCCTGACCACACCACCTTCCTATAAATAATAAAATAGATTTCTAACTCGTGATAGTATAGTTGAAATCAAAATCCACAATTTTCGTGAGAATTGTGGGTAATTGTCACCAGAACATTCAGCCCCTACGGTATTGCTTGTTTTCGGCTATAGAACGATTAAGAACGCTATACCTTTTAGGCCGAACGATTGAGAACACTTAAAATTAACAAAGAAATTTCCGCTGACCCAAAAAAATACGATAGAGAACGAATTTAGGTGCAACGTGGTCATATTGGTTATTGAAAGATTCAGAAATATACTTAGATATACCGGAAATAAATATTCTTAAAAAAAAGTCATAAATTAATAATTATAATCTTATACAAATATATGGACACCTAATAATATCTTTATATATAAAAATGGAGACAAAAAATTTGAAATGGCATCAGTTGAGAACGGCTTGGCCGTTTTTGCTCAAATTTTTTTTAAATGATAGAGAATGTCGGTGAGCGGGTTTATAGCATAAATTATGGACCTAATTCATGTTAGTTAGAGATTTAGACACAAAAACTTAGTTACACCGGTGGCGCCCTCTAGCGGATAAAAATATAAATATAAATATAATATATATAATAATAAAAATCGAAAAAAAAAATATATTTTTATATTCTGGTTGATATACATTTTTTATTATAGACACTTATAACTTTAGAGTAAACAAATATAATAGTTGGCACATTATTCATTTTACTTTGAAACATTATCGTTTTATGTTTTCTATTAACTTTTTCAATCAAAAACGACTATTGTTTTTTGGAGAGAATTTTTATGCTTGAATCATGCCTCCTATGAGAAGAACAAACATTGGACGGCGTACACGTAATGCAAGACACATTAATTAATAGTCACATTTTAAAATAATATAATATCTTCTTATTTATTTTATCCAATTAAATAGATAACAATACAACTAAATAACAAACTTTGAATATAAACAATTGAATAACAATCTTAAAAAAACAATATTTTTTTATTAAAATTAAAAATAAAGAAAAACTTATGTACCTAATTTTATTGAATCAGTCTTTGATTTACAAATTATAAGCATATGATATGTGTTTACATAAGAGGATGAATAATGTACAACAAAACTATTTTTGTCAAAAATGTAACTTGGATCCTTTTCAACAAATCACCATTCAAATATACGTCATTGAGATAGCACATCTATATATATAAAACTTAAATCAAGCAAAAGAGGAAATCTTTGTTACGGTTTGGCTTCGAAACTTCTTATCCAATTGTCATGCATTTTTTTTAATGAAAGAGGATATCACGGAGCAGGTTTTAGGCATAAATAAAGTCCGATAATGTTAGTCAATAATTAGTTATCTATATATATAAAGATGGAGAGTGAAAAATGTCGTTACCTCATCAATCGAGAACGGCTGGTCCGATTTGGCTCAATTTTTTTTAAGATGTTCGTAATTACCAGGAGAAGGTTTTTACGAAAGAAAATTTTAAGAAAATCCATCGGAAAATTAGGAAATCTGGATGTAAAGAATACAATAGTAGAGCAAAACAGTGTATATATATTGGTTGCTATTGGTTAATCGGGCATGTTTGTTGATTTGTATTATTTTTTATAAATATATATACATATAAATGAATGTTTATGTATAGAATAAACCTCTGGGAAGAAGACAGGCTATTTTAAAATGGTTAAATTTGGTTTTTTTTATTCATCTGATATTATTAGTACGGTTAGGTTAGGTTAGGATTTTGTATTAATAGGTTATATTAATCCATTATAGGTGGAACACGACAAATTTGCTATAACTTTAATACATAAGAGTTAAATCATACAGTTACGTACAAACAGCACGGGGTCCGCGATCTACCGCAGGTAGATTGCCTACCTGATAAGTGATAATATACTGCTGCAAATTAGAATTTTTATTCCGGCCAACGAAAAAGTTAAGATACATTTTGAACACCATACACCGAAATTATAAATAAAGAATTGAACACGGTTTGAGGCATATAGAGTTGGTACATTGAACGGGAAACGAAGTGCACGGGATCAGCTAGTTTTATATATAATATGAGTAAAACATGAAAATAATATGTAGAACTTGTAAAAATATGTAATATACTGATATACATGTTATATGCGTATAAAAACATGCTCACCTCCATTTATTCTGATTTTGAGAAATTTTAAGTATGCCTGACAACCATGTTTTCAAATTTCTAATAATTTTGTACTACTGAAGGAGTGCCCCATGTGACAATACAAACTTCAATTTTTCAAATGAAAATTCTCCTTCTTTAGTGGTTAATTCTCTTTAAAATGTTGATGTATCTAAATCAATATTTTAATTACCTAGTAGTTCTGAGTTATTAAAATGTTTATACCTACTAAGGATAATTTAATCCTTTAATATGGTTTTACTCTTACGAAAATATAAACTATATTATGTAATATTAGCTGATGTGGTATTCTGAGTATTCATTATACTTAATTCATTTTTACAAATTATTATATTGTTGGATACATAGTTATTAGGTACTAACATTTTAAAATCACCATAGGGCATAGATATCCTTAGTAACTTGACCCTGTAGCTATTTTCAATATTGTCTCTTCTCCACTCTCCAGTTTCAATTATAATTTTAATAACGACATATTATATACAGTGGCGTATTTACGGGGGGGGTCCCCGGGTCTGGACCCCCCAGAAAAAAATATAATATAATATAATTATTACATCGTAACTCGTATGTGTTTTTTTTATATTTTAAACTTGTAGGTACCTAATATTTAGACCCCCCCCCAGAAAAAATTTCAAAATACGCCACTGATTATATAACTAAATGATTTCAATATCAACAGATTATCGTTCATTATTCGATTAAATTTGGCAACGTTAGAAAAAAAAATTAAATATCGAGTGTTCTCAATCGTGCTACCAAGAATAACGTTCTCAATCGTATTTTACCGTTATTTTCATACTACCTACCTATACAGGCTACAACAATCAAAAATAAAAGAATTTCGATGAATTAGATAATTTAGATTATCATTTTTTGTCATTAACATATTAATATGATCAAATATTTGTAGGTTTAAGTCTGCGCGTGCCTGTGTAGAGAAACTAGGTAGATAAGTACTGAGTTGGTCACAGACCACGGTACCTAATTTATTTATTTATTATTAATAAATGCAAATAGATGTGTTAAATTTTAATTTATTTATAAATCGTGGTATATTGGTTAAAAACGATTCTGAATTTTACGGTCTGTCAGCCTGTATATAAATATTATGTCTAAATAAAATATTTAAAAATTTAAAAAATTCAAACACTTGTAAAGAAATAAACTTGCTACCACGTATTTTCAATTTTTTTAACTTCTTTAAGAAAAAATTAATAGGAATCTTGTTTTAAATAATTGTTAGAGGATAGTTACCTTCATGTGTTGTCTCCGTCTTATACAATACAACATAGGTAAAACGCGTTTACTTAGTCGAATATAATTCGCTCTGGTTCTAGTCGTTCTAGAGTAAAAAATAAAAATACCTATAATAAAATTTAATTGTGACAATATTTCTGAGGGCACGACGGTGCGTTTTACCATTATTCCCATTGCACAATATAACGTTCATTATATCGTTCAGAAATAGCAAAAAATGTAACATTCTTAAATTAACTTTAACTTTTTGAAATTTTTTCTAAAAAACTCACCGTCTTCTCCTCCGAAATATTATCATCTTTTAATTTTGTAATAGGTGTTTTTATCCTAACACCAAAATTGAGTGAGTTTAACATAGACTCCATAAACGTGTTTTGCCTATGTCATAGGTACGTGTGTAAGGGTAATGGAAAAAAAAATCCCCGGAAATAAAATCCAAAATTCCTAAAGCAAATACTTATAATATATAATTGTACATCATAAAATACACATAACTCGTTTTAAAATTAAAATATAATATAAAGCGCATATGAAATTGCCTAAATAATAATTTAATGTCAGTATAATATTTGTCAAATTGAGATTCAACTTACAGTACTTTTAATTGTTATTACCAAAGGGTATATCCGTTTTTAAATAAATAAATATTTATAAAGCAATATTATCATATAATAAAATATGTAAATACCTATTTATCAATATTGTAATAAATAATAATATAATAATTATCATTTAAATTTTATATATTTTTATTATTATTAATTATTAATTTTTACAGCTGTATCCAACGGTAAGTATAGCTTTGGGTACTTTTTTTTCGTAGATTCGTGTGTAAGACGGATAAAACACATGCGGATGACGGATGTAATTTCCAGAGTCCAGACGTTCTCTTAAGTAATTTGACTCAAGCACAACAATGTTAGAGCTATACTCAAAAGTATATTAGGCGTTATTGCACTGCCATATTTTACCAACATTTTATGACTTGAATACGTGATGATGGTCGACATATTCATCTTTTAACCAAAAAGTAACATCGCTTTAAAGACGTACCTATACAATAATATTATATTATCTGGTATAATATTATGTTATCAAGTTTGTAACAAAATAATACAAGAAAGATTGTTTGAACTTTGAACACAGTTATACTGCGTGAAAGAAATTATGAATCGTTAACGCACTAAAATCTAAATATTTAACATAATTATTATAATACGCATTTTTAGACACGAATTTTTTTTTAGATTCTGAGCGGAGCGATGAATGTATTGGTTTTACAATGATGTGTGTTTTTATATTTTTTTATTTTTTATTTTTTATTTTTAAATTTTTTATTTTTTTTTGAGTCTGTCATCTCGTTTTGGGACAGTAAAAGTGCTTGGATTTTCTTCATCAGTAGCTTTTCTGATAGGAAAGTGAATCTAGTTGGTACTTTGGGGGGTCAAAAGTATAAATTTCCCAAGCGCCGGGTCACAGTGGCGCACACTCAAAAATAAATAGTGGTAGCAAATTGATTCGGTTACCTCTATATTGGTTAATAGACTAATGGCTATAGCCTATAATTATTCAATAGTTTATTTTCAATATTTTTATACGTAATAGAATTTTCATGATGTAAATATTTTGGAGCCAAGGGGTCCACCCACCCACCTACCAAAAAAATCAGGGGTAGCAACTGCTACCCTTGAACCCTCCAGTGTGCGCCGGGAAAAACAACATAAAAATTAAGGAAAAACGGGAATTTTTACGCAAAATTGGTTTTTCAAAAAATCGATTTTGATTATTGGTGTAACTCTAAAACAAGAGAACGTATATACATGAAATTTTCACTGGTTGTTTATATTTGCATTTTCTATACACGATAAAATTTTCAAAATATTTTGATTTATTTTGAACTGGTTAGGGAGGATTACAAATTCAACACAAAGGTTCTCATAAATAGTTCATACTATAACCAAAAAATCTAAAAAATATATGAACACACTTATTTTTTACAGACATTTTAAATTCAAATTTGGACGAAATTACATACCTAGAATAACTATTTTAGTTATTTTGTTGTGATTGAATAATATTATTCGTGGGTACTTGAAACTTCTAAAGTGTACTATTATATATCTATGATAGTATCACGGTTTTTGTTGATGTATAACGCGTTACCAGTACCTAATGGATATTGTGATATGATTAATTTGGAATTTATTATAGGTACCTATTATAGGTCAATTTTTTGTTTAATACCATAGATATGTATATAATGTGTCTTATACATAGACTGACATACCGTCTCCGCTCAGAATCGTTTTTCTTATACAATGATATTATATCGTTGAATTCAAATTTAATATCATCCATTATACAGTGACCCACTTGTAACCTACTGTACAGCAGAGCGACACCCACTTGCCCACCTTTTTTTATTATAATATTTCCCAGCTGAATCATGGACATTTCATAATATACACAACATAATCTGTGCTGCGTATCTATATAGGTACCTACCTAGTACCAGTGTATGATAATTTTTTTACAAAATTCGTAAAATTTTTTTTAAAAAAAAGGTGCTCTGCTGTACAGTAGACTACAAGTGGGTCACTATAATAATGAATGGTATTAAATTTGAATTCAATGATAAAATATTATTGTATAAGAAAAACGATTCTGAGCGAAGACGATATGTCAGTCTAGGTATAAGACATATCATACAGGCCCTGTGCTTATGTATATTTAGATTTTTTGGTAACAGAATAAAATACTAACATGGAATCTTGTTTTAAAACTTAATTGATATTCATAGAAAAAAAAATTTAAAACTGACAATGCCCGTATACAGCTCAAAAAGTCAAAATATTTTGAAAATTGTTCAAATATAAGAATTGATAATATAAACATTCAGTGAACTTTTCATGCATCTACAGTTATTCATTTTTCAAGTACAACAAAATAAGAAAATCGTTACACGAGAAATCGAGTGAATAACAAATTTTGTAAAAATATGAATTTAAAATGCTCATAAAAATTTAATTTCACTTTCTGGTAGACATTTTTTTTTTTTGATAAAGGTAGATAATCTTATAAGGAATCTTGTATTACTTTCTAAAAGAAAAATTTTTACGAATTCTTAACTCAAAATAATTTGATAATTTTCGAGATTTTTCCATATTTTGTCATTGTCAATTTTTGAACTTTAAATGTTTATAAAAAAAAACTGTGACTAAGGATTTTTAATTTTTTTTCATCTGCTTTTGAAACAATATATTAGAAGCCCTCTATTAAATTTTCAAGCTTTTTTAACCAACAAATAAAGTTTTATTGACATTCATAGACAAAAAAAACTAATAAAATTGGAAACAGAAAATGTCCCTGAACAGTTAGAATCAAAATATTTTGAAAATGTTGTCGTGTATAGAAAATGCAAATATAAACATCCAGTGAAAATGCGTCATGTAGCTACGGTCATTTGTTTTAAAGTTACACCAAAAACCAAATTCAATTTTGAGTAAAATTCCCGTTTTTTTTTTATTTTTATTTTGTTTTTTTTGGCGCTTTTGAAAATTACTGGGAGTTTTTGATAGAATGTACCAATACGGGAGCCGGAAAAAAAGTCCGGGGAAAAAAAGTACACGGAAAAAACGGGCGCCCGGGAATTGGGCCACATTTTAACTACCTGTTTCGTATAAAATATTTGTTTACATTTTACTACCCGGAGATTGGGCCACAAAATAAATCTATATTTTTAAAGTGTACCCGGAGATTGGGCCATAAAAGTATAGCACACAAATATACTATTAATACGAATATATAATGTTTATTAACTAATTATTATTGTTTTAACATATAAAAATACAATTCGTAAAATAATTAATATTTTTTTTAAATACTTCCATACAGATTTAACTAATTTAATATACAACAAGGTCCATAAAATTAGTCAAAAATGAAATAATTTTTTATAAAGAATGCTAATACTCATTTTACAAATATAATATAAGGACCATAAAGTTAGTCAAAAAATAAATAATATGAAAAAACATTTTCTAATAGGTACATAAAAATATAATACAAGACATTTAGATCTATAAAGTCAGTCCAACAATAAATAATAAGAAATAATTTTTATAAATAATGCCAATACTCATTTTACAAATATAAATAAATAAATAAATATAAATAATTTTTTTCTAATATAATATTTAAAAATATAATTATTTTTTTTTTAAATAACATGATACAGATTGTACCTATTCAAATCGGGTTTTTCCCCTTCTTCATATTTTTTAATTTCATTAAGAATACAATTTTGTCGAACTTAAGTTCGTTTTCTTGTTTTTATTGTTCCTATACTTTTAATCTTAATATAAACTTCTGATTGAAGTTGCAATAAAACATTAAAAAAATTATGTAAATTTGGATGTGACATATAGAAATTATTTTTGAAATGTGAATGAAAAGACTCGACGGCATTTGTAGTTCGAGTTACAGTTTCAGAACGTAACGCCCACATATACGGAGGGAAAAGAGCATCGTCACTAATATAAGTGTCAAAAATATAATCAGAAAATGCTGTGAGTTTATTGTTTTGTGGCATCTCACTTATAAAATCTATTGCAAACAGGCGCCTACTTCTTCTGGATTTAAAAATGGTATTCCAAATATATTTCCTAGCCAGTTTCCTACATCTGAAGTATTATCTTTGTATTCTTTACTTAGGCCAACTGCCTGAATTTGATAAGGCATACGCAGCCGCTTCGAGTAAAGTTTCGTGTGCGCTGCAGTATTAGGAATTGTATCAATTTATATAAAAAAATATGTGTATGCTAAACATAGACTAAACGCATTTACGCAGAATAATTTTTTCTATGATTTTAAGTAATCTTAGAGTAAACAAATAGTGCTCTGACATCCTCTTAAATATTATTTTATTACAATTTAAAATGTAATAGTGGCCCAATCACCGGGTCTTCCTATTATAAATATAAAATTTTAGTGGCCCAATTACCGGGCCTACCTGTAATAAAAATAAAATTTTGGTGGCCCAATTCCCGGGCGCCCGAAAAAACGTCCGATTTAATTTTTTTTGGAAAAAAAGTCCGGTTTGATTTATTGTTTCATAAAAAATATTGTTTCATAATTAATAAAAATAATAAATATATATATATAAAAAAAAAATTAAATTACTAAATGTATAATATATAATATTAATTTAATTTAAAACTATAAATAATTAAAATTAAAATTAATATTTATTTCGTTTTCGAATGCAATGGCCAATATTAATTAAAAATTCTTCAAAACCTAAGTTTTTTAAAAGTTCATCGGTATTCGGTACGTTTTTTTGGTGTTGGAATCCCTTCACCTAATTCTTCTAACGCTATTTTAGCTCTATCTACTCCTAACTCTTCACGCATTTTAGAAATTAACTTCCAGACGGTTGGGTGCGCGTGTCCACTGTCCGACAAGATGCGTAAAACGGTTGTTCCAAGTTCCAACTCTCGCAAATATTGTTTGTACGATGTTGACCGTTTATCGTAGCCTCGTGAACGTTCCATATTTCTGGTGGAAATAACGGTTTATTTTTTTTAAATTGTATAGCCATACCTTTTCCTGACTTTCTATATGTATCATTGACATATGTGGAATCGAAATAATCAAGAACCTCTGTAGCTTCTTCTGTACAAACCGTCTTTAAATATTGCATTCTGTCGTAAACTTTATTCATTGGCAAAAATGCTAACCCGTCTAACATAGCAAAAAAATGACTTAATGTAGGTATCATCCGTTTTATATTTGGCTTGTAATCCTACTTCTTGTATCTTGCGATACGTATTTTGAGACGACCGTATTTTAAGTGATAAAAACAACCTTGTATACGGACGTGCTCGCCGAGAATACACTGGGCGGCATTTATGTATACGTAGCTTGTTCAAAATCTAAATTTATAATTTGTGGATCCGGGTAAAATTGTCGATTGTCACATTCCTTTAGAATTACGCTAAAAACTTCTTTGTAAGTACTATAATTTTTTTTTTGAAGAAAACAGTAAACTACAGTTACAAAAACATCATATTTTTTCACTCGAAAAACATATAACTGCAGAAAGTTTTATGGACTTAACGAAAAATTACCATCACAATACCAAATATGTGCTTCAGTTAAATATTTTAATCCTTCGTCAAGTGCAAAAATAATTATCCTGTCATCGGAATTTAATTTGTTATCATATAGCAAAAACCGTTCGTTTTTGTAAAGTGCCCATTCATCTTTAATAATTGTCAGTTCAGCCAAAGAATTGGGTTTCGGTGGAATACCTCGGTTTCTAAGTGCACGTTTAATACTTTCTTCAGATCTAAATGATTTTAAACAATTTTGAGGAAGTTCACTTACTACAGCTGAAAATACTTGGCATGGTTTATTTGTTGTTATTTTCATTCGATTATTCATGTCTTCTTTAGCTTTCTCAACTGTCGCTAAATTATGATCACCAGCATGTGAATGATTCTTGATTAACCGAGGGTTAGTGATATCTACAGTAATTTTTTTTTTTTATAATTATTTTTAATTTATTATTATTTATTTATTGTAATTTACCTTTTGAAGTGATTAAAATACCCGGACACTTTTTAGATGATCTTTGAGAGCATTTCCAGCGGATGCTTGTTGACAGATTATGATTAACTGTGTAAGCAAAACCATTACAAATAATATTTTTACCCGATTTCAAAATTACTACTTCTTCCATTTCGATGTGAATAACTACGAGAGTGGACAACGACTAGATTTCTTATCGTAACATCAATCCCACCAAAAACATATATGTAAAATGAGAGCCAAGTTCAATACTATAATATATGCCTTGGTTGTTGACTTCAACGACAAAAGAAGTGAGATCTAAATGGGTGCCAAGTTAGGATAATATATTGAAGCCTAAGGTGTGACTTGGCTACTTTTCATATACGAATTATTATTATAAGTACCTACTAAAACAGTAATGGAAGAGTGAAGATGATTTTCCGAAGAATAAAATAAGAACTCAAAGCTTTAGAACTTGCAAATGCTATAATATATAATTCGTAGCCAAGTCAGACCTTAGGCTTCAATATATTATCCTAACTTGGCACCCATTTAGATCTCACTTCTTTTGTCGTTGAAGTCAACCACCAAGGCATATATTATAGTATTGAACTTGGCTCTCATTTTACATATATGTTTTTGGTGGGATATCATTACTTTTTGTATGCAAATTATTATAACCTAACCTAACCTAGCCATGACGTATTCTATAAATAAAGTTTATTACTATATAATATAATTCATTTACTAATATTAATAATAATATTTATTATAAAATATTTTCCGTTGTATATACAGAGTATAAAATATATGTAAAATTAATATACAATTATTGTAACTCTTTTTGAGTATATTTTTAATTATCATAATTTTATTGACTGTAGTTTCTACTGTTGGGTGGATAATTCATAATTTGTAAGAATAATTATTTAATTATTTTAATTGTAATATTTAAAAAAAATTATATTAATTACATACATAGATAGAAAAAAAAGTATGTTCCTGCTCGCGGGTCGTATTTTTGGAGCGGCGATACGGGAAAGGTAATTTAAGTCAACATTACATTACATTAAATTAGAGGCAATTCATTAATAAATTGAAAAATTAAACATAATAGATAAAATAATTGCAAAATTATAATAAAATCAATTGATTAAAAAATTAAAAAATTTTAAATTAAAAATTTTCAAGTTTCTGATTTTTTCCTTTGTATTTACCTAACTACCTATCTGTATGCCAAATTTGAACTTTCTAGGTCATCTGGAACTGGGTTAGAATTTTGATCTATAGGTAAGTCAGTGATAAAAATGACGATTTTCGGACGTTAATATCTAAATAACGGTTTGAAGTGTGTTTATGAAATTTAGAGCACATATGTATCTCGTTAGTCTCAATATATGAGCCAAATTTGACATGTTTATGTGGAATAGTTTTTGAGTTATGAGGGGGTCAAAAGTGGCTCCAAATGGTTCGTGTAATATTACACACGGTGCTGCTCGCCAGTTCTGTTAGCTAGAACTTGGCTTGACACGCTACCGCGTGTCTAGATATTGTATACGTTGGGTATTTCATATTTTATCTTATAATACAGATTAATTGTGCTATCTTTATTGCCTTTTAATGTACACGATTTTTCTATCATATATTCTAGTATATTTTTTCTATCTACCTTACCCTTAATAACTTCTATTTCTGTAGATTGTATAACGACGTGAAATTTTAATTCTTTATAGTTTTAAATTATATTAGATCATACCTACCAATCATGTATATTATTAATTATGAAAACCGGACTTTTTTTCCGTATAATAATTTTCTTGTCGGACTTTTTTTCCGGGATTCGTACCAATACACAATAGATAATTATAACTTATAAAGTACCAAATCAAAAATGTTTGGTTTGTGAACCTGCAATAATCTGGTCACACTAAATTTATTCATGAAAAATCACAATCAAGGAATAAACGATTATGAAGTAGGTAATCAAATTCACATTATTTACTTGAAATTATTTTACTTGCAATTTGAAATATTATATTGTTTAAATTAAGAGTTATACAGTTATAAATGGTTAGACTGGAGTCTGGAGCAATGGTGGAACCAGGAAGTGGGGCCAATAACTACTTATGAGCTAATTATGATAACTATTTTTGAGTTAATGAAGAAATCAGTTCAGTTATTTCTGTTTGACATATTTTTTTTAGACAAATTAAAACACAATATACATAGTATTAGGCAGACGTATAAAAAAAATAATACAGATTACAGGCAATACAGCAAATCAACAATATGTCCATACACATTAATCGCACTACTACACAAGTAAATAATATAATAAGACGATTACAGTGAAAGTTAATTTTGGAAAATAACTTATACAGTGATTTATCCGTGCACGCTTACCCCTATTTTTCCTTTAATAATTAATTAGTTTAACTTCTGATTTTTAGAATAGGTAAATATAATTAAACGAGTAGTTTCTCAGTTATTCCTTAGGTCTTGGATCATGCTTAAAAATTAAAAAATGTTGATTGTTGATAGATCATTATTAATTACAAAAATTTTCAAATCACCATATCTATACCTACAGCTTCCAAACCCATTATCATTGAATATTATTTGTACGAAAAGTTAATGTGCTAGTCAAAACTATTTTTAAAAATTTTCAATGACTACATTATTGAAGAAAAAAGGGGGTTGGCATGATTGGTTAATCTCTGTATATATAATATACACATTATACTTCTATCAAATATATATTCATTTCCTATATAATATAAAGGACCATTATCTTATGTAATACCATTAATTATAAATAAAAATAGGTTGTAGGTAGTATTATTGTACAAAATATAGTAGTATATTAAATAATGTCAAGTACATATTATTTTTGTGTACCTACAACAAAGTTTAATTTATTTTTTTATAGAATTATATAACATGAACAAAGTATTATGTATAAGTTCAGGACAGGCATTTTAAGGTAGGGTTGTGGTTGTAACTATCGCAGTCACTGTAAGAAGTAGAAATACTATGTTGAAAATAATAAATTAATGTGTCAAAAGGCATTTAATCATAAAAAGTTTTAAATACAAAATTTGATTCAATAAGATCAAAGAATATTTTATTAATCGAGTTGTATTAATATAGAAAACGAAAAAATAAAACAGCGTTTTTCTATTATAATAACAGCAGAGCAATTTTGATGGGTAATACTAAATTTATTATAGTACAAAAATAACCAGTTAATCTGTTACACAAATTACTATAATACAGTACAGAAAGTTTGGTTTAATGTATTTATTCAACCGACGATAATGAAAATAAAATTAAGATAGATATTTAAAATTCTAATACAGTATCAAACTGCAATTAATGGGAAATTGGGTAATTTACAAAAATCAATGGCTATAAATCACTTACAAACCCACAACAATAATTTAAAACATTAGGTGTATATATGTAAATTATAATATTTCATAAAATGGTGACGATAGTTTGTAATAGTTTCAAATGGTCAGACAATTTCTCAATTCAATACAATTTACTGATAATAAATCTACTTTACAATTACATTAAATCGTAGAAAAATCTGTTCAACGATTGATGGGCAGCAAATGTTTAAAATATCCTACAGCTAAGTTCTAAATTACATATAAATGAAGTTGAATCTGAAAAAAAAAATTATACATGTTAGTAAAAATAATAAAATTGATAACCTTATTAAATATGTGAAACAATCATAATGTTACCTTCCGAGTGCTTGAGGCAATGAGGAAATAATAGATCCATATCCTTGAGCGTTATCAAACAGCTCAAACAAAGGGGCTGCAACCAATTTGTAATTTTTCGGCACAGCAAACAATGCTAAAGAACAATCAAATTACCACATAATTTATAAACAGAAAGTTTGATTATATAATCTTATTGAATTTACAAATGAATCAATAAATTTAATACATAAAATAGTATATTTCAATTAAAAAGAGTAACAATTTACACCTATACATAATTTTACAATTGATTTTAATGTTCGTTTAAAAACATCTGTACAGAACAAATGTACATAATAAAATTTAAGGATAAGCAGATGTTGAATGACTTTGTACAATAGTTCTTAAATTGTATTTTTTAAATTTAAATGGAATTTTTTGAAATGCTTACAAATACAACATTGGAATTAATACAACATTATTTTAACTGCAGACAGAATTACTATATTTAAATAATCACTTGACATTATTTTTAACAAACATATATGCCAACAACGGCTAAGTAAAAATGTTTATAAATAAATACTTTTTTAATACTTTAAGGACAATTTTAATTTTCAATGGCCTCATTAAATATTTAAATTGAAAAATAGTTTATTTAGATAAATAATCTTAAATGTAATAATTTTATTTAAAACATTACAAATCTTGTACACATAATAAGATATTTTAAAATAATTTACTGACAAAATAAACCCCCAACCAATTATTACTACACCGATATCAATTAATATACATATTAATTTTTGTTTTAATAATTAATACATATTACACTACTCTTTATTTATTAATTATTAACCATTTTAACATATAGCTCATAAAGGGAAATTAGAACATAATATAAATAGTTTAATAATTGCAACAAAAATAATAATTTAACTACTAAAACAAAACGAGATACAAAGTAAACATAGTTGTTAGTTTTGCTATCCGTCAGAATCTAATAACATGCATTCTTAATATTCTAAATTGAATATTATAACTGTACATTCAAAAAGACATGACATTCTTGTTGTTTATGAATATGTGTAATTCATATCAATTTTAATGTTTCATTTCATCAAATCTATAGGGTTTAGATTAATATCTTTATAAAGCGATCATCTGTGTTACAGTTTTTTAATTCTGCATATATTTTAATTCTAAACACGATATAAATATAGAATCAAATTTTTTAACATCAATATCATAATTTAAAATTAAGATATTACAAAAAAAAAATATTGTGACAGAACATGATGATGTTTGTACTTAAATTAGATATTTACTATTTAGTATATAATTTTGTTAAGTATTAACCTAAACCCTCAAGTTTCTATTACTCAAGGAGTAAATTTGTTATGTTTTACATATAATACAACAACAAATTGGTTTATCGCATATACTCATAATAAAATTTCAGAAAATGAAAATAGTTAATAATTAAATATTTTAATTTTTACAACCTATAAACAGAGAGACGTTAACAAAACTCAAATAGTCATCCCACCAATAGTTTGATTTGAATACAAAAAAAATTACAGAGTGTCAACATCAAATTTAATTTAAGATTTATACCAAATAATTATAAATTTTATATGACTTTTAAATTTTAAAAAGTAACCTTCAATGTCTTTACACATAGAATAAAATTGATTACTTCGATTCTTGTAAATAAAAAAAAAACCGGAAATGGGTATTATGAGATGTATTTTAACAAATCTTCATACTTTACGAAATTTTATAAAGGATTTATGACACACTGTAAATCAGAAAAAAAATTGAAATCCCCGAGAATATAATTAATTAATTATAATGGAAAATACACGTACAATGCACTCAATCCCATTCAGAAAGTGCATACATTCTTTTATTACCATCTTAACATTAACTTAAGCCCCTTCTGTTTGTATTTAGTTTCAGCTGATTTAAAATCAGATGTTCACTACACAACAGTAATTAGTGATTAGAACAATAATCTTATAAGGAACCCCTATCATGAATTTTCCTAGACAATTTTCATAAAAAAAAATACATTTCTTGTATGTGATGTTTTACAATCAACCAGGATGATCCTTTCTGAACCAGCAAATCATGTTGCCATTGCAAACTGTGAAATATAAAATAATATAATGTAATTTACACAGGTCTTAGGTGATGTAATATACACGTAAGTTAAAAATAGAAAATACTCAAATTTAACTTCAGAGCATGTCAACTATGACCCAAAACATAAAATAATAAATTTAGAAATTAAACCTTGGAAAAATAAAATAAACCTCATAATAATTGTATTCTCAGAAATTACTAATTGATAAAATAATAACTCGTTATACTTATACTCACAAATCTTGGGGTTTTGATTCACTATTAATTTATCTTACCTTTATCAGGTAGCTGAACTAAGAAAAGTCTTTTATGTTCCTTGGGCTTAGTTATGTGTGGTGGTATATATGGATAAGTTGGAGGTTCAAAGTTAGGTCGCCACCAATTGCCAATGGTATCTTCAACAGTCCATTCTGGCTGAACACCATCTTGCCTGCCTAAAGTCTGACAAGTAAATGCAATAAAAATATTTTCGAGTGTGCAAATATAAACAATTAATGATAAAGAAATGTGAAGTTACTTCAGTTAGTAATCGTTTAAGTCCTTCCACCTCATCTTCTGCTGGATTTAGTTCTCCACCTGGCCTAAAAAAAGATTATTAAAAAAAAATCTATAAATATTATAAGTATTGAAATTTGAATGATATATATTCTGATTTCTTGTCATTTGGCTATGTCATGCTTAATAAATTAAAATATTAATTTAATCTTACAATTTAAAAAATGTTGTGCCCAACTGCAATAATAAAACATGCGGCAACCCATGTTTATGAACTATTAAAACGCCTTCAACACTTCGGCGCATACCAATTTTTTCAAATTCATCACGCATTCGTTGAAATCTAGCTGGTACAGATGGATCTTTTTCAAATAAAGGTTCTTTTGTACCAAATTTATAATTTGATAGAGGATACCTAGAACAAAAGAAATATAGATTACATACCATTATACAACTTATGTAAACAGTAGCTTTAATTTTTTAATTCGACACTGACATAATCTATTACTAATATTTGAAAGACAAATACCCATCACCAAACAAATTTAAGAAAAATTGTTTTCTTTCTATTTATTAATATTATAAGGAAGCCTAATCTTAATCATACTACCTAGATCCAGTAGTTATACTGCAAAACTAGTGTAACACAATAGTCATCAAATGTTAAATTGATGACTACTACAACTAGTAAAAAAAAGGATAGGAATCCTTTGGAAATACCTAACTAGTTCACGACTATATACTAACAAATTTATATGTCTGTTGAGCGACGGGCAAGTAGACGATTTGACTGGAGCGGTGCGCCTAGGCCACCCGGTTCCTGGTGACGATTGGACGTTGTTCTGTACCGGTTGGCTGGTCGTTGTGCTCAACGCCATTTCCGATACCGCGTTAGTCGACAGCTTGACGGTTTTCGATAACGACTGTGACGAAATAATATTTAAAAATGTACAACGGTGTCGCACGTCTTAACGTCAACAACACATAATCCCTGTGGAATATATAGTTGACAGACAGCTATACGATCGATCGAGCCCACGTACTTCTTCGATGGTGACAGGTTCAACGTTTTCGTTGTTTAAGACAACAGTATACGACGTTAAAATATTGTAAAAATAATTTAAAATTGTCTACCGACAACTGAGAGCGGAGCACGGACGACGGTAGATCAGATGACAGATGTACAACGAAACGCCGCCTCGTTCTCATATGAACTATGAAGGCATGAAGCGCACAAAATGGCGGAACGCGTTTGTTTTTGTTTGACGGGCATGACCGTAGCGACGGTTTAGCCGGCCGTACCGCCGTGGTTACCAACTACCAGAGTTTTGAGATTATACAACATTGAGATACCGGACGATATCATTTTCCAAATGGATCGATATCGAAAACACTCGGAGCACGGACTAAGATATACAGGACTGGACACGAGATGAATATTGTGGTTACGAAATGTTTTACAACAGGCGGAGTTCGGGGGGATATTTTCCTTTTAGCATTACTAGCGCCGTCTTAGTGGATACTTATGGAACTAGAAATTTGTATGATGTGTTCTAGTTCCATAAGTATCCACTAGGACGGCGCTACTAATGCTAAAAGGAAAATATCCCCCCGAACACTGCCTGTTGTAAAACATTTCGTAGTCAACCCCCACACACCCTCCAACCTTGTCGTGTCCAGTCCTGTATATCTTAGTCCGTGACTCGGAGTCTCGGACACGACGTGATTAATGATTACTGATAACTGATTAGTGATTACTGATAATGTAAATTTAAAATTATTATAAAAATTAATTAATATTTAATTCTAACCTAAATTAAGAGCATGAAATACGAATTAACATTGTATTGACAACACGAATAATTATTTGGCCATGTATGCATGCAGACCACAGGGTCGTATTTATAATTGTAGCATTCTGAAATGTTTATGAAATTCCCATCCACTTTTAGGTGCCCCCCACATTTTAAACAAATAAAAATTATATAAATAATAGTCCAAAATCCTAACTTAAGTCATGGTCTTATAGCCTACGGATAATATGGTTGTGACTTACGGAAAAATGTGCACTGTTTTGATATAGTGCATAAGCTCAAATCGCAGGAGGGCTAAGGGGGCTTATCCCTCCTAAATATCCCATTACTCCCCAAAAATATACAGTTTTTAATTGTGTGGGATCGAAGCCCCTCCCCCACCCATAGTGATGTTAAAAATGTTAGCCTCCTCAGTAATTTTAATGGACTACCACCTATGATTTAGTTTGAAATTTAGAATGGCCATCACAGGGTACACAGCATTACAACAGTTTTACAAGTCCCACACTAGGAAAAAGTATATATTTTGAACCCCCAATATTTGAACTCTATAGTTGCACCAAATGAGGTATCAATTATATTATAGTTATTCATTATAAATTGTTATTAGCTAGTTTTAGGTTTCTAAACATAAGTTTTGAATACTAGGTACTTATATCGTAGGTTCTTGTAGGTACTAGAAATGTTTAGTAAGAGACAATATATTATAAATTAAGGAATTGGTACTTTTAAAATTTAAAATGCGGGTAATTACTGCTCTACTTTACGCCTGTACAGTGGGTAGGTTACCAAAATATATTACTGAATATAGTAGTTACTAATATAATACTAAATATAATTTATGATTTATTTTTATTAAAGTAATTTATTTTACTAATAGTAGGTATTTATCAATAGTGTAGTACACAAGTACAGTATCAACTTATGTTGTAAACATTGAATTTCAAAATGTCATTGTGTACATAAAATATTAAAATATAATAATAATAATATAATATGGGTACTTTAAAAGTAGCCAAGTAGGTAGGTAGTAGGTACCCACGAAAATACCTAGGTATATTTTTAATATTAAATATAATTACTAAAATTCTGATTCTTCATTTAAATATTATCTTATTCCGCCCAAATTTGAACTTAAAATATTTATAAAAAGTCAAAAAGGACTGAGTGTATCTTCTTTTTTTAGATTTTTTTATACTTAACAAATACACAATGTCACATTGTCGCAATAATCATAATCTGTCATTTGATTATTCTGAATTTTAAGGTGGAGTGGGGTATACTTATATAAGTGCCTAACCAGGGTAAGTGCGATTTCAGATTTTATGGTGAGAAAAATAAAGTTTATCACTCATGAAAATTAACCTAAAACACAATGGGAATTCAAATAATGTATAGTTTGCAATTTTTCCGTTTTCGTACTACCATAGTCGATGTCAACAGTAGTTGTAAAATCATTATATCAATGGCGTTTTGAAAAGCAGACTTATTATCAAGTGGTTTTTTTAGACAATTCAAATTTATTCTGGAGGTTTCTAATTTAAGTTTAAGTTAAGTTTAATTTAGGTTTAAGTTTTAACTTAAAACTTGATAGTTAAAAATGTTTTAAGAATAATGTCAAATATATTTTATTTATATTTTATGTAAGAAAATGTTTAATCACAGACCTTCACCAACTATATTCATAACGAATAATTATGTACAAAAATGATAGTTCCTTTATATATTCTTTAATGTAGCTCTTTTAAAAATAATGTTTTATGACTTTATTATATACCTTACATATTTTTCAGTGGTGGGCTGGCAAGGGGGCTGAACTGTTTTCTGGGGGGTAGACCGCCTTGGCGCTATGCCTGTATATAATATATTAAAGTTTTTTGTGTATATAAAACAAATTAATTATGATACAATTAGTATAAGTCAAAAATCAAAATATATAAGTTATGTTCAAAATATGATAATATTGTTATAATATTACATTTTATGAAACTTTTTTCATATCTTTCAAAAAATGTATAAATAAATTATTCCGATTCTTTATTGAGCGCTACCAACATTCAATTAAATGGCATGGTATTAGATTTTCATTAGTCCCATCCATTTTTCTTAATATATTAAATTTTAATACTGACCATAAACTTTCTATTGTTTACGTGTTAGCCTCATTTACGGGTTCACGAAATTTTCAGAATGATTGACAGTTAAATGATTATACCCAATATCATTTAGACTGGAGTATGATTTCCATTAATCCGATATTATATGGTAGTTCCCGGAAAAACTTATCTTTGTATGATCGGAATTCGGAATTAATGTATTTTTATTTCTTCTATCAACAATAAAAAATAAATTTCATAATAACCGCTTATGGCGTTCTAATACATCAGTACATCACCATTTTTCCAACATAAACCATATACCCAAGGACTTAAGATCTTAAGTCCATAATTAGGGTTATTTACTGGTTGATTTTCTTTTTCAGAATTTGAGGTATCATAACTATGAGAGTTAGCTGTTGTATCGCCGATCACCTAATAAAATACTTCCCCGATTGTACTTACGTTTTCCGCGTAATATCTTCTAATATCTGACCCAAACTTAGATTTGAATGACAACGAGAATTAAGGTGTAGGTAAAAAATAAATTATTTGATCGAATTGAAGATTGATTTAAAAATTTGACACCCTTTTACAACGCACCTGATAGATTTATAATCTCGCGTCTCCAGATGTCAATCTCTTTTTTTGTACACACATTTTAGTGGCACCACCACATTTTTCGAAATTATCAATTTCATGTGTTTTCGGTAATAATCCATGATTTTGAAGAAACACTACCCTAGTTTTCAGAATTAATAATTTTATAAAAATCCGATGTTTACATTTTTTAAACTCTCTACTTACTCGTGCACACTGCACGACTCGGTTAATGGTAAACACATAAATGCACAGACGATAAACGTAGTGATCTGTATAGGCTATGAACATGGGCGTTTTCACGGGGGGTGATATGGGGGATAGATCCCCCCAAAGTTTTTTATTTTCTTACATATTAGTAATATACGTTTTGTCTACTTATGATATGTGTTTGTGTTTTAAGTATTGACTACCTAGTTATTATTTTTATTTATTTTTTGCTATTTTTCTTTATCGTGATTATTGATTCCCCCATCCAAAAACAATATTATTATTTATCACTGATAACTGATAAGGATAACAATATATAACTTATAAGTTACATAACCAGTTGAGTAATCATGGGGAGGGGGGGTCAATGGGGTTTGACCCATCGACCGTATTTTTTTTCACTTTCATAAGAGTATTACAATATAGGTAAGATTTTGGTTTTTGGTGTACCTAACTCTTTTTTTTTTTTTTTTTATTTATTCTCTAAAAATGTTTCAGCACACCAGGTGCTATTACAAATATATTAATTATAATAATGATACGGTTAAAAGAAATATAATAGTAATAATTAAATATAAATTCTAAATTAACAATTATGGTCGTTAATAGTGATAGTTAATAGTAAATAGTTTCTATTAATATTTGAGATAAAACTAATGAGGATAGGTCTAAGAAAAGATAAGATTATGTAGGTATTATGAAACAGTGTGCGATAGTATTATGGGGAGATAATGTCTTTAGCTATTAGTGTGTTTAAGACTGAGGTAAGGAGGGAAATTAATGGATTAATTAAAGAGCTTAAATTGGATGTGAGTTTTGAAAAGGTATTTGATATTTGCTCCGTGATTTTATTTTGGTTATTGGTGGCTTCTGCATGTGATTTGGTTTTGGTTCTGGGTTGAGACTGTTGAGAGTGAGGGTCAGGATCTTTGACTGGTTGAAACTTTTGAGCAGATTTTTTAAAAATTGACTGAAATGCTGGACATCCTTTGAAGTTTGCGGTGTGGTCTTTAGCGCATAGTGCGCATTTGGCTGGACTATTTTGGTCCTTGGTGCACTCGATTGTCAGATGGTTTTCACCACATTTGACACATCGAGCTTTATGGCTGCAATAGTTCTTTGTATGTCCGTAGTCCTGGCAATTGTGACATTGCGGTGGGCCGCGTCTTTTTTTGATTGGTTTTTCAATATTCACTATTGTGTTGAGAAGATATGTAATATCATGGATATCATTGTTATTATCTTGCTGACGGATATCCACAAAGAATACTGGGAGTGGGAAGTTGTTCCTGTTTTTGGCATTGTAAATATTCTTGACTGAATGTCCCAGTTCAGTAAGACTAAGAGCAGAAGTAATATCGGTGTGTAAGGTGGAATTATGTAAATTTTTTATGACGACTCTGTATGTGCGATGGCTTGGGGGGGTAAATGAATGAAAGCTAGGGCTTGTTTCGTGTAAATGATCTATTATGAGTAGGTATTATTGCATTGTAAGTTCGTTTATCGGTGGGTTGTACAATGAGGTATGACGGCGTAGACTTACATGTGAAACCATTGGGTCCGGTGATTTTTTTTAGGATGGTGTTGAATGCTGAGAAGTTGGCAGTGTTGTATAGTATTTGAGTAAAAGTAATTGAGTAAAAGTATTCAAATACTTTTTTCGGTATTGAATACTTTTTTAAATACTTTTTATTTTGAAGTATTTGAATGGTATTTTAAATACTTTTTTTACTATTTAATACTATTTTATTGAATACTTTTATTTAATTTTTTTTATTCTCTAGGAGACAGCTTATTGTCGACGATGATCGAAAAGATACATCTGTAGTCGGTATCACTATTAGCTAAAGTTAACAAAATATATAATATGTAAAAAGCTTCTACTTAACGGCTATTATATTTTATAGTTTATTTAGTTTATAATTATTTAACTATACGAAAATAATGTTAATAATTATTAGTACCTACTGGCTAGTGGCTACCTATTTATCAAGAAAATTTTTATCAATTATTATCATTATTGTTTATCGATGACGGTATGAGATATCCAAATACATAATATAGCTTTAAATTAATATAATAAGTCTGTTGAGAAAAGTTCATTGTTGTAGTGCAACTAACATGAATAATCAGAATTTTGATTATTGAACGAATCATGTTTTTAAAATGCAATAAACACATTTTTGATTATAACAAATTATTTCAGAACTAAAAAGTAAAAAGAATTTTTTTTTGTATTTGAAGATTATTTTAAATACTTCTGAAAAGTATTTGAGTATTACTCAAATACTTTACTATTTATAGTATTTGGGTGGTATTTTAAATACTTTATTTTAAGAGTATTTGAGTAATTACTTAAATACTTTTAAAAAGTATTTTTTACAACACTGGAAGTTGGATATGTTTTTGATGTGGATAGGAGGGGCCACGGGCTTAGCGTTGTGAACTTTTTGAGGTGGTCTGTCCGGATCTTTCGTGGTGCTAGTTGAAGGTGTGGTGAGTACATTGTCATTTGTCTTCATCGGTGTTAAGTAGGTACGGCGTAGCGGTTCGGGGTGATAAATACTTTTGTACCTAACTCTAAAACAAATGATCGTAGATACTTGAAATTTTCAATGGTTGTTTATATTATAATTTTCTATACACGATAAAATGTATTAATTAATATTATTTGAATTTATTTTGAATTGTTTACGGACATTTTCTAATTTTACTTGTTTTTTTTTTTCTATGAATGTCAATAAAATGTTATTTGTTCTGTAAAAAAACAAGACTGGGCATTAACGAATTAATATTTAGATTAAAGTTAAGTTACTTTTAACTAAGTTAATTAACGAGTTACTTTTTTTCTTATGTTATTCAGTAACTTATGAGTTAATTAATTTTATTGCCAAGTTAAGTTAATTTTTTTCCTAAGCCACAGGTTTAAAATTAATTTTATAAAAATAGAATCCAAAATATTAAATATATTAATTAGTAAATAATAATTATTATGTTGCATATTTACAGAAAATATTATATAACTATATTAATATTATAGACGGTAATGTTATAAGGGTTACTGTTAATATTACTTTCTTACAATATTGAATCGCACCTATATTGTTTGAAATTTTAAATAGAAATATGGATAACTATAAACTATCAACTTAGCTTATAATAGTGTTACATCTCATTCAAAATGGAGTCATTTAAATCAATACTTTAAAGAAACGTCGTTAGGTACTGTCTACTAAAATGGTAAAATACATAACACAACATTTGTAAATATTATGGCTACGGGGGGTGGGGGGGGCAGGTACCCCGGCACACCCCGTGGCCCGTGGCTTTTTGTAAAACTTTTATTCATTCAGGGACTTCTTTTAAATATTAAGCTACAAATAGTAAAAATTAGAGAAAATAAATTAGGCGCGATAAATTGTAAAAGGACTGAAAAAGTTTTTGAGTAAAATGAGAAATGATCAACAAGAGTATGATAACATTTACTAAACTACCTACCATTGATATTTGCAATAAAAACAAAATTGATATTCCAGAAGTATTAAAAAGAAAAGTTGCTAGAAAAATTGTGACAATGAAGAATCACAATTTTTTTCAGAAACTAAATATGATGAAATATTAGGATTAATGTATTTTATCCTATTCTAGATGATTTACTGGGAGAAATTTATAATAGATTTTTAGATAGTACTCTGGAAGTAATTACTTCGGTTGGTAATTTAATTAAATTACAACCGACTATTGAAGATTATTCAGTTATAAAAACATTTTTCAACATTTTAAATAAAGATTTGGACTCTGAAGTCAAAATACTTGCATCAATAAAAGATATTCCAATTGGTACATGTACTCACACTATTTATGAATGGTTGGATTGGTTAGTGGATTCAAATAGGAAAAATATTTTTACCGATTTCTATGAAGTCCTTACCAAGTCTGTTGTTATACCAGTTACAACGTTACAAGTTGTGGTTGTGAACGGGGCTTTCTCCAAATTATCCATAGTCAAATCTAAACTACGGTCTACAATGTCACAAGAACGATTAGAATTTAGAATCACTTTTATTTTTATTCGTTGAGCGAGAAATGATCGAATCAGTAGATTTCAATAGCGTTATTGAAGAGTTTAAAGTTTTGAGTCCCATACAAAGAAGATTACCATTAAAATATTTTTATTTTTTATGTTCACTGTTTATTATTAAACCTTAGAATAATTAAAACATTTTTATTTTACGTTTAGTGATGTAACATTTTTATTTTATTTGTTATGTTCTATTTATTGTTATATGTACCATTAGGTAATAGGTACATACTTTATTGTAAAAATATATCAACATTTTGTGAAGCACAACATTTAATCAATATACATTTTTATGAATTAATATTTTGCATTAAATTTATCTTTTTTTAGATTGTGGTTAGGTTAGATTTGCTTAGGCCCATATAAGGGAAAGCGGCCGAATTTTCTTCATGGCACACACCATACAAAATTCCTGCGCACGCCTATGATCAGCCGTATAGAGTAGGTACAGGATAGGTCCTAAAACACTACCTTTTGGTTCTCCAGCTGATATATCTTTCCATTCGGTTATCGCTTCTTCGTGTATGACTCGAAATTGACGGTCGGTCAAGTATGATTCAAGAAGTGCATACCATGTATGTGGCAGCTGATTACGCGGTTTGATGAGGAATCCTTTGTGCCAGACTTTGTCAAAAGTCTGGGCTACGTCAAGGAATACTCCACAGCAGTAATTTTTTTTTTCAAGAGCTTTACTAATCACATTAGTAACTCGATGTACTTGATCGATTGTTGAATGTTGGCTGCGAAATCCAAACAGATGTTCTGGTATAAGATTTTTTTCCTCTAAAATCGGTTTTAGGCGTTTAAGCAGAAGTTTCTCTAACATTTTAGATAAACTTGGAAGGAGTGAATCGGTCGGTATGATGCGACATTTTCAGGTGGACACGAAGATTAACGATCTTAATTGTTTTGTTTTACCTAATTTAAAAATATTATTCCTGGCCACTGGGTACTTGAAACTTTTAATAGTATATTGTGTGGCAAGAGCAGCAGCCGGGAAGTGACCTATTTCAGTAGCGGCGATTGATAGTTGATACTAACTGCATATGGATAACCTTTTTTCAATTTATTTTTTTATATTATACATTATTCTATACGACTATACCTATAATAGTGATTGCATTTTCGAGTTTTCGACCATTTATGATGCGTACATTAACAGTGCATAATAATCCGGTATAATAATAATAAACGAACTACCATAGACAGGGGCGGAGTGGGAACCAAATCCAGGCCGGGAGTTTAAAATTTATCCAGGCCACCCACCAACATTTTTTTTTTCGCTAAGCTCGAATTTGGTTTTTCTATTTACCTATTTGAAAACTACTTTTAGTATTATAAAAGTATTTCAATCACTATCTTGCTATTTCTTTTAACTTCTGTCTTCTAACACATAATATTAATATACCACTAAGTACCTACTAGGTACCTACTTATTCCTGAAAGTCTGAAAATAAAATTAGTAGGTATGGTTTAATAGTTGAAATCAACGAAATATTAATAATTATATTATACCTACATTGTGTTTTAATTGTTTAGGTATAGTAGATATAAGGTAATAACTAATAAGTAATAGATATATACAAACATTGTAAACAATATATAATGAAAAAGATTTATACATTCATAGTAATAATTTAGATAATAGATTAGATTTCTCACCAACTGCATTTATGATAATATTGTTATCTATTTCCATGAGAATTTTATTTTCAATGGCCATAAGCATAAAAGACTCAAGATAATCATTGGTCATTGAATTTCTCAGCTTAATTTTTAAATACTTCAATGTTTAAAATGGGTGTTTTATTATAAAAATAACCAACCTATTACAATATTATATTGCTTTGATTTTATTTGATGTCTATATTTATGTGCCAAATATTTTGTAATTTTATATCCAAAGCTTTTATAATAAATTAATTAAAAAAAAAAAAATTTAATAGAAACAAACATTTAGCATTAACTAATATTTTGTAAATTCAATTAAATTTAAAAAAAAAAATCTAACAAAATGGCCAGGCCACCAGGCCATAGTATGGTCCAGGCCATCTGGAAAATTCCCATTTCCAGACCGGCCACTCCGCCCCTGACCATAGACCTATAAACTAAATATGGACAGCGCATAGAGAGAGAAATCTCCAGATGGGATTGTTGAGAGAGAAAAGAGGTTTTGGGGCCGTTACAGGGAGTTAAAACATATAGCCCAAACATGTTTGCTCTCTCTCAGTTATGTCGTCTGGATTAACCAATGGCAGGGCGGTGTAGAAAGCACCATCTGACAGACAGTCTTAGCTCAGAATCATTTTTCGTATACAATGATTTTATGAACTAGGACTACTTTTCCAGAAGCCAAATATACTAGACACAATAAGGAGTAGAAGACTAAAGTGGGCTGGTCATGCTTGGTGTAGTCAGAACCCCTTGCTACGTATAGTGTTAGAGAAAGATCCAGTTGGGAAGAGACCTCTGGGAAGACCTCGTATGAGATGGGAAGATCTGGTTAAAAAAGATGTAAGTACCTTAGGTGGAGGATCAGATTGGAAGGAACGAGCATCCGACAGAGACGGCTGGAGGGAGGGATGTTTGACGGGATGGTCCTAGTGGCCGATACACCCGAAGAAGAAGATGATTTTATATCATTGAATTCAAATTTAACATATCCATTGCAGTGACGTCTCTACACACCTAATGTAGGTACAGCAGTGTTACCCACTTACATGCTTTTTAAATTTCTGCCTACAAATCGACATTAAAATTAATTTTCTACATATTGATGTAATTATATGCGGCTTAACACAAAAAAAAAATGTAAAAATGTACCACACAGGCAAATTAGAATGAATGGCTGAATAGCCCCTAAATCCGGACGGGACATGTATGAATGATGGATGTACAATCCTCTTCTTCGACATACCCATATAATTCTAATGCCATATTACATAAAAAAAATGATTAATTTTTTAACAGCTCAGTACAATTCTAATGTACGAGTTATTAGCGATGTGCAACTTAATCAGTTTTAAGGGAATCCAGCGAGGCATAAACATAAACTAAAAAATGTAGAGTATAGTAATTTATCCATAAGCTGAAGACCCTCTTTGATCAGAATCTTTTACCATAATTAACAACGATTTATTATTGAATTTAAATTTAATAATACATCTATTACAGTGACCTAGTCAATGACTAGCACTAGGCACGGAT
Source organism: Macrosiphum euphorbiae (assembly GCA_949089665.1). Lineage (NCBI taxonomy): Eukaryota > Metazoa > Arthropoda > Insecta > Hemiptera > Aphididae > Macrosiphum > Macrosiphum euphorbiae. The sequence continues at coordinate 73,495,202 of CARXXK010000001.1, read as the reverse complement.
CCAGAGCAAAGATCTGGGGGGAGCAACAATTTTTTTACAACACAAATACAATTATAATAAAATATTTTATACTTTATTTTTAATTTAAAAATGTTGTCATAATAGTAGGTATAGGTATTCTATGTGATAAATAAATTATTGATTATTTAATAAATAAATCGGCAATGTGAAAAGAAGTTTAGATTTTGTTTATTTGTTATTTAAAATATAATATGTATATTTATAATAAACATGTCTGGGAAGGGGGGCTAGCCCCTCCCCCCCGAATCCGCCCCTGATGACATTTTCACTCACATTCAACACCTATCAGCAGAGAACTTATTTCTTGATAAACACACTCAATGCAAATTTAGTAGTTTTTGGGTAAAGATTGCTAAGAAAAACTTGATAAGCTTACCATAATATTATTTGTTAAATCAATGTTTGAATGATAAATATACAAATTGTCACAATATCATTACTTTTTCCCTTTGTTTCCAATTTTTAAGTAAAAGAAATGTTTAGACTTACATGTAAAAAAGAGTAAAAACTATTAGCTGTCAATAAATATAAACATGGTTTTTACATTATTTCAGACATTTATTATTTGGAGATATAATATTAAAAAAATGTAATCTCCAAAGTATAATAATTGTATTTTTTTTTTAAGTTATTACTAACTTTAATAATATGTTATTCGATCAGTCTGATTAGTCTGAATAAAAGAAACAATTAAAAATAAAATTTCAGAGTATAGAAATATAGGCTTATTTTATATTTTTAATGTACATCCAATATGGTACATAATAGCATTGGCATATTATACACTGATCTAAACTAGTATTTAATTGTTAGAATAAATTGTTTAATACGGTTATATATATATATATATATATATATATATATATATATAAACAGTACAAGTGCTTTCAGTAAAATAAAAAAAAAAAAAATTAATAATAATAAAATAAATAAAGGATGGGAACAACTTAAATAAAGTGTGTAATTGATTGTTTGATATACAAAAATAATAGATACACCTCCACTGAGAAAATAAACATACTGTTATTTACAGTCATGGATAGATGGTACAATATACATAATATTCTGGGAATAACGTTAATATAAAATTATTTCTAATTAGTAATATTTATAACAAATTGTATATTCATAGATTACATTTAGGTAAAATATAATTAAATATAAGTCTACACACTGTTTGTCGTAATCAAAAAACAGAATACAATTTTGAAATCAACAATAATAATATTCATTATATTTATAAAAATTATAATTGGCGAATTCTTAAATTCGAAGAGATAATTATGTTACCTGTCATTCTTGTGACCTGATAATATGTTAACAAAATTAAAAATATCTTGAGTAAACTGGATAAGCCAATAACCTTTGATATTTTTCGTGTTCTTCAAAACTAAAAATCAAATATCTTCATATTATTTTTTATTTACAACTAAAAATATATATGTATATAAGAATTTTTAAGCTAATGATATTTATTTTATAGTTACAGTATACTGAAATAAATAAATCATCAAAAGATGAAAAAGTAAACTTAATCTAAGGTGTAAATGATTTTTATCACTTAAATAAATTACAATTGAGTAATTGTTTTATGATTTTACTCTATAAAATTATTTTCATAGTAACGTCACTTAGGGCCGATTTCACCAACACAGTTAACGCTTAATCGGCTGATAACAGATATTTAACCGGCCAAATTTGGCCGATTAAAACTCCAGTTAACTTTAACCATGATTAACCGTGTTGGTGAAATCGACCCTTAAAGCATATTTTATGCTATAAAAATATAATAGGAAAAAAATATTTGGGATATTGTTATGTAATTAAATGTTGTAAAATATATTATTGTATTTTAAATTTTCATACTTTGGCCTTTGCTGTCGGAGTTGAACTTTGTTTTCCAGCGGATGTAACTTGTTTATTACTATTACTACTTTTAACAGACAAATTTTGAATCTTAGGTGGTTGTGGTATTATGGTAATTTCATCATTTATTTTTAATGGCTAATAAAAAAAAAACAAAATTTTTATTAAATAATATAAACATCATACATTTTAAAATAAACATATAATCTTAATTATTTACCTTTGGTGAAGACGTTATAGAAGTTGATGAAGAAGACGAAGAGGCTACAGGTTGATTCCCAAGAGGTTTCTTGTTTGAGTTTTTAGCTACATTACTGTGTGCTGAATATACATGGTTTTCAAACTGTTTATACATGCCAAATGTTGCAGTGCAAACGGTACATTTGTAAGATAAATGAGCTGGTTTTAATGATATAGAGTGGTCACGGCTTACATGGTTTAACAATTTCCATTGATAAACTCTACCACATACTGGACATCTAATTTTGAAATTATTAAAAATATGAACACACGAGATCTAGAGATAATTATAAAAATAAATAATATTACCTTCCACCATCTTTGCCCTTGTTAGCAGCTTCTTGCATACTAGATGTGACCAAACCATGTGATCCTAGTAAATGTCTTTCAAGACCTTGATCAGTAAAAAATCTAAACTGACACTTTTGACAGTTAAGCGGTGGTCGATTATAAATCATCTTTGGATGAATTTTCACTTTATGTATCCACTGCATATGGTTACGCAATTGTTCTAGGTCTTTAATGTAGCCATCACATATTTCACAAATTACAAAAGTTGGTTTGTTGCTACTATTAGTTGAAGTGGATGACGACTGAGTTTGTTGGGGCTTGGATTTAGATATTGTAGACACAAAAGCTGACTGTGTGCTATTCGATGGAAATGATCGAGGCAGAGGTGTTATAGATATACTTGGCTGTTGAACAGATTTACTACTATTTGAATTTTGCTAAAAATAAATAAATAAAAAGTTTTCTTAATTAATTGGAAGTGATATCAGTGTACAAATATTACCAATTTATCATGTTTTATACTAAAAAACTAATTATAAATTTAATATTTTTATATCAATTTTCGTTTATTAACTTATTATTATTATGACTGAGATTTTTATGTAATTAATGTTTTAATTTGTTTTAAATATATATATCTATAATCATGGTCAATACAATATAGGATTATGAGTAAAATGAGAAATTTATTGATTTGAAAGTTCTGATTTTAATTTTTAAAACATTTTTTTGCCAACTTTCAGATAGAGAATACTCAACAAGTTTTAAGTTGCATTATTATGAACTAAAAGTTAAGTCCATACTGAATATTTATACAAAATATTTATCACCTTTCACAACAGTTTCTGGTGACAAAATATTTTCATTCGGTTGAATAAATATTATTTTTATAGTATTTATTAATAAGAATCTTAAATGAAAAATAAAAAATACACATTAGTTTTGAGTATGAAATTATTAAATAAAAATTTTAAGGTTTCAAAATTCCAGCCTAAATTATGATTAAACCATAACTATATGTAAATTAAATTTACTTTTGAAGAATGGAATACAACCAGGTTGTATAATAATAAGATTGATAACTTTCATACTTTTTTTTGTTTTTAAATTTCCAATTTTTCCTCGTAACATATACAAATATTAATTACCTGATATGTGTGATTGTTCATTGAATAAGGTGTAGGGACAATAATTGGTTGATTGATTGGTTTGATACTAGTATTCTTAAGCAAAATTCCTGTGAACAAATATTATATGATATTATTATTTTGATTGAATATATATTATTATATAATTAATATACATTAATCTATTGTAATAGAAAGTAATCATAGTCAATAACTTAACAATAAATTACTAAAAATATTTGATATATTTTCCAACTGTTAATGCTATTTCATTTTATGTACCTACAATAAACTTTACTACCTATAATAAATATAACAGGAATTTATTGTTTTTGTTAAATTAGTTTTAATAAGTAACTGACAAACCTCCAGAAGTTTGATTTGGCAGTGTAGTTGGAAAAGAAGGCACCATTCCTGGAAACCGCTGTCCTGGTAAAACAGTACGGCCACGGGCTCTAACACCAGAAGCAAGAACCATTTTATTATATTGTTGCTGTTGTAATTGCAACATATTAGGATTGGGAAATTGTTTAAATCCAGACATAGCTGCTTGGTAAACAGCATTGCCAGGACTCATTGAAGGTTTATTTCGCAATACCCTGGGTATTTTTGCTGGAGGTTCCCAATCTAATGGAGGTGCCTATGAGTAAACAATTAATAAATTAAATGTACTTCATACACATAAATACATAATATATTACTCTGTATAAAAAATCTAAACTTTCTTTACCTGATTGATTTCCGGTCGATATTTTTTCGAACAAGAAATCAAATGTCTTGTTAATTTACCCTTATAACTATCTTCAAATGGACAACTTGGACATTGATGTAAAGCTGGACCTCTTTCTAAGCGTCCTCTAATGTTATGTGTATCCATATGTTGTAAAATTTCATGAGGACTACGTACTTGGAAAGTACAAAAATTACATCTATAGCAGTAATTGGCTGTCATATGTGGAGTCTCTAAATGATGAGCCATTACTAAACTTGATTCAGATTTAAAATTACATAGTTCACATTTTTTTAAACCAAATTGGAATGGATCATTATTCTCTTTACTAAATTCCAAAGTTTTAATTAAAGAACTAATAGCCATGTGAACTTCTTGGGGACATTTATCACCTTCGCGATCTCTTTTTCTTCTCTGAGTACGTAATAGATCAAGTTGAACATGCTCTTGAACAAGGTTTACACCTATTTGCATGAAAAACTTACCTAATGGATTTTCAAAATAGTTGGGACTTTGAATCTTTGGTTTAACAACATCAGTTTTCTTTTCATCAGAGTCAACAGTGAGATCGGTAATGCTATCGCTTTTTTTTAAATCTGTTGAGTCAGACAAATTTTTGGAAATTGAATCATCCTTTTTAGTACTTTCTGATTCATCTAACATTTTCTCATCCCCATTTTCATTATTTTTAGGACTATTTTCTTTACAATTATCTGTTTTTTTTTCGCAACCAGACACTTCATTTACTGACTCATCGACATCCATCTTTTCATTAGTTTCCGATTTTTTACTTATCTTTTCCTTCTGGTTATTTTCGTTTTTCTTATCTAAAGATTCTTCACATTGATTTTCTTCTTCATCTCCTTTAGAAACTTTTATTTTTACAATTTTTTCAACAAACTCTTTTAATGGTTTTTTGGGTGGCTTTTCATAGACATAAGGCACAATAAAAGACGGAGCTTCAACAACAAACATATCATCAGTTAGAGTTGGTAATATGATTGGAGGTTTTGGAACATTTGTAGGTACTGTAACAGCAGTTGGTGTAGTAGTTAATATGAAAGGCTTGATAGTAGTTTGTGAGTGTTGCACTCGATTATAGGAATTTTGAATCGATTTACTAACGGTTTGAGTGACATTCATTGCATTATTTGAAGTGTTTGATTGCACAGACACCGCAATAGGTAAGTTACTTCGTCCTGTTAACATGTTAGTATCAATGATAACTAAAGTCGGTTCTTTTTTGTTACTTTTTTGTTTTGTTCCAGCAGCAATTTCTACTAATTTTTTAGTGTCATTAACAACAATTGGTTTGGTTATCATTGGTGATTTCTGAGGTAAAATTTTAGTGCTGTCATCTACTATTACACTATCTTTCTTCTCTTCGTCTTTATCACTAAAACTTTTGAGTTTGTTTAAATTCCGTGTACTTCTGCGTGGAGTTAAGGTTATATCAGGTAAACTTTTCATTTTTTTTTTACCACTACTACCAGAATTTTGCTTTGGATCTGGAACTTTAACAATAGTCACAGATTTATCAAGATTAATTCTAGAATCTTCTAATGATTTTTTTATCTCATTTGACCTACTTTCAGTATCGTTTTGATCAATTATTTCATCTTCTTCATCGTCATCGCCATCGTCATCTTCGTCATCCATTTGTTCATCATCTTCTGTTTTTTGTTCATCAACTGTATCATCGACTTCCATTTGTTCTTCATTGTCATTGCTATTTATTTCTTTGGTACCATTATAACTGTTTTCTGGATCACACAAATCGTCACTATTTATGGTTGCATTTTCACTGTCAAGAGTCTGATCATCTTCGATAATACTATTATCTGATTTACAGTCTGCATTATTAATTTGATGTTCATCTTCACTGTCATTATCTTCATCATTTATTTCACAATAATCATCTTCACCATCATTACTACAATTCGATAAAGATTTTCTACTTCCTATAAGACTTTTATCAGAATTCAAACTGGAACCACGGTTCTGTTCATTCTTATCAATCATTTTATTGGTTTTTTGTGAATCAATTGATTGTTTAAGTTGTTCAGTACTTGCACGAATATTACCATTTAATTTGACACCTAGAACAAACAATAAATCAATAATTTAGTTATTTCAATTTTAAAAAATATACACCGGAGGAATTTGGAATTCTTATTTAAACTGTAACTACTTATTTACGTACTTAAATCAGTTTCAGTTATTTGTTCAATTTCTGTGTCTGCCATTTCATTGAATAGTTAAGCGAATGAAAATGAATCTAAAAATAAATTGTAACATTAAACATTTTAATTTTTAAATAAAAGGTAAGCCCACAATATGATATATGTAATCCCCAAAATATAAAAACTACTTAGTACCTATTAATAGTGTGAATAATAGTTAATTGATATAACTAAAATTGCTGATTGATATAATTTGTCAATAAAGTAGAAATAAAATTAAGTAATAGCTATTTTTACAACATAACGGAATAAGTACACATATTTTCAAATTCAAACATTTTAAATTAGGTACCTGTATTATTAAACATTTGTTATTTATTAAAGTTATAACTTATAACTAATAGACATGGAAATATATATACCTAGTTCAAGTTAATATGAACAAATAAATTATGCAAGTACCTATATAAAATTATTTACTTAATAAAACAATTTCAAAATTTAACATAAATATTTTGAATGGAGGTATTTAAAAAAAATTGTTTCAAGATATCTATTATTTAATGCTAGAATTTCATAGTATAAGATTAAAATTGTTTAATATGTTCTTGTTTCCATTTAGTTTCAGTTAAGTGCGGAAAGTGGATAACCAAACTAGTAATTTAACGTTTGTTAAAAAACCGACATAAAAGACTAGATACATTATTAAAAACGAATAATAATAAATTCGACATCTCAGAACATGTTCTACATATACATACAGGGCGAGTGCATTCGATTAATATTATTGACCTAAATCATTTATCGCCGAATCAGTAGGAGAAATAGTTATCAAAACGCCTTAATTCGCCCAATTTGCTCAGGGGAATCGACAATCGAACATGAAGAACATTCCATCACGCGATTGAAACGATTTTAAACATAATAATTATTGTAATGTAATCACCCGTCGGTTCATTCGATATGATATAGATAATCGTCATCGGACGTCTGGTTGACATTCGAATAACGTATATTATTTGTGCTCCGTCGAAATAGCCGTTTGTCGTCCGCGATATGTGTTGATAAGATTTTTTTGATTATAAATAATAATCGTATATGGCCGAACGGAAGCTGAAAACCTAACCTAACACCACCGCTTTAGAAAAACGCCGATATGACGCCAACGAACGCGGAATTATTCAGTACGAGTCATAGCTGCTTAATATGTTTCATACTACCTACCTACGATATTATTATTACAAGGTACGTGTATCGATGTATTCGACGGACGTCGTCGGCGGTGTATCTTAGTCATTATCATCGTAGTCGGGTATTCACAAACAGACAAACAGTGTGCGAGGCCCAAAGACGAAAACACGAAAAGTTCGATAACCACGGACGTAACAGAACTATAGAAACTGTAAACGAATCGACGACAGACGAACGACGATACGCGTACCTGTGTATTGTAATAAATTGTAATATTATGTACGCCGACAACACTCACGTTATAATGCAATCGCCGATCGATCGATGGAGGAGAGTTGTATTAAATATATGAACGACGAAGGGGTAAAGTGGCCCTCCGTGTGGCGGTTGTTATCCGGCGGAGTTGTTTACGCGCCGCACGAACGAGGCCGCAGCGGCGAGAGGACCGATGACGACGCACTGCTGTTCGCTTCATGTACTGTAGTGTTGGTCGTAACTCAGATCACATTTTTGTTTTCGAATTAACGCGCGTGTACGGATCGACGAACGCGGAAATCATATTGTCGCGCACCTTTTGTAATAACAACAAACACTATCTCGGGAACGGTAAAAAAAAATTTAAAAAAAAAATACAATACCTCTCAGGTACCTCTATATATGTTATGAATATTAAAAAATGAAAACTTCACGATGTCGATTAATGGCAATGCGTCTGTCCTAACGGGCGCAAGACGTTACTACAAGTACGTACGCACACAAACACAAAGCCACACGTCACGCAAACTGGGGGAAAGCCTTTTTGGTAGTTGTAGTAGTTGTATGTAGTACACTGGTACGATATAGATATAGTAAGTAACGTTGCCCGCCGTATGAAATAGTCAGTAGTAGAGCCGAGCGATCAGAGCATTACCAACAGGGAGCCAACAAAAATACCAAAATCAAGCAAGATGGCGCTGCCGGTCACGTGATCACGAAATTCTATGACGTAGCGCAGGAAAAAGGAAGTGGCGGAGAACCGACCGGGAACGTACTATAGTACTATACTGCCGAACGAACGCGGAACGGGGCAGCGGGCAGAGAGCTACAGCCTGCAGTGGGCACGGCGTATGTCGGAACGGAAGGAAAAACCCGCGGATCGGAAATATTGAAAATTATTGCCGCCGCGGACAACCGAAACCGCCGTAACGCCACTAGTCACCAAACAGTAAACACCCGGTACTTGGTACCCAGCTGGGATGGTTACGATCCTTTTTTCACGACAAGCGTACCTTTCATTGACTGTACAAAATCGTCTTAATCCCAATTATATCGATCGTAACTACACTATTGGAACTGAAAAAGTTTTCAAAAATGTTTACCCCAAAAAAACAAAATGCGTCAATGTTAGTCATAGCAGAAGAAAATGTATAAAAAAATAATAAATAACCATAAAAAATATGTGAACAGCAAAAAGCATAAGGCAGTCAAATCAACAATTTTCTATTAAAAACAAATTTCTATAGTGTGAAATGAAAAAAAAGATAAACGGCCTCGTTAGTCGTTCTAATGATGGCGGAACGTTCTAGACCGCATATTATAATAATTATTATTATATAGAACGCGAAGCAAGAATGGAGGGGAGAAGGGAGAAGTCTATGTTCCCAAGTCATGCGCTTAGGTTGGCCAACCTGATTTATGTATGGTACTTGGCCCCTGTATTTTATGTATGCGTAGAAAAGCGATGGCGCGCCCAGAAATGTTTAGGTGGGGGGTGAATATATTTTTGTGCTGCATCGGGACCCACAGTCAGGGAAGGTAGTTATGATGTATGGGGGAGAGAGCGGGACAAAATTTAAAAATTTGACATTTTTCACGATCATAAAAGCTCAAGTTATAAAGAGATCGGAAATTTGCTTAAAAATATCTATCGCAAATTGTCTCGTATATTTGATATAATGTAATAATAGGTAGGTATATAGTATCTGATTCTCGATGTTGATGTTAAAAATAAAATGATTATTCATTATTGAAAACATAAAATGAAACACTAGTAATTCCGTAAAAATGACACTATTCTGATGGCAAAACCTGGTGTGGACTGGTCTTGTTGAATCTATTCTATGACTAGGTAGTAGGTACCTTGTGTAATTAATAATTATATAATATAAATATCATGTATATTAAGCATTATAATATATACTAAATTTTAAATGTTAAGTATATATCTTGATTTATGCATAATTATCAAATGTGAAGAAATAAATTTAATCATTCAAAAAAATATAGAAAAAAAACTTAAAAAGTGTAAAAATAAAACTTATAAACAATTTTTTAACTTTAAAAAAACAAAAATTTATTCATAATATTTAAATTTATTATAAGAATACCCAATTAGTTATATATTTTAGTTTTTTTTTTAGTCATTTTTTTTTTTTTTTAATTTAAGACTTGAAATTTAGTATAATTTGTACAAAATCATAACAATACTTATGTAGATCATCATTTAGTATAATCTTATATTTCCATGATATCTTATTATGAATACATTGCTATACACAAAGGTATTATTATAACTAGGTATATGTGAAGAATGTGAAAATGGTTTAGTAATCTTATGAAACATGAGAAGAGCTAATAATTAATTAACACACTATCACACAACAATTATTAAATATTGAGGTACTTTATGCAGTCAACAAATAATATATTTAAATAAAATCAGCTTAGAAAACAGATACAATATTGTTTATCTAATGGCTCAGTTCTAAAGAATACATCATAATATTTTTTTTTTTTTTTTTTAAATGCAATCAAAATTTAAAAAAGTTCATATATAATTAGATTTTTTGTTATAATTTAGGTTATTTATGTATATTTAATCTAAAAAAAATTAATAATTACAGTTATCAAAAAAACAACAGAAATTGAATGGAAAATTTACTGAAAAAATACCTTAAACATAAATTTAATTTTTTTTTTTTTATTGATCTTTAAAGCCCGGCGACTATGGCCATTAGCTGATTGTGGGTAGTAGGGTTTGTAGTGGTAGAGTTTTTACATGTGTGTGTTGTGTTTGACAGAATTTTTGATTGGGCATGTCCGGGTGGGGGATTTGTCCGAAGAAAATTGCCGTCCGTGGCGAATGCCTTAGTTTGCTCGGCCACTCCGTCCCTCTTAATTTAAATTTATTAACTTATTAAAATTTGCAATAAAAATTATATTGTTTTTGAATATATTTTCATTTATTTTTACAAGTATACATTAAATGTTATTTTAGATATTATATAAATACTTTTGCTAGGGTCAAACCAAATGATAAAATTTTAGGGATTTGAAATATTTTACTAGTATCCAAAAATATCAATATATCATAGAAGAAACTATACATTTTTTAAATATACTTGAAATAGGTTACATTTTCTGTGCTAAGAAGACCAGGGGCGCAATTTGGTTTTTTTTAAAGTTTTTTTATTAAAAAGGCAAATTTTTTCCCACCATCAGGCCAATTGTTAAAAAAAAACGTTTCCATATAGAATTATTATTATCATAAACATACTTAGCTTTCACACATAACATATAAATTAATTATAAAATATTCAAATTGTACGTAGGGTTTATAAAATATACAAATTTTAATGATAATATTCAACTTTTATCATTTTTAAATTTTTGATCGCATAAATTTGATTAATTAATTAAAATTAGGATACCAAACAGAAAGGAAAATACATAGTTAAAGATTGGCAAACTGAAAGCCAAGGCAGTAAGGCCATAGTATCAATGACACCTAGGCCAATTGTACGTAAAAAAATGTCAGGGTGTGCGTCTACACACCCTGCCACCACCAAATGGTGCCCCTGAAAAAAACCTGTGGGTCTTGAACTCCTGAGAACCTTGGGAACAAATAATTTTTTTTTAAGTATGTATAATATACAATATTAATGAAATATTTGAAACATCTTATACATTAATTACTATTTTTCTATAATATCAGTCTAAAATATTACCTTTTCTTTAACATTATTATTTATGTTACATTTAGTTAAATAATTTAAAAAAAAATATAGTGTGCTATTGAGTATAATTTTAGAATATATTATATATAATATAATATAAAACCACTCGGGTTTCATAAACAATAAATAAGTTTAGAAGCAATTGCTTAAAATACAGTAATCAAATTTAACTCTGTTCAATTGAAAGGACAGCTTAATTAACTAAAATTACTTTACAAGATTGATAAATTACATCTTTATCAAACAAATTTTAAAAGATTCAACCAAAAATATTCTCTTTCTTTTGAGAAATCTGGTTAATTAATTAATTGTTTTGTCCAAAATGTATGTAATTAATACATACATTTTATTTTATGATTTAAATAAATCAAAAACTGTCCGTCTAGAATGCTTAATGAACACAGACTTTTTTCTTTTTACTTAAATTAATATTATTATGAATAATCAGTATTTAATTTAGTAAATCAATTGAAACCAACTATAAATAAATAAATAAAAACAAACCTGATAAATTTTCCTATCATCAAATGGTGCAACCAATTTTAAAGAAATGGTTTACTTTACTACTTTTGTTGTCTGTGGTAACTGGTTGGTACGTAAATTATAAGCTGACCAATCACACTTGTACAAATCAGTTTAAATATTAGTTTCTTCTTCCTCTTCTAAAAAAAAAAAACAAACATTTTGTTTGATTAAAATATATTTAAGTATTAACATTATTTGTTACATATTTAATATCTATGGTGAAATCATATGTATGGAAAATGTAAGTAGTGTATATAAAGAATATAAAAACAAAATTACCAATAAAAAAAATAAATTTGTTGAAATTGTTGGTTAAATTTAATGAAACAGTATAAAAATAATCAAATTTATAAAAACTAATTGTTTAACATAATTTTTCATGATGACATAATTGTTTGAACAAAAAAGAATAAACGAGGCAGAGGAAATATACCTACCCTATTCACTTGCATTCAAGTTATCACTTACACTTGTAATTTATGAGTATATTTTATACGTGTCATTAAAAACCGGTTCCTATGTTATCCACTATTTAGGCAAATTGATCTAATTACCACATAAAAAAAATATTGAATTAAATTGTTCGTATACATTTTACAACATTGCTGTCATTTACTTTTCATTAATATTTGTTGTTGTTTTTTCTAAAAAATTATTTATGATAACAGCTTAGTAAAATTATTATTGTCTGCCGACTGGAAGTGAGCTATAGAGCGGCAAAGTTAATCATTGTAGCCTATCTTACACAACGTGAATAATTAAACGATTACATACCTTGTTCAATAGCAATTGTTTTTTAATGCTTCTTCATAAATTATAAGTTAAATTTCTACAGCAAAATCCATCAATATAGTTGGTAAGGTTCTCAACATTATAATATTATGATTATTTTGTAGAAGTTTACTAAAAACAAAAAATGTTTTTATTAAGTACATGACAAGAAACCCAATATTTTAATTTTAGTTAAGTATTAACATTTCAACTAATTAAAATATAATAAATATCTCAGTTATAACTACAGAGAAGATACCAATAAACTACATAAACTACAAACAGGTACCGATAAACTTCATAACTATATAACTACAAATACTGATAAACTCACAATGAAATTAACAGTTGGAGCAATGTCCTTTCTTGAAGTTTGATTCTTGTTTTGATCTTCTCGTGAAAAATGGTGAGTTGTATAAGTACACAATAATCTTTTTCTTTGACATTTCAAAAAGGATTGTTAATCAATAATTCCATTATAATGGTAAATATAGATTAGGATTGTGTGAAATATATAACTTTTTATTTATTGTAATGTTATTATTATTATAGAAGAAGCTTTAAAATGATTTAAAATCGTTAAAGTAATACACTTTAAAAACTGAATTCAGAAACTGTAATTTTTAAATTAACTATTGAGACTGTTCTTAATATACTCGTAAGTCGTAGATGTTAGGTACTGGATACCAATGATTAATAAATACAAATGTCGTAATGTTTACGTATTACAATAAACATATTTTACACTGGCGAGAAGCGAGTACCGACCTAGATAGTCAAGTGGCGAGTGTTGTGTGACAAGTGGTCACTGGTCAGTGGTGGTGATGAATGGTGATTCAGTGATTGCCAAATGATGGTGAGTGGTGACTGGTATAGTGGTATAGAAGTCCAGAATCTAGATTATTTTTAATCATTTAATTTGCCAAATCAAAATAAATATTGAATGATAAGCATGAAGTTCGAAACAAAATAAATACTATGGAATAAAAAGATGTGAAGAAAGCTCAAATAAAATACGGGTAATATTTGATTTTTTTTTCCATAGTATTGACCAATGATAATAAATTAGTAACTATTACTATTACTATTTATTCATTGTTCTGTGTGACTGTGTACACGGTCTTATATATATATATAAGACCGTGTTCTGTGCTATAACCTATCGGCTATCAAGCACAGGACATGTTTTATTGACAAGTATTATAATTTATATTTTATAACCATAGGGATAGACCTTTAACTAAGTAGTTTACGGGTTTATAATTATAACATAATATTATAATTTATAACGTTACTATAACATTTTTTATATGATATCTGTGGTATACACTATCCAAGAAATTAGCACAGACGTACATTATTAGCGTACTAAAGTTTTTAATGGTGGAACTATGAAGTAATTAATAATGCACATTATTTCATTAACATTTAATAATTATCTTATATCCAATCACTGCAATGTTCACTGGTTGAACATTCACATATCAAAATAGTTTTTCGAATAAATTATTGCAACTGATCACTATAATGGCAAATTAAGTTTTGTGTATAATAAAAGCCTTAATTTCAAAATGCAAAACAGTATAATACTATATTATGCAACTAAATAATAACCATATTGTTGTATTGAGAACTGAGAAGAGTTTATAAAGATCTGCCTACTTTACACTTTCATTAAAAAATAACATGAAAGAATTTTCCTGTATTGTGATTTTACATTTTAACTGGATTTGTTAACTTGCTCAAAGCATATACATAACCTTGTAGAAGCGAAACTAGATCAGTTTGATCTGTTTCTTGTTTACCTGCAAATTGTGATTTGGAGTCTAAACCAGGAACTGGAACCATACCGAAATTGACCGATATTAGACTGAAACCTTTTGAAAATCTAGGGAACGGAACGGACCGGAACCCTTAAATACATTTTTTTAGGAATCAATACCGAAACCGAAATCTATATTTTGATGTAGTGGTTTTTACGGTTTTTTCGGTTCCGAAATCTAATAGATATTTTGTAATCTATGGTGTAAGCAGGTAATAACTAATTATTAGTAATAATAAATAATTATAAAATCGTAGATCTATAAAAGTTTATCAATGCTAAGAAATAAAAATATTATTATGTGTAGGTACCTACAACAGAAATGTCATAAAATAAATACCTACCAAAAATCCAAATTCTAATTTCCATGTAATCGATATCAATATTATTATTGAATCGCAAATCACAATTCGCAATAACTGATGTAGAATTTCTGAAAATAATAGCATTTTGGACGTTTATAAGTGTTTCAGAATTCAGAGTAAGTTGTCATATAAATTATAACTTATAATTATTACCTTACTAATGCATTGATAATATTAAATACCTACCTATCGTTAACTCTTTACTGTATAGTGTATACTATGCTCTGTCGTAGTTATTAATATTATACATAATTCATTAATTCCTATAGATTATCATCTGAACCTGCATGCTGCACCATATAGTAGTATATATTAATAAGTGGCATTGAAGTATTTAAATTCCAAGTATATATTATAACGGCAGTGAAAGTATTTTAATATTGATAATTGTTTTGAATACATGGCAATGAGTTGGGTATTAAATTAGTGAACTATAAAATATTTTGTGGTAAATGGCACATCGTATAAGTATACCTCCTACACATTTTATTATTTTAGATTTTGTTTGTAAACAGTTACTAATTACTATATAATGTAGTTTAACATAAAATAGAGGTCAAAAACAAAATTTTCATGGTACTTTTCAAAATAAACGGGAAGAACAAAAATTAAAAAGTTGGGCATGTGGGTGTCGCTCTGCTGTACAGTAGCCAGTAGGTTACAAGTGGGTCACTGTATAATGGATGATATTAAATTTGAATTCAACAATATAATATCATTGTGTAAGAAAAACGATTCTGAGCGGAGACGGTATGTCAGTCTAGGTATAAGACATATTATATACATATCTATGATATTAAACAAAAAATTGACCTATAATAGGTATCTATAATAAATTCCAAATTAATCATATCACAATATCCATTAGGTACTTATTACTTTTTGTACTAACGCGTTATACATAAACAAAAACCATGATACTATCATAGATATATAATAGTACACTTTAGAAGTTTCAAGTACCCACGAATAATATTATTCAATCACAACAAAATAACTAAAATAGTTATTCTAGGTTTTTAATATGTAATTTCGTCGAAATTTGAATTTAAAATGTCTGTAAAAAATAACTATGTTCATATATTTTTTAGATTTTTTGGTTACAGTATGACCTATTTATGAGAACCTTTGTTTTAAATTTGCAATCCTTAGCTATAAAAGCTGAACATTTTATAATTTATTAATTACAATGATTGATAATTTTCAAGATTTTGATACATTTTGTCAAAATTTCAACTTTAAATGCTTACAAAAAAAAATTGTGCCCATGTATTTTCAATGTTTTTGAACTGATATTGTAACAATATATCAGGAGTCTTGTATTAAATTTTTACACTTTTTGGCCCAACAGATAAAACTTAATTGATATTTATCAAAAAAAAACTAAAAAAATTGAAAACTGAAAATGTCCGTAAACAGCTCACAAAGAGTCAAAATATTTTCAAAATTGTATGGTGTATAGGAAATGCTAATATAAACATTCAGTGAAATTTTCATGTATCTACAGTTATTCGGTTTTGAATTGCAATAAAATAGGGAAATCGCTACATGAGAAATCGAGTGAATATCCAATGTTGTAAAAATTTGAATTTCAAACGCTCATAAAAATTTAATTTGACTTTCTTATAGACATTTTTTGTTTGATAAAGCTAGATAATCTTATAAGGAATCTTGTATTATATTTTCAAATCTTAGAATTAAAAAGAACAATTTTTAGGAATTCTTAACTCAAAATAATTTGCTAATTTTCGTGATTTTTCCATATCTTGTCAATTTTTGAACTTCAAATGCTTATAAAAAAAAACTGTGACTAAGGAATTTTAATATTTTTCATCTGCCTTTGAAAAAATATCCTAGGAGCCTTCTATTAAATTGTCAAGCTTTTTTAACCAACAAATAAAATTTTATTGATATTTCTAGAAAAAAAACTAAAAAAAAAATGGAAAATGAAAATGTTAATAAACAGTTCAAAATAAATCAAAATATTTTGAAAATGTTATCGTGTATAGAAAATTCAAATATAAACAACCAGTGAAAATTTCATGTATTTACGTTCATTTGTTTTAGAGTTACACCAAAAACCAAAATCTATTTTTTTGAAAACCGATTTTGCGTAAAAATTCCCGTTTTTCCTTAATTTGTATGTTTTTTTTCCCGGCGCTTGTGAAAACTACTGAGAAATTTTAGATTCTGAGCGGAGCGATGAATGTATTGGTTTTACAATGATGTATGTTTTTATATTTTTATATTTTTATATTTTTATTTATATTTTTATTTATATTTTTGTGTCTGTCATCACGTTTTGGGACAGTAAACGTGCTTCGATTTTCTTCAATAGTACCTTTTCTGATAGGAAAGTGAATCTAGTTGGTACTTTGGGGGGTCAAAAGTAAACATTTTCCAGTAGTTTTCACAAGCGCCGGGAAAAACAACATAAAAATTAAGGAAAAACGGGAATTTTTACGCAAAATCGATTTTCCAAAAAATCAAATTTGGTTATTGGTGTAACTTTAAAACAAATGACCGTAGATACATGAAATTTTCACTGGTTGTTTATATTTGCATTTTCTATACACGATAACATTTTCAAAATATTTTGATTTATTTTGAACTGTTTAGGGACATTTTCATTTTTCATTTTATTTTAGTTTTTTTTCTAGAAATATCAATAAAATTTTATTTGTTGGTTGCGAAAGCTTGAAAATTTAATAGAAGGCTCCTAATATGTTGTTTCAAAGGCAGATGAAAAATATTAAAAATCCTTAGTCACAATTTTTTTTTATAAGCATTTAAAGTTCAAAAATTGACAAAATATGGAAAAATCACGAAAATTAGCAAATTATTTTGAGTTAAGAATTCGTAAAAATTTTTCTTTTTAAATCTAAGATTTGAAAATGAAACACAAGATTCCTTATAAGATTATCTACCTTTATCAATAAAAAAATCTCTACCGGACAGTCAAATTAAATTTTTATGAGCCTTTGAAATTCAAATTTTTACAACATTGGATTTTCACTCGATTTCTCATGTAGCGATTTCCTTATTTTGTTGTAATTCAAAAACGAATAACTGTAGATACATGAAAATTTCACTGAATGTTTATATTAGCATTTCATATACACCATACAATTTTGAAAATATTTTGACTCTTTTTGAGCTGTTTATGGACATTTACGGCTTACAATTTTTTTTAGTTTTTTTTTCTATAAATATCAATAAAGTTTTATCTGTTGGGCCAAAAAGTGTAAAAATTTAATACAAGGCTCCTGATATATTGTTACAATATCAGTTGAAAAATATTAAAAATACATAGGCACGATTTTTTTTTATAAGCATTTAAAGTTGGAATTTTGACAAAATTTATCAAAATCTCGAAAATTATCAATCGTTGGAATTAAAAAATTATAAAATGTTCAGTTTTTATAACTAAGAGTTGAAAATTTAAAACAAAGATTCTCTTAAATAATTCATACTGTAACCAAAAAATCTAAAAAATATATAAACACACTTATTTTTTACAGACATTTTAATTTCAAATTTAGACAAAATTTCATATTTAAACCAAGAATTACGATTTTAGTTATTTTGTTGTGATTGAATAATACTATTCGTGGGTACTTGAAACTTCTAAAGTGTACTATTATATATCTATGATAGTATCACGGTTTTTGTTGATGTATAACGCGTTATAAGTATCTGATGGATATTGTGATATGATTAATTTTGGAATTTATTATAGGTACCTACTCGTATTATAGGTCAATTTTTTTTTTAATACCATAGAAATGTATATAATATGTGTTAAACCTATACTGACTACCGTCTCCACTCAGAATCGTTTTTCTTATACAATGATATTATATCATTGAATTCAAATTTAATACCATCCATTATACAGTGACCCACTTGTAACCTACTGTACAGCAGAGCGACACCCACTTGCCCACCTTTTTACTTTTGACCCCTTCAAAGTACCAACTAGATTCACTTTCCTATCAGAAAAGCTACTGATGAAGAAAATTCAAGCACTTTTACTGTCCTAAAACGTGATGACAGAAAAGATAAAAAAATAAAAAAATAAAAAAACACACACACATCATTGTAAAATCAATAAATTCATCGTTTCACTCAGAATCTAAAATCAGGGATAAAATTCGTGTTAAATTTTTACGCAAAACCAGCTTTTGAGAACATCGATTTTATTTTTTAACATATAATTTAAAAATAAATAACTATAAAGACTTGACATTTTCACCTTTTTAGTTTTTGTCGACTTATGAATAATACAATTTTTATCTGTAACACAATACAAAGTTCCAAGTTCCAACAACAAATGTTGTTTTTACCGCAATAAATTAAACATACCTACATAAAGTCATTAGTCACAATTTTTTTTATAATTTTATTATTTGTAGTTAAAATGTTTACGAAATTCATCAAAATAACAAACAAATCTATAGATTATTAATATTTGTGGTTAAAACTTTTATCATTTTTGATTTAAACATATTTAAATAATATACCTATGACTCGACATTTTTATAAGATTCCCTCATCCGTTGGTTTTAAAGAAATAAAAAAATATTATATAATATAAGATTGTTAAGCTATCATAAAAAGTATAAAAACATATATAATCGTAAAATACTAAAATCAGTACAATCAGCGCTCTGATTAAAATCTAAAAACTATAAGCAATAAGCAAACAAGAATATTTCAGGTATTATATTTTTGAAAAATTGTTCATATTTAGAAAGTTCTTCTAATTATTTGATGAAAATGTCAAATATCTACATTAATTCCTTTTTGAATCACATCAAAAAACAAAATCAATCTTGAACTGTTTCGTGAATAGAGTGGATTAGTACCTGGTAGGTACTAGCCTATATATCAGAATATTCCTGTCTTTTATTTGTTTTTACTTATTATACAGTATCAGTGCCGTAGACAGGAATTTTATATGGGGGGGGGGGTTTATTATAATAATAACATGTTATAGTAAATTAAGAAAAAATAACAAATTATTTATATTTTTATATCTTAATTTTATTTTTATATCTTTATTTTAGTGTCTTATAAGTTATAATATCAGAACTATTTTTCTTTTAGATTCTGAGTGAAACGATGAATGTATTGATTTTACAATGATGTGTGTTTTTTTTTGTGTCTGTCATCACGTTTTAGGACAGTAAAAGTGCTTTGATTTTCTTCAACAGTAGCTTTTCTGATAGGAAAGTGAATCAAGTTGGTACTTTGGGGGGTCAAAAGTAAACATTTTCCAGTAGTTTTCACAAGCGCCGTGAAAAACAACATAAAAATTAAGGAAAAACGGGAATTTTTACGCAAAATCGGTTTTCCAAAAAATCGATTTTGGTTTTTAGTGTAACTCTAAAAGAAATGAACGTATATACATGAAATTTTCACTGGTTGTTTATATTTGCATTTTGTATACACGATAAAATTTTCAAAATATTTTGATTTATTTTGAACTGTTTAGGGACATTTTCATTTTCCATCTTTTTTTAGTTTTTTTTCTAAAAATATCAATAAAATTTTATTTGTTGGTTGCGAAAAGTTGAAAATTTAATAGAAGGCTCCTAGTATATGGTTTCAAAGGCAGATGAAAAATATTAAAAATCCTTAGTCACAATTTTTTTTTATAAGCATTTAAAGTTCAAAAATTGACAGAATATAGAAAAATCACGAAAATTAGCAAATTATTTTGAGTTAAGAATTCGTAAAAATGTTTCTTTTTAAATCTAAGATTTGAAAATGTAATACAAGATTCCTGATAAGATTTTCTACATTTATCAAAAAAAATGTCTATAAGAAAGTCAAATTAAATTTTTATGAGCGTTTGAAATTCAAATTTTTACAACATTGGATATTCACTCGATTTCTCATGTAGCGATTTCCTTATTTTGTTGTAATACAAAAACGAATAACTGTAGATACATGAAAATTTCACTGAATGTTTATATTAACATTTCCTATACACCATAATTTTGAAAATATTTTGACTCTTTTTCAGCTATTTGAGTGATATTTCAAAGTCTAACATCTCAGCCAATCTCTATTTAAAAATATAATTATAGTTACAAAAATGAACATTAAAATTGAATTTAAGGCATTCATTACTTGAGCTTCTTTGAACATTTTTTTAAATTCATGATCTACATTTTCCCTTAAATTGTCAAGGACCTTGATACTGATATTGGCCAAACTGATCATTTCTCTCAAATCTATGTTTTTTTTTAGCACGGTTTTAACTTTTATAGTTTTAACTATAATACTGATAATAGGTACCTAATTAATATGTTATCTTAAATTTCAGTATTATCAACATGAACATATAATAAGATTATCAATTATCACAGTAACAAAACGGTTATGGTAATGGTGATTTGTCATTACGACCATTAGACGATACACAAAATACCTTACTTATAAGTTATAACCGATAACAACACAAACATCTAAAATATTATTAATAACTATTATTGATAAAATTTTTTTTTTAAATATATAAGATATATTAGTAGTTTTAAATATTTGAAATAAATTTATAAACTTTCCAAGGGGGGGGGATTTAATAGAAGGCTCCTAATATGTTGTTTCAAAGGCAGATGAAAAATATTAAAAATCCTTAGTCACAATTTTTTTGAACCCCATAACCCCCCCCCCCGTGTCTACGGCCCTGTACAGTATAGTAGTATATTTCAAGAGATAATAGCCAATAGGTTATAGTTTTTATCAAATTGATTTGTTGTGTTGAAGTTTGTAATCAGAAACCTCCCTAATGTTGAAGATTGAGCCAAATGTGATGATAAACAAATAAATAAATTATAAAAACCATGATTACAGAAGAGATTTCAAATATTTGCTATTACCTAGTTTTATCACTCATAACTATATTCGTGTTTATATTATGTGTAATCGAAAATTAAACCAAATCATTCATCAGCTCAGATCTTCATAAAAAAAAAAAATTTAGAATCTAAAAATACAAAAAGTTACTAATTGGTATGACCACTATCAATCAAAAATATGATGTATGATTCAATAGTTATAGTGGTGAATAAACTGCAGTTGAACCGAACTATACATCAATGAGTTATGTTTATTCAATATACAAATTACAAATACAATAGGTAGGCCATATATATTATGTAGGACGTAGGTACCTAGATATATGTACCTATGGCTATTGGCTATACATAATTACATACAAATAGTGATCGGGATGTAATAACAATATAATATTATATTATGTACAAATAGGTTTTTATCGTCATCAATTAACAGTTTAGCCGTTAAAAGAAAAACCTTGAAATCCCAAAAGAACAGCTATACCTAATTTAAAAATTGTAATCGTTTTATTCAACGTTTTTTGGATGAAGGTCGTGCACTCGTCAGTCGTGCCGGTGCCGAATGTAACATTGAACCATAGACGTCTACTGCATTGAAGTATTGAACTGCATTGAACTATTGAAAATTTAAGCGATTATACATTTATTATTTATAGTTTATAGTGTTTATACTATAATAGCCTATAGCAAATACTTTATACTATAGAATATAGATTAGAAAACGGAAAGCTTATGGAATTTCTGGGGACACATTAGCGCTAAATATCACTACAGGTTGCCTATTCAATCCCCTTATTTTGTTTAATTTATTTCGATTTTTGTGATAAGATAATTAATTATGATACTATTTAATAAATATAATATACAATACAATATATTAACTATTAAGGCTCTATTATTATAACGGTGCCCTAAATATATTAGCTGTTATATTAATTCAACATTATCTAGCCAGTAATTAACATAGGAGATTATAAAGATACTATATTTAGTCTATATATATGTAAGTATTTTTACTTATATTGAATATTGAAACACTATAGTAGGTACACCAGTGGCGTCATTTCAGTTTTCAATAGAGAGGGCAAAGGTTTTTGACTGCCAACTGGCCCGAATGGGTAAAAAAAAAACAGTTCGCTTCGCTTGCAACCAAGTATTATCTACTTACATTTTTTTATGGTACCCGTTTTATGAACTAGGTAATATCATTTTTTAAATATAAGGTAGCAGATATTTTATAAAAATAATTGTATACCTATATCAGTTAAAACTTAAAAGTCTATATACTATGCCAATATTAATATTGATAATCAAAAATATTATTAGTTTATTAGGCTTAGGCTATCTTCTTTTTTTTATTTTTGAAAATATATCAACTGCATTATCTATAAATCAATTTTATCTGATTCATCACTTATAGCCTTTACTCTATTACTCTTATATAGGTATACGATATATTTACAAATAAATATTATAATATATTTTTTAGGCTCAAGTTTTGTCTGTTAATTAAACATAAGCAGAAATTATTTTCGATTCTTGATCAGTTTCGGTAATTTTATATTTTTAGCCACACCATCCGTTTATTATTTTTTAAAGTCATGTTTTGCCCAAATTAAAAGATTAATGTAAACAAACAAGCGTCCCAAAAAAAATAAATTTTAATTTAGGTAGAATAAGGCACTCAACTATAATATTAACACAATACGCAGAATGCCAGAAATCAGAATACCTATGGTTACACGACTGTCGCAAGTTACCTAACTGAAGTCCGTGATCAATGATAATTAATAAGAGTGCCAATCGGTTGTTGTTTTTAGAATTTGTATTAATTTTAGATTTTAGAAATTAAACTATACGAGTTTAAGGTACTAATTATTATTTTTGTTGTCTATACAACAATATTAACTTTTAACATGTTCATTTTCCTTCACAAAACACACTCACACAAACAACATATACCTACATAAATACACGATTGTCGCAAGTTACCTAACTGAAGTCCGTGATCAATGATAATTAATAAGAGTGCCAATCGGTTGTTGTTTTTAGAATTTGTATTAATTTTAGATTTTAGAAATTAAACTATACGAGTTTAAGGTACTAATTATTATTTTTGTTGTCTATACAACAATATTAACTTTTAACATGTTCATTTTCCTTCACAAAACACACTCACACAAACAACATATACCTACATAAATACATATCCATACATATAATGTGTACGTCCACGCATACGTCTAAATATAAATATATTCCAACTATTAATTAGTAAAAATGTATCATTGGGACAATAATTTCTTAGTACCTTCATAGTTTAATATTTTCTGAAAATATTATAAAATAGGCATGTTTTTGAGGTAATAAAATATAATAATGGTAACACGGCAACTGGGCACCGAGCCCATCGGGCTGCTTTTAAAATCAGATAGGGGCAAATGCAAACATCCCCCCCCCCAAATGACGCCACTGTAGTACAGTACCTTTTTCTACCCGCTATTGAAAAAAAACACAACACCTAGGTACTTTTATTTTATTCAAACAATTTATTTATTAAAAGTACAAACTAAAGTCAGAATGAATTGGTTGCCTTTAAAGCTATAACGAAACAAACCTTTGTTATTGATATATTAATATAATATAGTATATACTATATGTTGTACCAGGTACCTATGGTACCTATACAATATACACCGCATTCATTTTTTGAAAATTTTTTAAAATACCTATAATGAATATTACTGCATGGTTATATAATATGATTAAAATTAAAATATAATAAGGTTACTTATGTATGGAAATAAATACATTATATGAATAAAGAACAAAATTAAAAACATAAATAAATAATATAATATACCTCACTAATACGTTTTTTTTTATTTCTATTTTTCTATGCATATTCTTAAGTAGGTATATCGGTGCACGGTGATGGAAATTGAATTCATATTTTTGCGCTAAATAATTTGTATATTTTGTTTTTTGCATATTAACAGTAAGGGCAGGATAGTTTTCAACAGAAGAGCTTCCCGTGTTCTAATCTATATTATTTGCCAATAGGTATTTAATAGTACATTGTACATTTGTACATCATAATTCATAATATTTTGTTCGAAGTACGAACGCCAATAATTTCATCGATTGGGGCGCACGGCCCCCGGCGGGAATCTAGGATAAAAAATACAATGATTTATTTTTGTGCTAAAAAAATTTAGGTACTACAATTTATTGTACAATGTATTATTATTTATTTTAAAATTGACTACAATTAATATAATTTAAAAAGGTTATAGCCAAAAATAAGCAAAATATTTTGAAAATTAAACTAAGTGAAGAAAATACCAAAATAGGTGTCTTTTTACTTTTTAATACAAAAATATTACACATTTTAAATCCCCTTAATATTATTAGTAGACTACACTAATGGCCGGTTTCACCACTAAGAGTTAAAAGGCGAATTATCGGTAACTCGGAATTAGCACAAAAAAGTAATTTCCCTGGTGATCCTTATTTTAAAAGATTTTTGCTATACGATAATCGGATAATGGTTCAAACTCAAATGAACGTATAACAATTTTCGCCACAGATAACGGCTTAAAATTGTTATCAGAATCTGAAGAATGGTTTATGCTTAGATCATATACTATATATATGTACCATATACTGTACCATATACCATATACCATATACTATACTGTATATGATCTAAGGGTTTATGGATGGTAACTTTACATTATCGCCGATCTAATTCCAACATCTATATTATGTAATACGGATTCAAGTAAAATCAATATTTATTACACCTGTATTTTGCTTATTAAAAAGAAAACCCCAGTCAACTTATGAGCAATAAATTAAAATTTGATTAGAAAAATGTAGTGAGAGGGAAATTTATCTTGATCCTAGTAGTACATGTGGATTTTGAAAAGGCTGTGATTGAAGCATTAAAAAGTACAATTGGTAATCATATCTGCATTAAAGGGTGCTTTTATCACCTTGCCAAAAACACGCATAGAAAAATACAGAGCCTTGGACTTAAAAATATGTATTTATAGGAGTAATAATAATTTTAGTATATTTTGTAGAAAACTCGATAGTCTATCATTTTTACCAGTAAACAAAGTATTAGAGGGAATGGATTTCTTAAGAACAATTATACCACCGGAAACCGGAGGTAATAGATTTGGTAGATTATTTTGATACCACGTATGTCCATGGACCTTACAGAAGTGTTTACTGTAATCCAAATAATGGTATCAGACTTCAAAAAATTCTACCACTCTATCCACTATCAATATGGAATGTCCACCAAACTACCCTCGATAATGGACATCGAATCAACAACCAAACAGAAGGGTGGAACCATCGTTTTTCCAAATTAGTAGGCCACAATATCATCCTTCTATTTGGACATTAATTAAAAAAATGAGGTTAGAGTTATCTTCTGACGATACAAAGTTAGCCCAATTTGCAATAGGCAATTTAAGTAAAAAAAAAAAAAACTTATGAAAACATGCAAGAAAAATTATTTAAAATATGTATGAATATTTGACAGCAGTGGCGTAGCCAGGGGGGTGGCTAAGGGGGCTATAGCCCCCCCCCCCATTGACCGATGTTGACCTTAGAATTTTATCAAGATTAATAAAAAAATTAAAAGCGTAAATAAAAAACACATTGTATTTGTATACTTAGCCCCCCCCCCATAAAAAATTCCTGGCTACGCCACTGTTTGACAGCTATTGCTTACACAATAAGATTATTTTAATTATTTTTTTTTTTTTAATATTTATTTTTTTTTAAATTGTATAATTGTATTAAATTTTAAAATAAATCCGTGTCTTTTTTATACATGGCATTTTTGTCAGTGGCT
Source organism: Macrosiphum euphorbiae (assembly GCA_949089665.1). NCBI lineage: Eukaryota > Metazoa > Arthropoda > Insecta > Hemiptera > Aphididae > Macrosiphum > Macrosiphum euphorbiae. Next base: position 73,468,333 of record CARXXK010000001.1, on the reverse strand, counting down.
TTTTTATCCGGATACCGCCAGGCGGTACTATCACAAAACCTGATAATATTATATACCTTGTGATTAGTTTTGTTATGACCATTAATTATGATTATGACAAGATAACTATATACACCTATAAGTTTATTAGTTTATAGGTCTATGGACTATGGTTATGATACATTCAACTTAGGTTTTTGATGATTGTCTTATAAGTTATAGGTAGGTACTCTATATTATTATAATTGTTTTATTAGGCGTTACTACGTTAGTCGATTGTGGAATGCTGTACATAATACTATTCTTTAATCTATGATGTTGCATTAGTAAAGTTTATGACGGCCTACTGCGAAGTGGCCAGTGGGAACACTGGGAATTGGAATGCACAGTGTTTAGTAAATAGCAGTTAGTACATCATTTATGAAAATGGAACGGGAGGTGGGTGGGGGATGTTATTGTCGACTGTGATTGTGGAGTGTGATGCAACGGATACAGAACAACATTCACACGGTGACATTGGAACATCGATTATTAGTTATAACCTATTCAGTTTTTACTATTTACTATATTTGAATATACACAATTCACTACGTGTATAATAATTATTACGAATGTAGACTGCGTGGAACTGCATGCCACTGCCAGTGTTGTTGAGTGTAGACTGGTACAGTTTTACTTGGTAGTTGCCAGTGTGCGGTCTATGGTTGAAGGAGTTTGACGTGTGTCTCAGTAGCAATAAATTAATACTTTTCTAACAGAAGAAGTTAAACATCGCTAATACCTATAGTTATACATTTAATAAAAAAAATAAATAATGTCTAACACTAAAGAGCCGGCTGATAAACAACTCGAAGATTTTAAAAAATCTGTTGAGGTAATAAATTATTATATGACTTTAAAATATGATATTATACTTTATACTAATATTTATTATTTAATTGTGTACCTTTATTATATTAGTGAACTATACTTAGTACCTTAATTAATTATTTAACTTCTTCATTGCTATACCATTATACCCTAGGAGCAAATATAAAAATATATAAATGCATTTGCCTTTTATTTATCATGCTTATAACATTTATATATATGAGTTACCTATATGGCTATACCTACAGTTATAACTATACCTAAATACTTATAATTATCATGGATTAATCTCTGAATTTATTTATTAGTACTTAGGTAAAATAAAATAATTTATAAGGTCATTATGGAAAATGTACAAAATTATTTATCTTATTTTCTTATAATGATTACATGTTTTAATATAAAACTACAAGATCTAAATGGTATACATTTTTCAATGATCAAAATAACTTTTTTCTACATTTTTTTTTTTTTTTTTATTATATTTTTTGCTAATTGTTTTTGTAAAATGTAATAGGTACCTACATCATGATTATTTATTTTATTATTTTTATGTTTCAAGATAGCTTGATAATTTCTGAGTATGAAATAAATGTTTAAATTTATTATTTTTTTTAATATAAGTCATCTTTGATTTTTAAATAATATGAAAATGGCTATGTACCAGGTACCTATTATAAATTATCATTCGAGTAGCATAAATTAACAAATTATGCTACCTAATTATAATTTACAACATATTAGCTGTAAACGGGGTTCTAAAGTTGTTTATTTCAATAATTTACAACCATATTTAATCAAATTTTATATTTTATTTGTACATTTTTAACTTCACAAGATATCTGTTAAAATATAGATTTTATACACTATAATTTAAATAACATTTTCAATTTTATATTTATTGTATATGAATATTAATAAATGTTATATAAATTAATCTATAGAAAGTTCATGTTAATTTATAAACTAACTAAATACCGAGCTAAATACCTACCTTAATATATAAAAATTAACAATTATATATCACATTATAAATAATCTATCATAATGTCTTTACTCTAAAATACCTTATTATGCAAGGCAAATTATAAAATTGTAATATGTTAATATATTTTAATTTAAAACATCATAGACTACGTCATTTTCTAAGCCAGTCATCATGGATTATTACTTTTATCCTTAAACCATTGTTCATTTAAAGTACTTGAAAAGTTTAATATTTATGAATCTGCTGTTTCGGATTTTGATTTGTATACAATAAAATTTTCATAAATATCATCTTAACAATTTACAATAAGAAAAGAGTGGGACTAATTTGTAAAAAATATGTTTATATCAGCTTAAGAAATAGGACACTTCTTAAATTGCATACAAAATCTAAGTAATTGAAAATATGGTCCTTAAGTATCTTTACAAATTCCAAAAATTAGATTTTGGATAAATTCATTATGAAATGAAAAACTTTAGGTGCAGCGTAATTAATGAATCACCAGAATTAGTATATAAATAAATACCTGTTAGAAACTTTTAATATTTAGTTAGGACATTTTATACATAAAAAAATGAAACTAAAAACTATTACATAATTAAATACATTATACATTGGATATATATATATATTATTAATATAATATATTAAAATTAATTTATAATTCATATATAATATGAACATATGTTTTTATAGTAATAATAGTACATAGTACCTACCTTAGGCAAGGTATTAGGCGGTATTAGGTTAGTTTGGTAAAGTAACCAAGACAAATTTTATATCATGAATACTTGTTTAGCGTTACCAGTTTATCAATAAAAATATAAATACAAAATAACTGCTTGTTTTAATAAATATTGTTTTTGTTTTTTTTTAAATTTTAGTTTTATTAAGTTAAATAAATATGTTATATATTTAAATAGGTATACATTTTTGTATTTAATATGCATATAATCAGTTCCAAAATAAAATTAATGTTTTAAGTCCATTATAACCTTTAATTGAAGTATTTATCAAATAAATGTGATTAATACAATGAATAAGAAATTATATACAGCCAAGTCTCAATTATTTGAAAACCTCGATAACTCAAATTGTTTTATTGCCCCTTTGAAGTGTTTTTACTTTTTAGGTACAATATAATTTTTACTTATGATATGACATACTTACTCAGTACTCTTTTATATGCTATATTTTTATTTTATTTTATTACAGGAAATTACCTGTGACTTGAGTTATTAAGAAACAACTCATTATATTGGTGATACTGATAGAATACTATAATAGCTAAATATCTGTAGTCAGGCGCAGATCTAGGATAGTTTTTTAAGGGATATTGTGATAAAATATTATAATTAGTAACCACACACATAATTTAATATATTATCCTTTTTTATTTTTAGTTGACACCAAGGGTGTCCGCAGGGATGGCAAGTAGGGGCAGTTGCTCCTCCCTTGGCTTTTTCTGGGTTGGTTATCATATATTGTTATTGATGATTTTAATGTTCTAAAAAAAACTAAAAAAATGTCCTAACAATTCTAAATAGTGCACTAAATTATTTTTATTTTTAATATTAAAGATATAAATTCTAATATACATTTTAAACTTTTAAATGATTGTAAAAAAGTTTTACAGGCAGAACTTATGATTTAGACTACTTACTTAATCGGAAAATTAGCTATTTTTTTTTCTGTACCTATAGGTTTAGACTTAAGAGTTTAGATCATATATTTATTATAAAAATCATATAAAAACATGTGCAAATTTAAAAATAGAATATTAAATTTAAATTCAGAAAAAACTTCAAAATGCTCTAAACATCTTTAAATGCAAAAAATGACCTTAAATTTAAAATCATCAAAAAATTCAATGTAGGTATGTTATAAAACGAGTATCGCGTAGATTTTTAAAACAATGTAAAATGCATTATAATCCCAACCTCAATCATTACTGTTGTAATATAAAATATCGCAAAATAAACTTTTTTTAAATTAAACATTTTTTTTTTTACAGAATGATTTTTATTACACTTGATTCAGAGTCAGAACTAAGAATGTTGTTTTTATAGACTATGAGATGTAGTGGTGGGACCAAGTGCAATACTTCAGTGTCAACCAAGTTTTTAGTTTTTTTGTTTGACCTACAATAGCTACAATTTTATAAGTTTGTAGTATCAACGACTGAATAAGCTAGAAATATTTAATTTTATAAATTACCTAAAATTATAAAACCGTGGTAACATTTTATCTATTAAAAAATAATGTATTTGATAGTTTAAAATTACATAACAATTAATTAAAACTAATGCTGTAAGATTAAGTTTTAACTAACTATACCTATGTACGTATAATTCATAAATATTTTTACATTCCTTGTCTATATGAAAGAAAATATGTCACAAAAATACTTGATAATTAATAAGATAGTGAGACAAAAAATGTAAAAAGGAAAATATTTTGCCCTCCCCTTGACAAATTCTTGCGGACGCCCTTGGTTGACACTTGCCAGTTTCCATACAAAACAAAAATATTAATTTTTCTTCATTTGTATCTATATAAAAAGAACTTAACAGAATTTATAAACATTTTACTTAAAAACTATTAATTAATAAAAAAAACAAATTTATTTTGAGGAATCTTCCAATTTTATCCTTTAAAGTTTTTTTCTTGGAAAATAAGTCAACAATTTGATGAAGGTCAATCAGTATATATTTATGTATAACCATTTAATCGTGCAGCGTGATATTGTCATTGTAGAAAAAAAATAATTTTTATGTCTTCTTAAAGTTGAAAATTATCATTTGGCTGTAGCTTACTGCTTTACAAGGCGTTTCTCTATTTTAATCTATTTCTAGCTCTTCTAGTTCTAGTGTAATTAGAATGAATGCATATAAGTCATGAAATATATTGAAATGTAAAGATAGAGTCATGTCTTTTAAATCACCGAGTGGCACACAATATTTTTAGTTTAATTTTACTAATGAATAATAATGGTTAATTATATACATATTTATACAATATGTGTAGGTATATATAAAAAAAAAGATCAAAATGGCTCAGGGAGGGTGCTATAGGCCCCCGCTAGATTCGCCCCTGGCCATCTTGATAACTTGTTATTATCCACCGACCACTAAGTCCCACGATTACTAACTTTTAGGTATTATATTATTTTCTTTTGCGTTTTGTCCTTCTACCTCGTTGTGTTAAGCAACAGATTTGTTAGACCGTCAACTAAAATATAAATGGTGCTGGACAATTTAGAACACAACAGGAAAATTAATTTGATGTTTTATAGATTTACGTAGAAACAACATAACAATTTATAATTCATTAATATAGTTGATGATCGTCAACCCCTATATTATATTAAATACATTTTAGTTTAATAAACTGTTATTGATCTTTAATCAGTAGGTATTTGGTAGATAGGCGATAGCTACTAGCAATAGGCAATGTAGCATACTACACCAAAGAAGTATCAGTAGGTAGCATACTACATGATCAGTGGTGTTCAAAGGGATTTTCTATGGGGGGGCGGATGGAAAATTTCGTTGGGGTGGCACAACAAAACTGTTGAGTAATAATACGGCCAATGGGGTTTAAACCCCACGACACACCCCCCACCATAGGTACACTAATGTACATGACTACATCACGAGTGCCTGTGTTTGAGATATATAACTAAAAAAATACATAAATCAAATTAATTTTTATTTCCCTTGAAATACGAGACTTGACTGTACAAAATAGGTATGAAAATAATAATATGATGTCATTAATTACTAATTAGTGTAATTAAAAATTGTGTAACATGTTGCAACTTGCATTCTTGAATTGTTACGATTATGTTGCAATATTTTGTCTATATTTAGAATTTACTATTTTTCCTTGTTTACAAGAATCTTAAGAAAATTGTTTTATTTCAACATTTATGAAAACTAATCAAATTAAAGCAACAAATTGAATTAAAATAAATTCTAACGACAACATTGATCTGTAACTAAAAAAAAAAAATGTCCATATTCAAATCTAAATTGCTGTTAAAAAAATGTTATAGGTATATTATGCTAGCAAAATTAGTACTTATATTACATTTTTAAATAAATCGTTTTCAGTACAACAGTAGTAAAATTGTATTGAAAATTTTCACTAGGATGTCAGCTCACTATTTGTTTTCTCTCTGGCCCATGCTCAGCATAGACAAAACGCATTAACACAGAATCATTTTTTCTATGTTTTTAAGTAATCTTAGAGTAAAATCACCCATTCGATTTTATATTTTATTGTTATTTGACTTTTATATTCGACTTTCATAATAAAAAAAGTGGGTAAGTGGATGTCGCTCTGCTGTACAGTAGGTTACAAGTGGGTCCCTGTATAATGGATGGTATCAAATTTGAATTCAATGATATAATATCATTGTATAAGAAAAACGATTCTGAGCGAAAACGGTCGGTCAGCCTATGATATTACTAAGTATATTTGATGATATTATTGTGAATAAAATTATTTATATATAACCTATTTAAGTGGAACCTTGTTTTAAATTTTTAATCCTTAGCTATTTAAGTTGAACATTTTATACATTTTTAACTAAAAATAATTATTAAATTTTAAATTTAATACATTTTGTCAAAATTCTAACTTTAAATGCTTATAAAAAAAAAGTGCGTATGTATTATCAATGTTTCTCAACTGCTATTGTAACAATATATTAGGAGCATTGTATTAAATGTTCACCCTTTTATACCCAATAAATAAATATTTATTGATATTTATAAAAAAAAAACTAAAAAAATTTAAAACTGACAATGTCCGTAAACAGCTCAAAAAGAGTCAAAATATTTTCAAAATTGTATGGTGTATAGAAAATGCTAAAATAAACAATCAAACAAAAAACAATATATCAATGAAATTTTCAAGTATCTACAGACTACAGTGATTCGTTTTTTAATTACAACAAAATAACAAAATCGCTTTATGAGAAATTGAGTGAATATCCAATATCGTACATATATGAAATTCAAACACTCATAAAAATTTAGTTTGATTTGCTTGAAGACATTTTTTTTCTGATAAAGATAGACAAACTTATGAATAATCTCGTATTTCGAATCTTAGATTTAAAAAGGAAAATTTTTATGAATTTCTAACTAAAAATACTTTACAAATTTTCGTAAGGGGGACGGAGTGGCCGAGCGGTCTAAGGCGTCGGTTGCGACGCTGCCCGCGCCGGTTCGATCCCGTGGTCACGGCGGCATTTTTCTTCGGGCAAGTCACGGTGTCCGGAGAACAAATGCCGCCATCCCCCACCCGGGCATGGCAGATACCTACGGGTGCCCAAATCGAAAATTCTGCCAAAACCCACACACGTGTTAACAACCTACAGTTTCCCCCCTACAGTACCACAGGCTAATGATCTTTGTTGTCGAAGCCACAATCCTAATAAAAAAAAAAAAAAAAATTTCGTAATTTTTACGTATTTTGTCAATATTTGAACTTTAAATGGTTATAAAAAAAAAATATGACTATGGATATTTAGTTGTTTTCATCTGCCTTTGAAACAATATATTAGCAGCCTCCTAATAAATTTTCAAGGTTTTTTAATCAGCAAATAAATTTTTATTGATATTTATAGAAAAAAAACTAAAAAAAGTGGAAACTGAAAATGTCCGTAAAAAGCTCAAAATAAATCAAAATATTTGGAAAATATTATGGTGTATAGAAAATTCAAATAAAAACATTCAGTCAAAATTTCATGTAACCACGGTAATTTGTTTAAGAGTTGCACCAAAAACCAAAATCAATTTTCTCAAAAACAGATTTTCCATAAAAATTCCCGTTTTTCCTTAATTTTTCTTTTGTTTTTCACTGCGCTTTTGAAAACTACTGGCAAATTTTTACTTTTGACCCCCTAAAGTACCAACTAAATTCACTTTCCCATCAGAAAAGATACTGTTGAAGAAAATCCAAGCATTTTTACTGTCCTAAAAGGTGATGACAGACAAGGTTTATTTAAATTTAAAAAAAACATCATTGTAAAATCAATACATTCGTCGTTTCACTCAGAATCTCAAATGTTGTTGGTACATTAAAATTATGTTTAAATTGTTTTGAGACAATATTTACTATTTAGACAAATCGATGACATTACCTCAAAAATATTATTCTCTATCTTTTTTGTAATGGGTGATTTTACTCTAAGATTACTTAAACACATAGAAAAAATGTTTCTCCGTAAATGCGTTTTGTCTATGTTACGCGTGGCCAGAGAGAGAAAACAAATAGTGCGCTGATATCCTCTTAATATAAATGATAAAGAAAAATATCCAATAGTTTCCAGTGTTCAATTACCTACTTCAAATTATATAAAAACTTTTGTAGAGTAAAAAAAACAAGTTTCAAGATTGACAATATATCAATATTCTTATTATTTTCAATTTTTCATAAGAGTTACGATTTATGACTAGGTACCTACTGGCTGCATCATGGTAAAATTACATCACCTACCGCTTTTAATTACTATTATAATGTTAACGTATAGGTACGTGCCTGACAACTACTTGGTACATTACACCGTTAATAATAATTTATCATATTGTTACTTTATGCATTAAAGTTACACTATTATTTAATTTGTATACAATAAGTACTCAGGTACTTTTGGTACTAGACAGATACTAGTTTTTACCTTAGCAATAAATCTTTATAATAACCATAATATTAAGTATGTATGATGCTATTGATACACAATGCACTTAGGTAGGTAATATAAAATATACACTCATACTAATGAGTAATATTTACCTTATAATAAAGTCCTTAAAAATTGAAAATTCCCAGTAATTTTAGAAAGCATCAGGAAAAACAATAAAAATGAAAAAAAATCGTAATTTTTATTTTTTGATGTAACTTACTGTTGACCTTGGACATTTTTACAAATATTTATTTTAGCATTTTTTACAAACGGTAAAATTTTTGAAGTATTTTGAATTTTTGAGCTAATTATAGCTTGAAGAAATTTTTATAATTTTTTTAAAATTATTCTCGATAAAAACTTTTTCACTTAGTAAAAATGCTTGACAATTTTATGCAAGGTTCCTTATAAGTTTAATTTATGGAAATTCTAACATATTAAAGATACAAAGGCATAATTATTTTTTATACACTTTTTAAGTTTATATTTTGATCAAATTTGACATTTTAAATAAATGTGTTTCGAAAATGTTCAAATTATTTTTCATAAATTCATAAAAGTTTTCCTTTTTATAGTTAACCTTAAAAACTTAATAGAAGATCCACATAAGTTTTCTACTTTAAACAAAAAAAAAATTACTGAAATGTATAAAAGGTATACATTTTTTTATGAGCTTTTGACCTTGCAATTTTTACGATATTAATTGATATTTGTATTAAATAACGAATTTCCATGTATAATTTTCTCTGTAACAAATAACCGTAGACTTGACATTTTCACCAAATGTTAAAATTACCATTTCCCATACATACAGGTAAAATTCAAACTATTTCAACCCTTTTTGAGCTATTTATAGCTATGAGAATTTTTTTAAATATTTAAAATTAATTTTACTTAGAAATTCATAAAAGTTTTTCTTTTATTAGCTAACATTAGAAATTTAATAGAAGATTCGCAACAAGATTTTCTACCTCTATGAAAAAATAAACTTCATCGGAGAGTTACGCTATTTATAGACATGGATATTTTCGATCTTAATTATTTTTTTTTTTAATTATTAAATTTGATTATTTAATAAGTTTGCTAGAATGTTTGACACAATGCCTCCGCTTAGAATCGTTTTCTTCTGAATGGTGTATTTTTGAATTAAATATAACACATCCATATTACAATGAAATACTGGATAACTACAACTGTACAGCAGGGCGATACCCACTTTTCCACATTTGTTATATTACATTATCCGGAATCTAGGGTTGTCGCTTGTCACGAAGACAGATTATTGAATTTATGTGTATATAACACATGTTGCACGTATAGCCGTATAGGTACATAATATTTGTATTTTAAACCTAAAGGCTACAAGTAATTGTTTTAAGCACAGATATGTCTTTTAGGACATTATATCCTAGTCTGAGGTTTTAAGAAGGGTTTTAAGTTACATACGTTAGGTTACTTATATTGTTTTAATTTTACAAATGAGCAAAGGCTAATAACAATTTACATTGTTTAAATATATTATTGTTTAGAATTTTTTCAAGTTAAACAATTATACTTTTCTTATATTTTATCATTAATAATGATTATAGAACATGAATATTAAAATATTTCTACTCGCACTGCCCTGTTTTAGAACCAGACTAAATAAATGACTTATAATGACCTTTTTAATGTTTGTTCAGTTTTTTACTGTTTGCATGTATTAATTCCCACGTTAAATGTTAATGAATAATGAATGTTAACCTTAATATAATAAAATATATGACTGGAAGTCATATGTAACCTTGGAAACACCTTTATGGCTTTATTATTTTTCTTTAAAACAAGTGATTGAAACTAAAAATGAAAAACTTGCTTCTCTTATTTAAATAATACTAATATAAAGTGATAAAAATTCTGGTAAAAATAAATCAACTCCCTTTTTTTATAACCTAGGTTTGTGTTATAGTTATTTTTATTTTTTTAAATAGTGATTTAATTTATTTTGAGTAATATTGATTGCCTGTGAGTTGTGATTAATGAATAATGATATGTCAGAAATCAACCTTGATTCTTTTAAATTATCATTGGAGTAAAAGTATTTCTAGTAAATCAAGTTTAGATACTTGACCTATAGCCTTAGGACTTAGGAGTCAGGACATAATATGTGTCCCACGCCCGATTTTATTTAATTTTTCAAAATATTTAAAACTACAAGTTTTTATTGTGTAAAATAATACAAAAGGAATATATTTGAATAATATTGAAATTTTAATATCGTATTCATCAGTCATCCCGATTTTATAAATTAATTTTCTATTACTATTATTTTTTTAGTTATACACTCATAAGTTATCGGTACGTAAAACCTTTGGTTATAAATACTGTAGTACTTGTATTTATATTCAATGGTAATATTAATGTATTAAAACTTATAATAGGTACATTTAAACAAATTATATAATATTATATGTAAGTACCTGAAGAAACTAATAAATGAATAAATACCTACATAGTATTATTGAAATTAAAAATAGATCTCAGAAAATTATAGCTTATAGCTGTTTTTAGTTCGGAATATTTAATTTTAAAATGAATAGGTAGCTATTGTTTAATATAGTAAATAATAAGCTAAATATAATGTAAACTTACACATAACTTACAGTAAGTAATTTAAATGTAATTTTGATTTTTTTATAATAATTGGTTTGTTATTGGTTTTAAAATATTTTTATTTATAAGTTATAACGAAATAATAATTATTCAACTCGCAGTAATCATTTAAGTAGAACCTATCCAACCGTAATAGGTAAAAATAACTTAAAATATCTATATTTTGTCCTAATATGGTAGTAAATTAATGTAGTATACTAATATCAGTTATAAGTCATTACTATATTTATAGTATAAGTGTGATAGAACCATTGACATATTTATATGTCTATGGTTAGAATATTCAAATAAAATAATGGAATAACAAGAGGTGCTGACGTTCAGTTTTAAATTATTTATAGATTATCTATTTAGTTAATTGCATGTTAATTATCATATTCAAATTATAATTAATGCGAAGTATACATTTCAATGTTAGAGAATAAGAGAATACATTTTATAATTGTTTTACTCAATGTTATAAACTATAAACCGCACTTCAATACTTCATTTACTTTATGTTAACTAATAGGTTTTTGTTCGAGCTCTTTGTCTACAACAAACAGTTAATACTTAAGACTTTAACAGTGGTCGTACTTCAAATTTTTATGATATTGGATATTCACTCATGAAATCATTTTTTTAAATTAAATTATATTTATTGTTTTAAGATCTAAAATGTTTTTTAAAAATAATGATTTCTCCTCAAACTATTTTGGTTGTTTTATTGTTATTCAAATAATATTAAGAGGATATCACACCCGCAAGTGTTGTCTCTATCTTACAAATGTACAAAATAGCAAAAACTGTTTTGCGCGGGACAACTTTTCGCGCACTTTATGCGTATTTGTTGTAGAACTACCAAATGGGGAACCTCTTATCTATTTTTATGTTTTATGTTTTTTTTTTTTTTTTTAATATTAATAATAATAAGAACTACCAAATGTTCACAACACGTAAAGAAGAACTTTATCTGTGCAACAGCGTGCTTTTTTTCTATAGCACTATCCAGTCATTTTTTATAAGCAAATGAAAAAAACTAAATGTTTAGAAGCAAATAACTTTTATTGTATTTATGTTATCTAAAATATGGGCACTCTGTTGCATCAATAATTTTCCACCCTATATGTTCAGAAATTTTGGAGCTACTACTACAAACACAGAAAGATAAAAGTTGCCCCACGCAAAACAGTTTTTGCTATGTTGTACATTAATTGTAAGACGTTGATAACACATGTGGGTGTGACATCCTCTTAAGACGACGCCTCATCCGCATATTATATTGTCTTCATCTTACAAGTGCGTAACATAGCAAATTGTACGCTCAGCAGAACACGTGTAGCTCCGTTAGTTTAAAAATTAGAGTGAATTTACCTCTTGTACAATTTAAAGGTAAGATTATTATCTAGGCAATCTCATATTCTCATGGGCTTGTTATTATATTTTAATTATAAAGCGAGTTATGAGTATATTTTAAGATTTATAAACAATTTACGATTTTAAATTACTCGCTTTAAAATTAAAATACCTATAATAAAAGCCCATGAAATTGCCTAGATAATAATCTTACCTTTAAATTTTATAAGAGGTCAATTCACTCTAATTTTTAAACTAACGGAGCTTCACGTGTTCTGCTGAGCGTACAATTTGCATGTTACGCACTTGTAAGATGGAGAGTTGAGACAATATAATATACACTTAAAACATACAACTATAACTTAAATTCGAATTATCTATAGGTACAGAATGGTATTTTCAAAATACTTCATAAGTTTTTGATACTGTGTTGAAGGTTAGGTTAGGTTTATTGATTTTACTATATGCTGTTTTCTTTATTTTTGTGTCTGTGTGCACATTTTGTAATGGAAAAATGCTTTGATCTTCAACGTTAAGGGTGATTTCTGATAAAAAATTGGAACTAGTTGGTGCTTTTAGTTGATCACCAATTGAAAATGTCCAGTAATTTTCAAAATAATCGAAAAAAAAATTAAGGAAGCCGAAGATTTTAATATCAAAACCAATACGAAAAATTCAATTTCGCTTTTTTGCTGTAACTTAAAAACCTACCTACTTAGAATGTTCAATAAATTAATATAATATTATCATTTTCACATTGAACAATTTTCAAAATATTTAGACTTTTTGAGACATTTATAGACATTTGAAGTTCAAATTTGGACGAAACAAAATATTATAGAATAACAATTTTACTTATTTTGTTGTAATTTAAAAATATTATTCGTGGGTACTTGAAACTAAGTTGGTATATTATTATATTTTATGAATACAATCACATTTTCAAATTCAATGTTTTGGGTAAAAATGAATTCAACTTACTATAGCCTATATAGGTATTATGTCTGTATTACTAAAAGTAAAATAAGTTATTTAATATAAATAATAAATGTATCATAAATATACTTTGTGTCTATAGGTGTAACATACTCTGACAGATCGTCTTCACTCAGAATAGTCAGAATCGTTTTTCGTGTGCAATGATTTATCATTGACTTCAAACTTAACACTTAAATTACGTCATTAGAGTGACTAAATCAATGGTGAGGTACATGCATTTTTGGATAAGCGTTATTGTATAACGTTGCAAGTTATTTTTAAAAATGAATTAAGTTTTAAATTTCTTTTAACTCAGGCTTGAAAATATAATAGAAGGTTGCTTATATGTTTCGCTTATAGCAACCTGAAAATAAAAAAAGTGGAAAAGTGGATGTCGCTCTGATGTACAGTAGGTTACAAGTGGGCCTCTGTAATGGATAGTGTTAAATTTGAATTTAATGATATAATACCATTGCATAAGAAAAACGATTTTGAGCGAAAACGGTCAGTCAGTCTATGATATTACCAAGTATATTTGATGATAATATTATTGTGAATAAAGTAATTTATATATTTATCTATTTACTTAGACCCTTGGAATTTCAAACGCTCATAAAAATTTAATTTGATTTTCTTGTAGACATTTTTTTTTTGATAAAGTTAGACAAACTTATTAGGAATCTTGTATTACATTTTTAAATCTTAGATTTAAAAAAAAAATGTTTATTATGAGTTCTCAACTCAAAATAATTTGCTAATTTTCGTGATTTTCGCGATTTTTCCGTATTTTGTCAAGATTTGAACTTTAAATGTTTTTTAAATAAAAACTGTGATTAAGGATTTTTAAAATTTTTCAAATGTCAATGTAACAATATAGTAGGCGCCTTGTATTACATTTTTAAGCTTTTTTACCTAACAAATAAAGTTTTATTGACATTTATAGAAAAAAAGACTAATAAAATTGGAAACAGAAAATGTTCCTAAACAGCTTAAAACAATGTGTATAGAAAATGCAAATATAAACGACCAGTCAAAATTTCATGTATATACGTTCATTTGATTTAGAGTTACACCAAAAACCAAAATCGATTTTGTGTAAAATTTCCCGTTTTTCCTTAATTTTTATGTTGTTTTTCCCGTCGCTTTTGAAAACTGAAGGGAATTTTGACCTCCCCAATGCACCAACATTATTCACTTTCCCATCGAACAAGATACTGAAGTTAAAAATCGAAGCATATTTTGACTACTTATTGTGTACACATACACAAAAAAAAAAAAAATAAATAACACACATTGTTAAATCAATACATTCATCGTTCCACTCAGAGTCTATAATTAAATTACACATCATTATAAAATCCCGTACATTCATCACTCCGCTCAGAATCTAAAATACATAAAAATAATGAAAAATTCTCATTATATTTTATACTAGCTGATCCCGTGCACTTCGTTGCCCGTTCAATGTACCAAGTCTATATGCCTCAAACTGTGTTAAATTCGTTATTTATAATATTCGGTGTATGGTGTTCAAAATGTATCTTAACTTTTCCGTTGCCCGGAATAAAAATTCTGATTTGCAGCAGTATATTATCAGGTAGGCAATCTACCTGCGGTACCTTGTACCACAGAACTTTGTACGTAACTGTATGATTTAACTCTTATGTATCAAAGTTATAGCAAGTTTGTCGTGTTCCACATATAATGGATTAATATAATCTATTAATACAAAATCCTAACCTAACCTAACCAATAACCATACTAATATCAGATGAATAAAAAAACCAAATTTGAAATTTGAAATTAGCCTGTCTTCTTCCCAGAGGTCTATTCTTCACACAAACATTCATTTATATATATGTATATATATTGATAAAAATAATACAAATCAACAAACATGCCCGATTAACCAATAGCAACCAATATGTATACACTGTTTTGCTCTAATGTTGTAAACACGATTTGTTTTATATGCAACTGAAGTTTACATTTTCACATTTTTTTAAATTCGTAAAAATCACGAACATTTTCAAATTATTTTCTTGATAAAAACGCTTGCCAAGTCAGGGATCGGCATTTAAACTTTCTTGATTTTTAATTTTTAGGAATTTATTAACTGATATAATCACACCCAAGTGGTATAACAATTTGAATCCAGAAAAATGTCGGTGTGAACAGCCCCACAAAAAATCATGTTCATTTTCATTTAGTAAGATAGATCTCCGAAACCCATGAGCGGATTTCGTTGTTAGCGGTCTTGTCAGATTCACATTGGTGAGGAGAAGTGCAGTGAATATTTTAATAGATATTAATTAATAGTTAATTCACTATAGAACATTAAAAAAAAATTAAAATAAATTTTATTGGGCGTTTTTTGATGTTTTTCAGCTTTACAGCCTTGTAGTGAATTAACGATTAGGAATAAAGTTCTGAAAATCTTCACTGCACTTCTCCTAGCCAATGTGAATCTAACAAGATCCCAATCAACCAAATCCGTTATCCAGTTTCGGATACCTACTTCGCTAAATTAAAATCTAGAGAAAAAAACTTTTTTTTATCTGTGAAAATTTAATAATTTAAAAAAAATTAATTCCATATTTAGTATCTACATGATAATCCCCTTTTAATGAGTTATCAACCAACTTTCTACCTATCATAGATTAGGAGAAAAGATAAAAAAAAAGAAATTTTGGGACTGTTCACTCCGACGTTTTTATGGATTCAAGTGGTTATACCACTTGGGTGTGATATCAAATCTCTCTCAGTAATATTTTATATTAAAGCTAGCTAAATTACTCACTTACTCATCATTACTGAGTTACATTTTTATTATTTTCCTATTTAACACAAATTCTTGAAGTTTTCAAAATTCAGACTTTTTTCATTTCAATTACCATACTTACTTGATTAAAAATCAAGAAAGTAAAATATATAAAATATTCACTTTTTATAAATTAGTTTCAAAAATTGAACGCAAGAGTATTTGTTAGTACTTCTAAAACTTAAAAATTTGAAAAAAAATTGAAAGTACAATTTTTTTTATAAGAAGTTCATTTTTATTTGGTAGATATTTTGACACTTTAAAATTGAGGGGTGTTTTCGATTTTAATTGTCCGAGCGAGCACTGCAGAGAGCGAGTGATCCAACCGTGTCTATATATTATGTTATATGGTTGGTAGTCTCGATAACCGAAAAGTACCTCTGAAACTTTTCGACATAGGTATGTTTACTATTTTCTGTACACAATGGCATTTAAAAAATATTTAAGCTAATTTTAGAGTTTTTAGACTATTTATACCGCGAATCCATTCATTCCATTCCACGATATATCGTTATATAATGACTTATAACTTGTAAGTTAATAACAATAATTAATAATGTTAATAAATAATGTACCTAATAGGTTTAGTTTAACGAGTACCTACATCGTATTATTGTATATTAGGTATTAGTATTATAAATAATAGAATATCCTTAGTAAGGAGCTGGACACAAAAAGCATCGTCTCCATTGAGAATTATTTTTCAATGGAGACGATGATTATTTTATCATGAAACACTCATTATTTCAAAAAGAATTGATGTTTTTGAAAATATTTTTTTACATAGCTTCAAGTTGTTAAAAAACAATTTTTTTTTATTAAATTATATTTTTAAATATTTTTTATCCTTATATATTATAAGTTTTTTACTTTTTCGAATGACAACATAGAGTTTTAATTTCATATTCCAAAGCAGAATATTTTTCTAAGTATTTTGATTCATAAAAATCGAATTTTGGACGAGCAGTTTATGAGTTAAAAGTATTTAAAGATTAGTTTGGCGGGATGGAGTAGTACGGGGTTACCCCGCAAAATGTTTGTCCACTATACTTCTCTTGTCCAAACTTTCAATACTTATAAGTTATAACTCATAAACTACTAGTTCTAAATTCGATTTTTATGTATCAAATTACTACTCAAAATATTCTGCTTTGGAATATGAAATTAAAACTCTATGTTGTCATTCAAAAAGTAAAAAACTTAAAAAAATATTTAAAAAATTTTTTTTTTTTTAAATGTTGTTTTTAAACAACTTGAATTATGTAAAAACAATGAGTATTTTATGGTAAAAGAACCACCTTGTATGATATACCTATTACCTACTTTCAATGACTTATCATTTAATTTAGATTTATCACATATATTACGGTGACTTGCCTAATCAATGACAAAGTACTTAGGTACCATAGAATAATAAATTAATATTGTCTACATCGTATACTATACAAGCATATAGCAGAGAGATTTACCAGGATTTTTAATTTATAGAAACCCAAGACTTGATTAGGTACTTTAAGTTTTATTTTATAATATTTAAGTATTGTGTTTTGTACTTTATTTTTGTTATATTATGTCAATAAAATTATCAAAGAATTTAATGGAGTCCTACCCCAACGATTGTAAAATGTTTGGTTGATATGAATACCTTTGGTAGAATTATTGAAGATTGCAGAAAAATAATTATTTGATTGATGATTCCTGTATTGATTATTAACTATTTTGTTTTTTTTTTAATTTGACTGAAATTTAAGTTGTATTATAATATTATAATATACATAATAAAATAATAAATGTTATTTTAATACTTTAAAATGTAAAGTAGTAATGTTATCGATTTTATAATGTTCAGAATACTGGAGTTATCAGGACTGGGAATGGAGCGCCAGTTGATGATCTTACTAATTCAATTCAAGCTGGAGTAAATGGACCATTGTTGATACAAGATCATACTCTCTTAGATGAAATTTCACATTTTGACCGTGAACGTATTCCAGAACGAGTTGTACATGCCAAAGGAGGAGGTTAAAACTTAAAATAACTTTTTAAAATATATTATTTACATTTTCAAAAATAAAATGTATTTTAGGTGCATTTGGTTACTTTGAAGTAACACATGATATTTCAAAATACTGTAAGGCTGATGTCTTTTCAAGCATTGGAAAACAAACTCCTGTTGCCGCAAGATTTTCAACTGTTGGTGGAGAGAGTGGATCAGCTGATACTGTTAGGTACTTACTACCTATCTAGATGGCTATATAGTATATAATATACAATATAATATGTAAGACTTCTTAAGTGGTTGGACAACAATGTGTGCTAAATCATGTATCTACAGTTATTCATACTTAGTACTTGCATGATTAAGTATTTAAGAGGTATTCCAATTGATCTAATGAAACAATAATAATTCTGAAAAGTGATTTAAATTGGTCGTCAAGTCTACTTGAAATCGACTTTCCCACATTTTTGATATTATCTCCCAAATTTCTAAAAATGTCATATTAAAAAACACGTCTAAAATACTATGTTGTACGTGTGTTAGACAAAAACAGAAAATCACGGTATCAAATCCCCTTAAGTACCTATATAAATAGGCAAATAGTATGCTTTTGAGTTTTGAATGTTTTGATATTATTTAATACACCAGTTTGAAATTTTGATGACTTTCTCGTAAAACAATTACATTTATTACAATTTTAAATAATTTAATTTGTCAGTAGGTTAGTTTTATACATTGACTTATAAACGTTAGGCTAGTAAAAAAATATATAAATAATAATCTACTAAATCTATAATGATGTATGTATAAATTAATAATGTTAAAGTATTATGATGTAATGATATATTATAATGGTACATATTTTTATGATTTGTTTAGAGACCCAAGAGGTTTTGCTGTAAAGTTTTATACTGAAAATGGAAATTGGGATTTAGTTGGTAACAATACACCAATATTTTTTGTAAGGGACCCAATTTTATTTCCAAGTTTTATTCATACCCAAAAGAGAAATCCAGTTACCCATTTAAAGGTTACACAATTTAATATACAATGTGATTAGTACCAGAGTTATATAAAAATTACTTTTAGGATGCAAATATGTTTTGGGACTTTTTGACTCTTCGTCCTGAGTCATTACACCAGGTAATGATATTGTTCTCAGATCGTGGAATCCCAGACGGATATCGTCATATGAATGGTTACGGATCTCATACGTTTAAAATGGTCAATGCTAGTGATAAAGCAGTTTACGTTAAATTTCATTTCAAGGTATTAAAAATAATAACTATTAATAAATATTTGGTATATTATCGAATAAATATATAATAATAAAACGTTTTGTATCAATTGTTTTTAGACTGATCAAGGTATTAAAAATTTGGATGTTAAAAGAGCTCGTGATCTTGCTGCTGATGACCCAGATTATTCAAACCGTGATTTATTCAATGCTATTGCTAATGGCAACCACCCTACCTGGACCCTCTATATACAAGTGATGACATTTGAAGAAGCTGATGCTAATACATTTAATCCTTTTGATATTACAAAAGTTTGGTCACACGCTGATTTTCCATTAATACCAGTTGGCAAACTAGTGTTGAATCGTAATCCCACTAACTATTTTGCTGATATTGAACAAATTGCTTTCAGCCCAGCGCACATGGTGCCTGGTATTGAACCTAGTCCTGATAAACTTCTTCAGGTGATTATATTATAATTTTTATTAATATTATTTATCTTGAGTTATATTGCATAGCTGTTTTATTTTTGGATTTTAGGCACGCTTATTTTCTTATAGTGATACACATCGTCATCGTTTAGGAGCTAACTATTTGCAGTTACCTGTAAATTGTCCGTACCGTACAAAAGTCACCAACTATCAACGCGATGGACCTCAAGCTTATGATAATCAAGGGTCTGCACCAAACTATTATCCCAATAGTTTTTCTGGACCAGAACAGCAACCTCACTTTAATATGTCGTCATTCAATGTTTCTGGTGCTGTTGCAAAGTAAGAAAATACTTATAAAAATGTAAAACCTAATATATAATTATATATGGTGCGGTTTGCACACTCAACTGCGGAAATGCTCTGAGTGTACGTATCAGCCGGTGTTGCCTCAATTTTTAGCTACAGATCCTTGCTACACATAGAAACGTGTTTCAACCAACCGTTTCTCCCCCCCCTACAAACAAACAAAAACAGCTAAAGACCATGGCTTAAGTTAAATAAAAAAAAAAATTATATACATTTTTGAAAATATTTATGTAATTCATATAAATGTATAATATGTATTTAATTAAACATTTTATTTTACAGGTATGACTCAAGTAATGATGATAACTATACCCAAGCAGGCTTACTTTATAGAAACGTTTTACCTAAAGATGAACAAACTAGATTGGTAGAAAATATAACAGACAACTTAAAACATGCTGCTGATTTTCTACAAGTACTTACTTTTTTTAATAATTTAATTGCACACATTTTTTTTATTATAGTATTGTTTATTTTATGTTTTATTATTTTTAGGAAAAAGCAATTTATCATTTCACTCGAATTGACGACGGCTTAGGTAAACAACTAAGAGAAAATTTGAAGTTGGCCAAGTGTTCAAAAGCAAATCTTTAATAATTTTAATAAATCACATAATTCTTCAAAAAAATAAAAATAAAAACAACTAAAATTATTTTTTTATCTTTAATTATTTATAGTTTTAATTTTTATTAAACTGTATAAGACAAACTTGTAATTATTACTTGGGTGACTTAAAAGTTTATTTATTATAATTTTAGAATCACATTTAAATAATTCATATTATATTGAGACATTGAGTAGTTTAAAATAAAAACAAATATATTAGGCATCAATTATTTTACATTACAATATATTGTGTTACGTCATACCTATTGCATTTTATTTTTTACTTAACTGATCAATATTTATTAAAAGTAGGTAGGTAACATTAGGCTTTCCTGTTCCATTAAGGCTGTTGAAAGCTGGTAGTTCTTTCGCTCATTTAGACCAAATAAGCAAAAAAAAAAATATATACTTCCAGAAGTCCAATTTTAATTTTGAAAAATATTTGAATTTGTTCACTTTTTATCTATATTTTTTAGGGAATTATTATTATTTTTAGTCACACTAAAGTAAAATTGAATTATGAGAAAAAAAAATAATATGGTTAACACTATACTGATAAAAAATACAACAAATCAAAAATCCACTTCCTACATAACCTTCTAGGTATAATAATAAGTAGTAATAATAAGAGATTAAGGATTCAAGAATTTAAATGTTTTAAAAATTAAGATTGGGCTTTTGGATCTGTTTTCTTCTGCTATTTGCGACTTTCATGTTGAAACTTTTCTGATCACAAAATATAGTCACGTGTAACTGTGTGTGATTTTGGATTTCCAAGAATCTTAGCCGTAGTTTATCTATAATTACATTTCAGCCGTTCAGGGAATTTACGCATACTAATGATCAGTCACAACACTGTCACATATCACCCACGGTAGATATAGAATATTTCCTAAATTAGAATCCAGTAATAATTATAGATATTATATTCATATAATATACAATTTATGAAATATTATAGAGATTAGAAACCAATTTATTAATATTAAAAACAGTCATAGTAAATATTTTGATTACAAAATAATCTCAACTTTATTTATGAATCATTTTATAAATAATATATTATTAAAACAGCCAAACTAAATGAAAATATTTGTCAATCCTTAGCAAATTTACAAGTTGTCTTTAACTCATGTTTATGTGGTAAATTATCATAAAAATCATGAACATCTCTGGGCAAAACTATTTTAAGTTTCTGCAAATCACTCCATTTTGAAAATGAAAGTACCATTCTATTCTGGTATAACCTTGTTACTTCTTTATTGATATCAATTTTTTTTTTAGCTTTATGATACTTTGGAATCTCTTGATACTCATCATCAAAATTTAACTTAAAATAAATTTTTTGAGTAGTTGGGTCATATTTTATTGCTCTTATATCTCGTACTTCTGGATCTCCTTTGGATTTTCCTGGTCTTATAGACTTATAAAACATGATGTCTTTATAGTCTTGAAAATCTGAATGTGCCATCAAAGTTGATTCATAAGGATTTGGTTTTTGGCGTGCAATTTTGGTTAGTTTTACATAATCTGAAGGTAAATAAATTTCTTTATTTTTCAAAACGCTTTCTATAGCACTATGGACACTGTCACAAGGCAGTTGTGTATGTCCTTCGACTAAAAACTTTTGTTCGATAACAATATTATTTTGAATTGCAAACTTGAGTAAAGCGTTTGATAAGAGAACATTACGATTCTGGTACCCACATCCATTAGAATAAAGTATGATGTCATTATTACTTTGGGTTGTAGACTTTTTAATGCAATTTAGTGTTAGATGTTTTATAATAAGGGATGTAAAAACAGATGATTCTAACATTCCCTCTGATTCGTCCAACCAATAGCTTGAACACTGATGTTCTGGTGCTAAATTATACACAGTAAAATTATGAACTTTCAATTTCGAGCTATAATAAAGTGCATTGGAGTTTAATGCTGGACATAGTTTTACTACCTGCAAGTTCATTGTGAATACATTTTTTTTATATGCTTGGGCATCAAGTGTATCTTTAGTAATCTCTTCTTGGGCTCTGTCTTTTTGTTTCATATGCTCTTGATAATCATCATCACATACCTGGTTTACTCCATAACTAGAACATTTGTCACATATATCTTGGTATATCATATATTTGCTTGGTTGAAATATTGATAAGTTTCTTTTTTCCATAATTATAGAAAAAATTCTTCTACTCAATGGATTTTCAACAGAATCTTCAACACATTTTTGTAAATAAGCAGAGTATACGTTCATTTTAGAAATAAACGGGCCTTCAAGGTAAATCCTGTTAGTTTTCTGCCTACAATAGTGGCTGGGCATCTTGGCTAAACTGTCGAACCAAGAATTTAAGTGATCATATCTCATTGAAATGGACTTTTGAGGAGAAATTTCATCTTGGTGTTCTTCGAGTGTATATTTAGTAAGCTCTTTCTGGGCTCTGTCATTTTGTTTCATATTATGCTCATCAACTGCCACTTCAACAGAACCAGTAATTTTTTTTTTTTTTATAGAAAGTTCGCCAACCTGATTAGAAGAATCCAGCCAATTTTTTACCATCCACTCGTTAAGACCTAATGTATTTTGAAACATTGTTTTACACACAACAAATTTCATATCTCCAGATTTCAAATGATATATGTAAGAGAAATTTCTTCTACTGGCTTCTCCAGCAGCTAATGTTTCTTGTTTTTTTATTTGTTTTGACACCAAATTAGTACAATATGTTTTCTTCTCATCCCAACTACATTTCCAGAAGTCATCAAACATTGATTGTCTTTCGTTCTCTTTGAATCGATTGCAGTGTCGGTTCTTTGAACTAGCACAGTATATTGAAGTACAAGCCGGTTTTAATGTTCTTTTTTCACGAATAGTATTATGGAATACTGATTTTCCTTCCCTGTGATATCCTGTGTAATTTTGTCCAAGCATTCGTTTTATTTTTGTTTGTTCTCTAGTCCGTTCGTTTTGGTCTGCAAACAGTCTTCTTTTTTGTTTTCCATTGCTGTTACAAATATCATTAAACTTTTGTTCTGGAATGGTATTAATTTGTTTATAGTCATGATGTGTCCCTACAATATAACTATGTTCAATAACATCTTCATTACCTAATTCTTCCTTAGAATCGTCAATAAAATTCAACTCATTCACATAATTAGGATCTAAAAAAAAAATTTCAATAAAATAATGTTATACTAATCATATTACAGAATATATTTTTCGGTTAATAATATTACCTAGTGAAACTATATTGACATCCTCCATGATTTCATCGTAATTATTCATGTTATTTAATTTAGGTAAAATACTACGCACTGTAATTTTCTCCTGGCATGACGTGTTACCCTCATGAGACTGACTCGCCAAATTCAATGATAACTTACATTAATTGTTAGTCCGAGAATGTCGACTCAACGTCACGTACAACAGCTATACAATAACAATCGTACTGTATTACTTTAAACAAGTTAATTGTACATTTTTACTTAATATATTATATTATATTATTATGCCCCTGTATAATTATATAATTTAATACATGAACATAATATCTAGACACGCGGTAGCGTGTCAAGCCAAGTTCTAGCTAACAGAACTGGCGAGCAGCACCGTGTGTAATATTACACGAACCATTTGGAGCCACTTTTGACCCCCTCATAACTCAAAAACTATTCCACATAAACATGTCAAATTTGGCTCATATATTGAGACTAACGAGATACATATGTGCTCTAAATTTCATAAACACACCTCAAACCGTTATTTAGATATTAACGTCCGAAAATCGTCATTTTTATCACTGACTTACCTATAGATCAAAATTCTAACCCAGTTCCAGATGACCTAGAAAGTTCAAATTTGGCATACAGATAGGTAGTTAGGTAAATACAAAGGAAAAAATCAGAAACTTGAAAATTTTTAATTTAAAATTTTTTAATTTTTAATTTTTAATTTTTTAATTTTTAATTTTTTAATCAATTGATTTTATTATAATTTTGCAATTATTTTATCTATTATGTTTAATTTTTCAATTTATTAATGAATTGCCTCTAATTTAATGTAATGTAATGTTGACTTAAATAACCTTTCCCGTTTCGCCGCTCCAAAAATACGACTAGCCGAATATGTGTCGATATTGTCGACCCGTGCGCAGCAACATACTTTTTTTTCTATCTATGTATGTAATTAATATTATTTTTTTTAAATATTACAATTAAAATAATTAAATAATTATTCTTACAAATTATGAATTATCCACCAATATACTCAAAAAGAGTTAAAATAATTGTATATTAATTTTACATATATTTTATACTCGTATACTCGTATGTAAAACGGAAAATATTTTATAATAAATATTATTATTAATATTAGTAACTGAATTATATTATATAGTAATAAACTTTATTTATAGAATACGTCATGGATAGGTTAGGTTAGGTTATAATAATTTACATACAAAAAGTAATGATATCCCACCAAAAACATATATGTAAAATGAGAGCCAAGTTCAATACTATAATATATGCCTTGGTTGTTGACTTCAACGACAAAAGAAGTGAGATATAAATGGGTGCCAAGTTAGGATAATATATTGAAGCCTAAGGTCTGACTTGGCTACGAATTATATATTATAGCATTTGCAAGTTCTAAAGCTTTGAGTTCTTATTTTATTCTTCGGAAAATCATCTTCACTCTTCCATTACTGTTTTAGTAGGTACTTATAATAATAATTCGTATATGAAAAGTAGCCAAGTCACACCTTAGGCTTCAATATATTATCCTAACTTGGCACCCATTTATATCTCACTTCTTTTGTCGTTGAAGTCAACAACCAAGGCATATATTATAGTATTGAACTTGGCTCTCATTTTACATATATGTTTTTGGTGGGATTATTATTAACAACATAATAGTTGAGATATTTGTTTGATCAAAGTTTCTTAGACTTTTACTGAAGAAATAATACACTAAGAAGTAGAAAGTAAGAACTGAGTATCAAAACCTTCGTAAATCGTACTCCATAATATTTTATTATTCGGAAATCAGAAATGCGAGGTATTAAAAACATGACGTAATTAGATAAGAGGTATCACTACAAAAAATGTAGGTGGTTTGAGATACGAATTATTCAAAATTTCAAAACGGTATATTGTTTTATGGTATTACCACGAATTAAAATATTTTTTATTATACTTATTTTAATTCGTGGCCCGTGTGTATTACCATGGACATAGAACAATAGTAATTACTAATTAGTATTACTCAACTATAATTATTAATTACTCACAAATTAAAATATACTGTAATACTATACTTAATTCGTATTTCGTGGTATTATAATTTATACTAATGTCTAATGAGTTTAGTGGTGGTATCACAACAAACGATTTTTTGGCGGGAAAAAATTAGGATAGAATTATATTTTATAACTGATAATTTATAAGTTATAAGCATAGAACATTTTAAGCCATTAGTCATTACAAAAAAATACTCATAATATTAACAATAATACCATAGGTGCAAAAAGCCAACATTTTTTGGGAAGACTAAACCCCATCATAATATAATATTTTCTAAAAATGATATATGCTCAGTACTAAGTACTGACTTTTGAATTGGAGGGACTTGGAAGAAATTTGGGAGGACTATATCCTCAAAAGACACCCCCCCCCCTCTATTTGCGTCAATAAGTAATACAGTGACACAAACTACAAATACCACATTTTCAAAAATAATAGAGGGGTATCAGTGGGCCTGAACTGTCCCCATCAAAGGTATTAACATAATATTATGGTTTAAGTCTTAAACTATAAATCATCAGAATAGATGAAAACGAGGTCATGAGTTATGGCGGTGTATTTTTCGTGGGGATTTGAAACTTATACAGTTTTACTTATACTTTTTATTTTCAAAAATAAAATAGGTACACCGGAAATTTGCAGTTTTCACCACACACCATATTGAATACACAAGGCCGCCCGCTCATTTAGATAATACCATGATGAAATAATTACATCGTCATGGATAAATACCATACTGTTCTATGATAATACCTAATTTGTATATCATTGTATTGCATTTATTTGCATTTTATTAGCAGTCTTGGAGGGTGATAAGGAGGACCGATAACTGATAAGGTGCCACAGAATTGTAACATTTTGATAATAAATTGAAAAAAAAAATGCAAAGTACGGAGACCGCTTATTTGCTCGGCCGGTCACTATCTAAGATTTGTCCTCACTACCCCGGGTTGTTGCAATTATGAAAAAAAAAGACTCAACTCTCACTTTACACAGTATAGTAACTGCCTACCTACCACCTATCAACTATAGATACACTTATCTATACAAAAACACGGTATTTAAGAGAATGTCAAATATGGGCATATCAAATATCAATAAAAAGTTTACTTTATAATAAACACATTCAATATATTTATACCTATATTTATTTTGTACACATGTGTGGCTTCAAATAGATATGTATTTTTATAATTCTACCTATATAGGCTATATTATTATATTGAGTACATTTTTAAAAAAAACTGTAGAGAACTCTACACATATATTTGTTGTCTCACCCTTACAAGTGCATAACATTGCAAATTTAAGCTCAGCATATCACGTTTAACTCCGTTAGTTTAAATATTAGAGTGAATCGACCTATTATGAAAATTTATGGTAAGAACATTATCTGTGTTTGATTGTGGGTTTTTTAAGATAACTTAGTTTTTAAGTGAGTTATTAGCAAACCTTAAGGCAAAAGTACTATATAGTAGTATTATTGTTCTATGGTAGTAAAGACAAGGAATATGGGTGGAGTCTAAGGGGCTATAGCTCAACAACATTGTTAAGGCGGCTCTAAACGATTGGATTTTTCATGCATTTAGACCAATAAGCTGGCGAAAAATACACATACTTCTAGTAGTCCAATTTCAATTTTGAATACTTATTTGGATTCTTTAGCCTCTTTTCTATGATCTGTAGGAAAAACTTTTTCATATTTTTGTCTAGTTAGTACTTAAAAGTACAAGTTAAATTTGAGAAATCAAGCAGTCATTTGGAACCGTAATATACGTAAATTATCTAAAATATCCAAAATCGGTTTCCTACAAATCATAGAAAAGAGGCTGACGAATTCAAATAATTTTTCAAAATTGAAATTGGACTACTAGAAGTATGTGTATTTTTCGCCAGCTTATTAGCATTTTTCACTGTTGTGAGTGTACAAAAATATTTTTCAAGAGTGATTACGTTGACTTGTGCATGCGCGTACGTGTGCTATTGAACCGTGTGCCCGCAGCCGGGCGATATAAAATCTATTGTTATCGAGTTCGAATTTCTTCGAATTTCACACTAAAGCGCACCATACACGTAACGATCGGTTTGTCGATTTGTCGAAGCACAAATTGATCAACGAATTGACTATCTACTATTCACCATACACGGAACTACCAAATTGTCGACTTGTTTATCAACTTCTATAGGACGAATGCCAAGTTTGGTGTTTGGTAATATTCAGTTTGTAGTAGACTGTACATTTCGTGATTACGTTCGACGTTAAGTATACGTTTTAAGTATAATAACTATTCTTTATCCTGCCGTTGATTTATTTATTTTTAAAGTATTCGTTAATTAAGTAATAATTATAAAGTATGTCGACCATAGAAAAGAGAAAAAAAATTTTAATCACTATCGGACTCTTTTCATGCATAGAAGATATGGATGATGATGAACAAAGGAGAAAAAAAAGAAAATGGTCAAAAAACTGGCTGCTGGAAAGACGAAAATTTTCTCATATGACTTTATTGCGAGAATTAGAATCAAATGAGCCGGCTGATTTTAAAAACTATCTAAGGATGGAAAACCATTTATTCTATAGTTTATTAAATTTAGTTAGACCTCATATTGAAAAACAAAATACGGTTATGCGCGAATCTATTTCCGCTGAAGAGCGTTTAGTTGCTACTCTAAGGTTTTTAGCAACTGGTCGCAGCTATGAAGATTTGAAATTCTCATGTGCTATTTCTGCTCAAGCCCTCGGAAAAATAATCCCCGAAACATGCTGGGCCATTTACAAAGTTTTGAGAAAAGAGTACTTAAAGGTAATTTTAATTTAAGTTGAAACATTTATGGAATAATTTATTTATAATTTATTTAACTTTTTTTGTAAGCTTAGAAAGTTCAAATTTTTACTAAATATGTTAAAATGGCAAAAATTTGAAGTTATTTTGTAGTTGTAAATTCATAAAATTTTAAGTATTGATACCTAAGGTTTGAAAATTTGGTACAAGGTTGTCCATAAGTTTTTCTTCGAATATCTGTAAAAAAATTCTACCGGATACAACGATTTAGCCTCAAACGATTTTTGATATTTATTTTTATTCAAAAAATATAAACCGTAGAAATTCAAAACTTCGATCAGTTGTTGAAAGTGACATTTTCTTCATTTAATTTTTTTCCAAAATATTTCATTAATTTTTCAGTTATTTATTGGCATTTAAAATAATAGATTTTTTTTTTGTTTTTTTTTTTAATAAATGTCGATTACAATTTTTTGGCTGAGTCAAAGTGAAAATTGAATAGAAGTTTTTTTACAATTTTATATAGTTGAAACTTATTTACAGATGCCAGATAATGAAACAGAATGGAAACAGGTAGCTCAAGACTTTAAGACACTGTGGGACTTTGATCACTGTTTAGGAGCCATTGATGGCAAACATATTTTAATAAATAAACCTCCAAATAGCGGATCGTATTATTACAACTATAAGGGTACTTTCAGTGTTGTACTATTTGCAGTCGTCAATTCAAATTATGAATTTATGTACGTTCTTAGTGGTATAAACGGAAGAGTATCGGATGGAGGAGTTTTAAAAGAAACGGATTTGTATAAATTGCTAATGGAAAACAATTTGAAAATACCATCACCACAACCACTAATACAAAACCAATATGAATTGCCTTACGTTTTTATTGGAGACGAAGCCTTCCCTTTGATGGAAAATATCATGAAACCTTATTCGGAAAACTGCGCTGGCCATGATGAACACATTTTTAATTATAGGCTATCGCGCGCACGGCGAGTAGTGGAAAATGCATTTGGCATTTTAGCTGCAAGATTTCGTGTTTTTTTACAACCATTAAATATTGACATAAAAAATGTAGATGCGGTGGTTATGGCCAGTTGTGCTTTACACAACTTTCTACGAAGAAACTCAAGCAATTACTATACATCAGTAAATCAATTGGATATAGAAAATTTGGATACAGGAAACATTATACAAGGTCAATGGCATCACATCGGAGAAATGGTTCCACTTCAAAGAACTTTAAATTATTCAAATCGCAACGCTAAATCTGTAAGAGATAAGTTCAAACAGTATTTTAATAATGAAGGTAAAGTATCGTTTCAAGAAAAAATGATAAATACAAGATAAATGGAACTCAACTGTCAAAAATAAAAATATTT
Source organism: Macrosiphum euphorbiae (assembly GCA_949089665.1). Taxonomy (NCBI): domain Eukaryota; kingdom Metazoa; phylum Arthropoda; class Insecta; order Hemiptera; family Aphididae; genus Macrosiphum; species Macrosiphum euphorbiae. The sequence goes on along the minus strand of CARXXK010000001.1, from coordinate 73,437,901 downwards.
GTATTTTGAATGTCACTGGTATATAGTAAAAATAAAATAAAAACTGTTACTAATAAAACTATATTAATAAATATTCTTTTTCAAACCTTTATTTTTTATACACCAATATCATATAATAGTTATTTACTAAATATGTCTATACAAAATGAATTTATTATATATTTATATATTTATAATATATAAATACAATATAAAAAAATAAAAAATAAATAAATACAAGTTATATTAAATGAATACAATTTCATGTATGAAATATTAAATTAATAGCTTCTTAACAAAATTCGACTTATTATTTAGTATAAATTAAAAATGAAATAAACAGATTTAAAAAAAGGCAAGTAGCAACTTGCAGTGTTTTCTTACACGTAAAAAAATTAAAATAAAAACTTTCTTTAAATTATGTACATTAAATTAAATAATTTTTTATAGATAAATGGCACATGTCATTACTTTCGGAATACCAAAAAGTTGTCCAGGTAATCATCAGTTTCTTGTCTGTCTTGAGATGGTGCAGTTGAGCTTGCATTTTGTGTTACCTCCGAAGTTCTTTTTTCCGTGTTTACTGTAAACGACTCACAATTATTCATCGGAGGACCTTGTACATGCAATGGTTGTTGAAAATATTGTGGTTGATATTGCTGTTGTTTATAATACATTTCCATAGTAGGAAACGTGGATAGGAAATTGGGAAGCGGTTCAGGATTAGGCAGACTGTATTGAAATGAATTTTCGGTGAGTTTTCCAATCCTTCCATAGTACATAACATCAGATATAATTTTTTCGGCTAATAAACGTTGGCCTTCTACCATATCTCTCAGTTGTAAGGCAAAACGTTTTCCAACAATTGAACACTCGTAGTCTTCTTTAATTGGCTCATTAATAGATTTCAATGCTTCACTCGCGAGGTCGACAAACTCAATTTTCTTCGCAACGAAATCCCTTTTTTGTTTTTTTGATAATGGAGTTACTGATTTTCTCACATAACTATCTGAACTTATACTGGGATCAACTGAAGACTCGTGTTCAGGTTGTGTAAATGACCCGCTGGTGACCGAGTCATTGTCATCGACAGTCTGTAAATAAATGAAAATAATTAATGATTTTTTTGTGTCTGAAATTAGTGAAATATTTTGAAAATAAAATTATATAAAGAAAATGGCAATCTAAACAACTGGTAAGAATTTCGAGTTTCTACGACTTATACTTTTTGAATAATAACAAATATCAAAAATCAGTTTTCGATAAATCTTTATTTTACGCAATTTTGTAAAAATTTAAAATTCAAACTTTCATAAAAATTTTTTCTAAAATTACGCTTGAGTTTTTTTTACAGTTACTGGAAGAAAAACTTATTGAAAACCTTGTGTTAAAATTTTAAACCTTAGGTATAAATAAAAAATTTTTTATGAATTTTTAACTTCAAAATTACTTGCATATTTTCGCGATTTTGACATATTTCGTAAACATTTGAACTTTAAGCGCTTATAAATAAAAAATTGTGACCTTAACTTTTTATTTTTTTTTATCTCTGATAAGAAAAACTTATAAGTATCATCGTATTAAATTTTCAACATTTTTTGGGAAGCCAATTTTTTTTAATGGATATTTCAAAAAAAAAATCGAAAATTTAAATTGTCTATAAATAGCTCAAAAAAGTCAAAATACTTTGAAAATTTAACCATGTGTCGACAACGCTAATATAAATATTTCTATCAAACGGTATTAGATATCCATTATAGTGACCTAGGTACTTTATGACCGCTACTGTACAGCAGAGCGAGTTCCCGATTTTTTTTTAAGGTTTGTTTTTATTGAATTTCACTAAAAACATAATATATTTAAACAGGGGCGGATTGGCCTATCGGGAAATCGGGAATCTTCCCGATGGGCCGGTTCCTTGTGAGGGCCTGCAGGGCCGCTATAATTATTACAATATAATTACAAAAAAATTAAATTTTTATAAATTAAGCATAAAATATATTAAAAATCAAATACCTACGAAGGTATTATTTTTAATATCTTAAACTATTGCAATTCATAGTAGGAATTTTGGTATTTACACCATTATCCCTCCAATTCATGCTAATGTATTATTTAGAAATCTGTGGTATTGGTATTTTAGTATTTATATTTTATACTCTATGGTAGAATTTAGTTACGTGATAACATTGATAACCTTATATTATCATTATTTGTATATTTTTTTGATTTTGAATTTTTACACAAACGAGTTACTGTACTTACAGAAGTGTGTTTAGTGTACAAATTCAATTGAACTGTGCAATTTAAATTATGTGTGATGCTGGTGAAAAACGAAAGAAGGTAGGAGCTGAAAAGGTACGAGAAAAAAAGAAAAAACTGTTAATGAAACCTATTTACCTGGAAAATTGTTTTAAATTTTCAATCCTTATAGCTATACATGTTGAACATTTTATAAATTTTTAACAACAAAATAATTATTAAATTTTGATAAATCTTGTCAAAATTCGAGCTTTAATTGCTTATAAAAAAAATGTATGGCTATGTATATTTAATATTTTTCAACTGATATTGTAACAATATATCAGGAGCCTTGTATTCAATTTTCAGGCTTTTTGGCACAACAAATACAATTTTATTGGTATTTATAGAAAAAAAAAACTAAAAAAAGAGATAATTATTTTCAAAATTGTATGGTGTATACAAAATGCTAATATAAATATTCAGTGAAATTTTCAAGCATCTACATTTTACAGTCATTCATTTTTTAATCACAACAAAATAAGAAAATCATTACATGAGAAATCGAGTGAATATCAAATGTTGTAAAAATTTGAATTTCAGAATATCATAAAAATGTAATTTGACTTTCTTGTTGATATTTTTTTTTTTGATAAAGGTAGACAAATTTATGAGGAATTTTGTATTAAAAATGTGTTTTAAAATTTGTTTACGAATTTAAAACTCAAAATAATTTGCAAACTTTCGTCATTTTTACGTATTTTGTCAATATTTGAACTTTAAATGCTTATATAAAAAATTGTGACTGGATTTTTAATTTTTTTCATCTGCCTTTGAAACAATATACTAGGAGCTTTTTATTACATTTTCAAGCTTTTTAACCAACAAATAAAATTGTGTGTACCTATATAGTCATATTTATTTTGGAGTTGCTTCAAAAACCAAAATCGATTTTCTCGAAAACAGATTTTGCGTAAAAATTCTCCGATTTACTTAATTTTTCTTTTGTTTTTCACGGCACTTTTGAAAACCACCAGGACATTTTTATTTCTGACCCCCCAAAGTACCAACTAGATTAACTTTCCTATCAGAAAAGTAAATCTAGTTGAAGAAAATCAAAGTATTTACTATTTTGACAGTCCTAAAATTTGATGACAGACGCAAAAATAAAAAATTAAATTAAAATTAAAAAAATTAAAAAAAACACATCATTGGAAAATCAATACATTCATCACTTCGCTCAGAATCTAAAATGTAATAAGATCAAACTTCAAGTTCGAGTTAGAACAGTCTGAACAGGTTAACCTTATCTGACTAACCCTAAACTGTTATAACTTTAATTATAGGTACCTATTATATATTTTACTAATTTATGGGTGAAACTAAACAAATTTTGAAATGTAAGTAAAATGATGAACATTTTTTTTTTGGTGGGGGGTTACATTTGCGGTGCAGGGCCGGTTTGATCCATATTTCCCGGGCCGAAAAAATTTGCCAATCCGCCCCTGTATTTAAATATACTCACTATTTCGTCATCTAAACTGGATACACCGACCCTCCCTGTTTCTTCCTCGCTGGTAAACATTAACAAATCAAAATACCACAATGTTGGTATATATATGTCATCTGGTGATGCTCCTGTGTGTTTTGATTTTTTTACTTTTGCAAGTTCCAGCCGAAAAGTTGTTCTTAAATTATTGATTTTTTTCCTCACAAATTCACGATCAGCTTCTGGATATTTAGCTTTGCATTTTTGCATTAACTCATCTAATCCTACATTTCTTAAATGCTTATTTTTATTAAGATCACTTTTAATCTTCCACAAAGCTGGATGTTTTTCATATATTTCTATAAACTCAGTAAGAAACTTTTTGTCCGACTCGAATGCCATTTTATAACAATTTAAGCACAGTAAAAAAAAAAAATTAAACTTTAAATAATTATAAAGATGACACAATCCAAATGCGCACAAACTGACTAAATTTTAATTCTAGAATAACGGGATTGTCGCGTTGGTTTAAAAATACTCCACATACGTGTCTAAACATGCGTCAACCAGTTCATCAATCGACCGGTCGATACTTCCAAACCATCGATTTGTCAATCATCGATTTGTAGACAAACATTACCATACACTTATCAATTTATCTGTCAATCTTAAATTTGTCAGCAAATCGACAAACCGATCGTTACGTGTATGGTGCGCTTTAAATAATAGCCACTAAAAGCCGCCTTAACTTCTATTAACATGAAGATAAAAATTTGTTTGGGGGACGAGGTAGCCGAGCGGTCTAACGCGTCGACTGCGGCGCTGGCAGTCGCGGGTTCGACTCTCGGCCACTGGGCGGCATTTTTCTCCGGGCAAGTCACGGTGTCCGGGGAACAAGTGCCGCCATCCCCCACTCCGGGGCATGGCAGAAACCTACGGGTGCCCCATTCAAAATTCTGCCAAACCCAACACACACGTGTTCCTCCCCCTACCAACATAAAACCTACAAAAACCATACAGTTAATGGCCATAGTTGCCGGGCTTTAGATCAATTAAAAAAAAAAAAAAAAAATTTGTTTAAAGCTTTAAATTGTAAATAAAATATATATGTATATATTATATTCAAATAATAACGTTGTGTATCAAGTCCTATTCATTACCCTTACCTTATAAGTCCTTCGAAAATGTTGATTGAAAAAAAAAATATATATAAAATAATATACACTCATTAAAAAATATGTTAATAATATTATTGCTCAAACAACCTTATTTAACTGGCTAACAACAAATATTAGGAACATAGCAACCTGAATTATTATTATATAAATAAATGTCAATTCAAATCAATTATCTAATTGTTGTATCAGTTTGTAACGCATTACCAACTACATGGACCAATCGTGTGTCATACAAGTAAGTTTCGTAGAATTTTTCAAGTGAAAACAATAATAATTAATAACTATTCTTATGTTATAGATTGAAGAAGATAACATCAAAACCTGCAAACAAAACTCAAATATGTACGCAAAGATTTTGAATGTTGTTTTTGTTATCATCATATTTTATTTGATAACCATGACTCCCATTATTGAGATCAGGAAACCGATAAAGGTAAGTCACAACTGAAAATGTATTTCGTACGTCTGTAAGACAAACTTCTAGGCCCGTAAGTAGGTAGTATTATTCGGTTCTATTCCCCGTTTTTAAAATTACAGGGAGATTTAAAAACGTTTGTTAGGGTAAGTAAGTATGTTAATACTACAGCCAGTGTCATAGTCGACTAGATCAAATTTTGTATTTGCTTGAGACGGGCGAAGTCAATGTTTGTCAAACTAATGTAATTTATTTTCGTTTATATGCAAGGTAATTAAACTATGTTTAACATTGATTGAATATGAAAAGTTATCAGTTATTTTTACACGTCTACATTTGGTGTGAAAATTATTAATAATTGAATTGTAATTAGATTCAGACATAAGTGTGAACCATTCTTCTAAACTTCATGTAATAATTTTCTTTGAAAGTTTACATTCCAATAGCGAAATAATTGAAATCTGGTTATTTATTAATAACCCAACTGTAATATTTTTCTTGCTAATTTTTAGTAAAAATTTTCCCGGGGACGACAATGCCATCGCAAGGGGAAAAGTTGTGGATAAACGCTTTTCAATCTCCCTGTAATTTTAAAAACAGGGATAGAACCGACTAATACTACCTACTCCCGTAACAGTTGCACAAATATTTAAGGGTGTTTTAATTATGGTCGTATATGTATTTTCAATCCATATACATCTACCTTTGATTAAGTAACAAAAAGACCTTGAATTAACCGGTTTTAGTTTTGTTATCAAAGGTTGATAGAAATGCGAAATATAGTACCTTTGTCCTCAACGATCATAAATTAATCGATTTCAGATCCGACACAAACGTACAAGGTGACACCAAATATAAGCAACGACGCAAAAACTTAAAACCCTTTATTTAAACTACTTAAACTTCCACACATAGCAAAAACTGTTTTCTTTTCTCCCTCTGTATTTATAGTAAAATAAATTGGCTCCCCGGTTGAACCTCTCCGTTTTTAAATTAGTAAAATACGAGAAAATCTAATATTCAATGTTTTTTTTTTTTTTTTATAGGGATTGAAAGATTTCACGAATGTATCGAACGATAGTAACGATACTGAAACTAAGCCTGCCTATAGTTATATATGGAAGGCAGTGAACAGTGTGATCGGGACAAGTACGACGCCGATAATTACTAATGTAATTAATAATAATCAATCAGATATTAACCACCATAATAATAATAATAACACGAACATTACGAATATAAATAATTATTATAATTGTAACCATTCGAAAAATAAGAGGTGAAATTTTCACCTCTTATTTTTCGGATGGTTATTATTTTACATTTTAAATGTAAAATAAAATATAAAAATGTAAAATAATATAATATGTATTGTAAAATAATGTATAATATAGAGAAAATGTCAAATAATACATTATTAAGTTTAGGTTAGATTTAAAATGTAAAATAATGTGTATAAAATATAAAAATGTAAAATAATATAATATGTATTGTAAAATAATGTTAGTCCAGTCAATGAATGACCCAAAATGAGGTGTAGAGTGCGTGAGCAGGTAACTTAGCGAAACTTTAGAAAATTGTTCGGGGGGCTTAGGGTGCTAACATACTAATAGTCCTGACACCTAGGTGGTGAGCCGGAGGGGGGAGGGGGGGGTTAAAGTTGCGCTTTTTGTGTTTTTCGCTTATATCTCGAAAACGGTGCAGCGGAGGAAAATTTTTTAAATAATAAAATAAAGCTCATGAAATTATCTAAAACTTATATATCATAGGTTTTTTTCGAATTCGCAACCGTTTTCGAGCTACACCTTCGAAAAAAGTAGAATATTACAAAAAAAACCATTTTACCTCACTATATTCATAAAACAATCCATCATATTGTCTACCATATTCGTTTTTTTCATTTTTACTTTGCCACACCCCTCCTTGGATGACCCTCCCTCAAAAAACATCAAGATTAGGGCCTTTGTGTTTATTAAAAAATTAATATATGCATAAATTGAGTTTTTAATTTTTTTTCAATTTATTCTTGCAATAAAAATGTTATACAACATATTATATTACATATTATACTTATATAAATTTAAACTATATCACCATTTGTTCATAAATCATAATTTCCATCCAACTTCTAAAAATATTAATAGCGATTATAAACTTAATGATAGACTATAATATTGTTGGCTAGTAATATATATAGATATAATAGTAAATATTTGGAAATGTTCGAGTGTTCGACTTGTAATTCCGTTACCCGTATGTCTATATAATATTATATGCTTTCATAACATTTTGCAATTTTCAGAAAATGTATATATCATATTCTTGACCCACAACCTTTGTTCGTTCATGTAATAATATATGTGGCCACACTTTTAAGAAATAAAACAGACAAAATTAATGATAATAGGTACACACTTTATTTTACAGATAAGTAGTTCTCAAATAATTCTTAATTTTACATGAAATCATATTTTCATTTTCTTTGAATTTGAGGGCCCAGGTTGTTCATCCATTGCATCTTTGTCGGTAGTAGTGGGTGCCTCACATACAATACAATCTTTGGTACAGCGGCAAAATATAGTTTTTAGTTTAGATTTTTAGGATTTGATTTGATTTTGATGTGTTCAAATCCTAAAAATCTAAACTACATCAAAAATGTTTTTCAAATCCTAAAAATCTAAACTAAAAACTATATTTTGCCGCTGTACCAAAGATTGTATTGTATGTGAGGCACCCACTACTACCGACAAAGATGCAATGGATGAACAACCTGGGCCCTCAAATTCAAAGAAAATGAAAATATGATTTCATGTAAAATTAAGAATTATTTGAGAACTACTTATCTGTAAAATAAAGTGTGTACCTATTATCATTAATTTTGTCTGTTTTATTTCTTAAAAGTGTGGCCACATATATTATTACATGAACGAACAAAGGTTGTGGGTCAAGAATATGATATATACATTTTCTGAAAATTGCAAAATGTAATGAAAGCATATAATATTATATAGACATACGGGTAACGGAATTACAAGTCGAACACTCGAACATTTCCAAATATTTACTATTATATCTATATTCTATATATATTACTAGCCAACAATATTATAGTCTATCATTAATAAGTTTTTAATCGCTATTAATATTTTTAGAAGTTGGATGGAAATTATGATTTTATGAACAAATGGTGATATAGTTTAAATTTATATAAGTATAATATGTAATATAATATGTTGTATAACATTTTTATTGCAAGAATAAATTGAAAAAAAATTAAAAACTCAATTTATGCATATATTAATTTTTTAATAAACACAAAGGCCCTAATCTTGATGTTTTTTGAGGGAGGGTCATCCAAGAAGGGGTGTGGCAAAGTAAAAATGAAAAAAACGAATAGGGTAGACAATATGATGGATTGTTTTATGAATATAGTGAGGTAAAATGTTTTTTTTTGTAATATTCTACTTTTTTCGAAGGTGTAGCTCGAAAACGGTTGCGAATTCGAAAAAAACCTATGATATATAAGTTTTAGATAATTTCATGAGCTTTATTTTATTTTTTAAAAAATTTTCCTCCGCTGCACCGTTTTCGAGATATAAGCGAAAAACACAAAAAGCGCAACTTTAACCCCCCCCTCCCCCCTCCGGCTCACCACCTAGGTGTCAGGACTATTAGTATGTTAGCACCCTAAGCCCCCCGAACAATTTTCTAAAGTTTCGCTAAGTTACCTGCTCACGCACTCTACACCTCATTTTGGGTCATTCATTGACTGGACTAACATTATTTTACAATACATATTATATTATTTTACATTTTTATATTTTATACACATTATTTTACATTTTAAATCTAACCTAAACTTAATAATGTATTATTTGACATTTTCTCTATATTATACATTATTTTACAATACATATTATATTATTTTACATTTTTATATTTTATTTTACATTTAAAATGTAAAATAATAATCATTTATATTCGTAATGTTCGTGTTATTATTATGGTTGTTAATATCTGATTGATTATTATTAATTACATTTGTAATTATCGGCGGCGTACTTGTCCCGATCACACTGTTTACTGCCTTCCATATATAATTATAGGCAGGCTTAGTTTCAGTATCGTTATTATCGTTCGATACATTCGTTTTAAGTTTTTGCGTCGTTGCTTATATTTGGTGTCACCTTGTACGTTTGAGTCGGATCTGAAATCGATGAATTTATGATTGTTGAGGACAAAGGTACTATATTTCGCATTTCTATCTACCTTTGATAACAAAAATAAAACCGGTTAATTCAAGGTCTTTTTGTTACTCTTAGGTAATCCACACCTGCACACCTAGGCACGAGTCGCCACTGCCTTATATAGTAATAAATAAAACTAATGATAAAATTAAAAGACCAGTATCTGAAACATCCTCGTCATAAAAATCACCTACCACGTTTAACACTGCAACCTCTCCAACTGGTTCTAATAAGCACGGAATCGAGAAACCAAAAATAAATTCCCGATCCAATTCCTTCTCACAAGTTGAAGAAAGTAATCTGGAAACCTCACTGAAACCAGCTCAAGAGAATTTTATCAATACCAATGTTGATTCATTATCAATACTTCAATTTCAATATTTAATTGAACATTTCTCAAGAAAGTCGATCAACATACATTCTCTACGTAAACAAGTCAATTCAGATATACCCTCGATTCTAAACATAGTCGATAAAGTTTATCCAAAAATAACTAATCGAGCTTTGAAAATCAAACTCACAAGACTATCTAACCTGTTATCCCTCTCCGACATTAAAACACCAATAAATAGTAACCTATCCGAATGTACACAGTACTACAATCAACAAGACAGACAAAGATCGACGCTTCACTCGACACCGCACTAGGACCAGAAACCGAGGACAATATCAAGATGATAGACTTCCTAAAACCAAATAAATTATACAACTCAATTTACAAATTATGTATACTTTTCAATTATTCTTTTTTTTCAGAATTTTTTATCATAATGTATACCCATTGTAACTAACTTTTGTACCAACTTAGCTGTAACTAATGGCCTGAATGCCGGATTGTATATGTTATTACTGAATCAATAAAAAAAAAATAAAAATATATCTATATATTATATTACATTTTTATATTATTAATATGGGTTTATTATAGTATTATATGGTACCTATACATATAATACATATTTTGTTTTGGTTAACTTGAACATTGAATATTTTGACCTAGATTCAAATAAAAACTTAATATTTTGGCATAAGTAATCTCTGGACGCGATGTATTATAGAGGGCGTGCCTGTACATTGTTCAGTATTATAATTTATAGTAGTTTGACCTATATATAGTGTTTGAAAATTTCATGAAATTTAAAAAAATGAAATATTTCGTGAAATATTTCATGAAATATTTCAAAATATGTGAAATATTTCAGTATTTTAATATATTTTGTTTTATTTTTAAATAAGTTTTATATTTACATATAACTGTCATAAATTACCTTCATCACTATATGGTACCTGTATGTATACCTAACCTTTGGTATTATACATTTAAATTTGTATTCAAAATTTTTAAATATTTTAATGTTTAAATGATACAAGTAGGTATACAATATTATACATGTATATTGTATACTTACTGAATTCTGACATTAGAATTTAGAACACTGAACATTGTGTTAAAAAAATAAATAAATTGTGTTTTTATTTGTGTTAAAAAAATTTCAATGTTTCACGTTTTTGTGAAATATTTCACAACTTAGTGAAATATTTCAAAATGAAAATATTTCATGAAATATTTCTCATACTTCAAACACTACCTATATATAATATAATATATTATAGGTATACCTATATACTAGTCAGAAGTCACTACCTTATATTAACCCCTTTTTCTCAAAATAATAATGATAATCGTCTATATAATATAAACAATCGGTATTAAAACATTATACTAGGATTTTACTTGATTTCACTTAGTTCACGGTTCTATAGACTATAATTGCCATTATAGTTAAGTTAAAAACGGATTTTATTTGTTACGCTTTTGTAAATCTCTTTTCTGCATTTCATTTCCTTGTTAAATTTATGTAAAATTAAATAAAATACATTTTAAATTTAAATTGCTTTTGCTATTCGATTTCTATTGATTCATATTTACATACAATTCGTAGGTACCAACTGAATTATAACTGATATAGGTACAATCTAATAGGTATATAAACAATTGAATAATATAATACACGATTGAATAACTTAACTATTTAATATACAATACATTTAAGTATTAATAAAATATTTAATATGAACTATTATTTTAATAAGTACAAGTTTACTTGTACACAGTACACTCTAATTGAATTCCTCAAGGATTTCTATATAAAAAAAGTTCCAATATGCGACGGCGACATCTCCCTTTTTGTCCAAACAGCACTCCGTCCTTAAATTATTTAAATTATTATAAATTGTTATGTGTATTTATTATCTTTGTTTTCACTTTCTGTGTGAATAACTATTGGTCATATTTTGCCTCATATTATTATCATTTATTCGTATCACTATTATGTTAAGATTTATATTGTTTACCTTTTACGGCCAACGCCCTTGTTGCAAACATATAAAAACATACAACTAATATTAAATAACGAATTGAACAAAGTTTGAGTCATATAGAGTTGGTACATTTAAAGGGAAACCAAGTGCACGGGATCAGCTAGTAAATAATAATTTACCAAAACATTACAACAATTATCGCATAAAAACAAATAAAATATGTAGGTACAGTATAAATAAATAAACAAATTAAAATTAAACGAACTATTAAACACATTTTTTTAAATCGTTTTTTCACATTGAATATGATGACCAGATGACGACAACAAATTGTGACCACCACGCTTACTTTTTAAGTTAAACTTATTACTTATAACTTAATAACGTTATTTTCATAAGTTCTAAGTGTCCATTATAAATACCTTAAATAGGACCTTTTTTAATTACATGTAGGTGCTACACAGTAATCATTTATCATTAGTTAACTACCCCTAATCAATATTTTAAAAAATCAACAATTTAATTTTTAAACATTTTTATTGAGGCTACCTTGGTTTTTGAAAATATCAATTTTTTATTGTTATGTTTAATTTATTTGCTACTGTTTTTATGGTAGCTAATAGCTGTTATTATAATTAATAATTTGTAATCTCTAAATATTATACCCAGTGGCGTATTTAGTATTTTGGGTGATTTATCGGGGGGTGTCCAGAGTTGTGTTATAAATTATATTGAATGAATATCGATATTTTTTCCGATTATTTTATTTTATTGTCCTATAATGGCGTTCGTCCCCAATGTGTTAATTATTATTTAATTTATTTGAATAAATAAGTATTCACGTTATGCACCTGGTACAGTGCCACAGTGGTGGACGGTGGTACGTACCTACAGCACGACGGTAGACGAAAAAATTAATGACAAATTGACAAATAATACCATAATAGTATAATCATTGATTATAAATACGACTAAACAACGACTAAACTTACAATGGTATTATGGCCGATTTCACCAACACAGTTAATCACGGTTAAACTTCGATTACGCTTAATCGGCTGATAACAGATGTTGTACAGTCTATGATTATGGTTAATCAGAGTTTAATCGGCCGAATTTGCCCGTTTAAATATCTGTTATCAGCTGATTAAGCTTAATCATAGTTTAATCGTAGACGGTACAACTGGGCAAATTCGGCCGATTAAACTCCGGTTAACTGTGTTGGTGAAATCGGCCTTAAGGGCCGGTTGCATAAAGACCAATCTGTAAATGTTTTCACGGACCTGTAACTTAATCACTCGTTAACTCGTTAACGGCTTGTAAAAAAAAAAATGAGTTTCATAAAAGATTATTATTATTTTGTATTTTATTGATAACCATAACTACCAAATAAATTATACCACATTTAATTTGATTACAATGATTGCTGATTATATTATTAATACTAATAAAAAAAAATGTGGCTGATAAGAAATTTTAATATTTCTTATCACCATATTTAACGGATCGTTAAAAGTTAACGAACCAAAATCGGACCTGTAGTTTACAGGTCCAATAGCCGATAATTTACAGACCCGTTAACGTTAACAGTCGTTCAAGCAACACCCAATTTTTTTTAACGGATCGTTAGTGCGTTAACGGCTCTGTAAATCGCTAATGAACGTTTATGCAACCCACCCTAAGAGGATGTCACATCCCCGCATGTGTTTCTCCGTTTTACAAATGTACAACATAGCAAAAACTGTTTTGCGCGGCACAACTTTTCTTGCACCATATTTGCTGTAGAAGTAGAACTACCAAATTTTCACAACACGTAAAGAAGAACTTTATCTGTGTAACAGGGTGCTCTTTTTTTTAATAGCAATATCCAATCATTTTTTATAAGCAAATTAAAAAAACAAAATGTTGAGAAGCAAATAACTTTTATTGTATTTATGTTATCTAAAATATGGGCACTCTGTTGCATATACAATTTTCTATCCTATATGTTCACACATTTTGGAGCCACTACTACAAACACAGAAAGATAAAAGTTGTCCCTCGCAAAACAGTTTTTGCTATGTTGTACATTTGTAAGACGGAGACAACACATGCGGGTGTGACATCCTCTTAATAATGAAATTTATAATTCTCTAAACTTATAAACTGTAAACTAGATTAAATTAATATACCTACTACATACGTTCACAATATTTTCGTTGTTATTGTATTTTCACTGCGGCCTGTGGTTATTTTTACAATCGTAATTAACCGGTGAAATTCAAATAATTTCTGGATATCCCCGATAAATTGTAGATAAGTCTCTGTGTCGTCGAATCCAATAAAATTAATTTCAGTTTTGCCGTTTATATAAAAATACCATTTATTTTATAACAAAATAAAAATAGTATAGGTACTGTATACTATAAAATAAATGATAATACCAATTTCCAATATATAAGGACTTTTTTTTTTAAGTTGGGGGGAGTCCAGACATGGATGACCCCCCCCCCCCAAATACGCCACTGATTATACCGTATTCATATTTCATACTGTAGTAGTATATAGAATGACGCGTATATCGGTATTCGGTGTGAATAGTGAATAAGTTCATATAAATAACTTAAAGTTAACCTACATGGTTCACCATACCATGTTTGTACCTGGTATGGTGACTATTACCATTGATTAAATCATAGAACAATATTATGCTACTATTACACGCTATTACCTACTCAGTATACCCGCCGCGAAATAAGAAGATGATTGCGCGGAGGACCGTTTTGCGTTCGTTTCGCACAGCCGGTTTTTGATTGGTACCCCGAAACCCCCGGAAGTGGTCGCAATGACTATCGGTGCGGTGGAGGAAGTTGTTTTGCCTGCGCGAGCGCGACAGTCATCTAGTGATACAACTGAGTAACTGACATTTTCTTGTCTTATAGACAAAAGTCAAAAAAGATCGGGCCACCACTGAATAGTGAATTGTTGTGATTAAGGCGGCTCTAAACGATTGGATTTTTCATGCATTTAGACCAATAAGCTGGCGAAAAATACACATACTTCTAGTAGTCCAATTTCAATTTTGAATACTTATTTGGATTCGTTAGCCTCTTTTCTATGATCTGTAGGAAAAACTTTTTCATATTTTTGTCTAGTTAGTACTTAAAAGTACAAGTTAAATTTGAGAAATCAAGCAGTCATTTGGAACCGTAATATACGTAAATTATCTAAAATATCCAAAATCGGTTTCCTACAAATCATAGAAAAGAGGCTGACGAATTCAAATAATTTTTCAAAATTGAAATTGGACTACTAGAAGTATGTGTATTTTTCGCCAGCTTATTAGCATTTTTCACTGTTGTGAGTGTACAAAAATATTTTTCAAGAGTGATTACGTTGACTTGTGCATGCGCGTACGTGTGCTATTGAACCGTGTGCCCGCAGCCGGGCGATATAAAATCTATTGTTATCGAGTTCGAATTTCTTCGAATTTCACACTAATAAACATTTACGACTAACACATAGATTACGGGCGGCGACGACAAGATTAGAAATTGCCTAAATTGTTCCCCTTAAATAATAGCCACTAAGAGCCGCCTTAACAATTAAAACAATACTATAATATTTTTATGTGTGTGGGAAAAACTTATTTAACCAATAACCGACGGCCCGCGGAGTGGTAATAAATAGACTACCAATAATATTTTTCTAGACGATAAGCTTAAGACATTTTGTTCCATCATTTATAATTTTATTATTTGTCAACACAGATATCTGTACTTACTATATACCTAGATATCTGTGTTTGTCAACCGTACTATTATAATGATTTAGGAATATAAAAAATAATGATAATTTTAAAAATATTAACTAATATTTAAAACATTATATTTTTTAATTTCACTGTTATATTTGTGAAATTGAGTTTTTATTTACTGTACTATTATTACTAAAGTGCACCTACTAATCCACCCGTTTATAAATAAATAAATATTTATATAGCAATATCATATTATAATATACAAATTACAAAGTACCTATTTATCAATATTAACAATAGTTGTTATTTAAAGCTATAGCTGCCCTAAAAATGTAAAGAAAGATATAAAAAATAAAGCTCTAGCGTCAAACAATACACCGGCTCGCCAAATATTTTTTCGAGCCAATCGAAAATGTGGTAGTAGATATTTTAGCTGAATTGCCTAAGGAAGTTCATATTAAACATTCCATTATAGAAACCATCGAAGTTATCACAATCCAAAAGAACCTCAAAACATACAAGAAATTGTTATTCGTGGTAAATAAGATATTATATTATATTTAGGAGAAATACACATTATAGTTAACAATAATTATACCTATTTACTTTTTTTCTTTTTATAGATGAATGGGAATTTATTAATAATGATAGACTATTATTAAGGGACAATGGTCCAAAGGCGTCTGAAAGAATATAGTTATGTTTCCAACAGATGATCATTTAAGATTACTTACAGCATCAGACACCTGCAGGTATTTAGACAGGAATTTCGGATTGTATCTAACATTTGTCTTACAATTATACGTAATAAGGATAAAAAATTTTAGATTCTGAGTGGAACGATGAGTGTATTGATTTTACAATGATGTGTGTTTTTTTTTAAAATTTTAAAATTTATTTTTGAGTCTGTCATCATGGTTTGGGGCAGTAAAACTGCTTCGATTTTCTTCAACAGTATCTTTTTCGATGGGAAAGTGAATCTAGTTGGTGCATTCGGGAGGTAAAATTTTACTCAAATTTTACTGAATGTTTATATTTTAATTTCTATACACCATAAAAATTTGAAAATATTTTGACGCTTTTTGAGCTGTTTATGCCCATGGGCATTGTCAGTTTTCAAATTTTTTATTTTTTTTTCTATAAATATCAAGAAAGTTTTATCTGTTGAGCCAAAAAGTGTATAAATTTAATACCAGGCTGATATATTGTTACAATATCAGTTGAAAAATATTAAAAATACATAAGCACAATTTTTTTTTTTATAGGTAAGAATTTATAGATCAAATTTTTACAAAATGTATCAAATTTAAAATTGAATAATTATTTTGTAGTTAAAAATTTATAAAATGTTCAACTTCTATATCTAAGGATTGAAAATTTAAAACAAGATTCCAACGTTAGTAGTTAATTCTGTTACCAAAAAACCTAAAAACTACATAAACCCAGTTTATTTTTATAGTCATTTTAAGTTCAAATTTGGACGAAATTACATATTAAGAACCTAGAATAACTATTTTAGTTATATTGTTGTGGTTGTATAATATTGTTCTTGGGAACTTGAATTTTTTAGCTGGATTATGACTTCAAATTTTTATTAAATGGATACCAAACTATTAACTCTATTGGAAAATTAAATAAAAGTGATGGAGTTACTATATTTATTAAAGAACCTATTAAATTAACTAATATAAAAGAAAATGTTATATCTAACTGCAATTCAATTGAACTATCACTTGAATATCTCAGCAATAATTTTATAATTACTTGTATTTACAGGTCTCCAAATGATAATATGTACCTGTCTTTTTTTGGATGGGCTAGAAATGTACTTAAATAGTATCAATAAATCCCACCGTTCTATCATTTGCGGCGATATAAATATCGATATTCTTAATCAAAATAATTCTCTTACCTCAATTGAGTATCTAAATATAATGGCATCTAAAGGCTTTATTTCGTGCATAAATAAATATACTCGTGTCTCCAATACGTCACAATCGTGTATAGATCACATGTTTATTAATAATATAGATACGGACAGTGTAAATTCATATATTTTAAAATCTGATGTAACTGATCATTACGCTACTATATTATACATTCAAAATGATGCTAATTTAGCTGATAACACTGTTAAAAAATTATCTGAGATAGGAAATAAAATTAACATAGATCACTTAAATATGCTCATTAGCATTGAAGATTGGGATAATTTACTATGTAATAACGACGTAAATAAAGCATATGAAACATTTAATAACATAATTAATCAACTTTTTTCCCTATCATTATATAATATTACTGGACCATATAAAAATAATAATAATAATAAAAAGCTTAAAGAATGGATTACACATGGTCTAACAGTCTCAATCAGAAATAGAAATAAACTATCTTCTAATTTACCTAATAGACCTTTTGATAGGGAATTAAAATTATCTTATACTCGGCATCGTAACCTACTAAATAATTTAATAAAAAAAAGCAAAAATTTTACATTACCAAAAAAAAATAATGGCAGCTGGTAATGAATCTAAATCTATTTGGAGAATCTTAAAGGAAGTTACAGGCAAAAAAAGTAATCCATATAACATTAAAGGTATATGATACCTTAATATATAATGCAAGAGACATTTGTGACACTTTTAATAGATTCTTTGTCAGAGTAGGTAGTGATATTGAAAATAATATTAGATCTAAAGAATTTGTCGAAAAACCATGGAAAGCCTTAAACAACAAGTGTGATAATCTGATATTGCAGATTCAATTTTTTTTAAGCCAATAAATGTTGCTGAAATCGAGAAATATATTAATAAAATTAAAGATAGTACCTCATTTTTTGAGCATGGATTAACTAATTATATCTTAAAAAAAAACTGCTATGACAATATCTTACCCTTTATCTTATCTTTTTAATTTGTCTATCTCACAAGGAGTATTCCCCTCTTGTTTCAAAAAATGTGTTGTGTTACCTATATTCAAATCTGGTGACCCCTTGGATTGTGGTAATTTTCGCCCTATTGCGCTATCTTTATCTATATCTAATATCTAAAATATTAGAAAAGTGTATTAAGAGTAGGATACTGCTATTCCTGAATAAAAATGAGTTTTTCTCAAAAAACCAGTTCGGATTTTTACCTGACAGATCAACCAATGATGCTCTATTCCTGTTCAACAAAGTCCTGCATGACAATTTAGATTCCAATAATAAAGTTTTAGGTATATTTCTTGACATAAAAAAAGCGTTTGATAGTGTCAATCATGCTATACTTCTAAAAAAGCTATACCAGGCTGGCTTTAGAGGAAATATTTATAATCTAATGCAATCATACTTATCAAATAGGACACAATTAGTAAGAATAAATAATACATACAGTAACCAATTACACATTTCGCATGGTGTTCCTCAAGGTACCGTTCTAGGTCCCATTTTATTTATTATTTATATAAATGGCTTATTAAATTTGAATGTTAATTCTAAAATTATTAGTTATGCTGATGATACTGTAATTCTTGTAACAGATAAATCCACTGATTTGTTATACTCTAATGCTAACAGAATTATAAACAGTGTTAAAGTATGGTTTGATAACAATCTATTAGAGTTAAACCTTAATAAATCTAAATATATACTTTTTAATAGTACTTCTGAATTTAACTTATACAATAAAATAACCGTTCACTCAGTGCAATGTAATAGAACCTGTAGTAACTGTATAATATTGGAACAGGTTAACATTATAAAATACCTACTTAGGTATAACCATTGACAGTAAGCTAAAATGGGCCTCTCATATAAATAATTTAACAAACACCGTTAGAAAATTTTTCTTTATTTTTCATGATGTCAGGTTCTTATTTAATATTCACATCAAATGCTTACTATACCTATCCTTAACTCAATCTATTGTTAATTATGGTATTTGTATCTGGGTTCAAGCATATGATTCACATACTTATCGGCTTAAAATCACACTCAATAGGTTAATTACATTTTTATTATTGAGACCTATATATGTATTATAGTAATGTTTCTGCTTATTTAGAACTTAATGTTTCATGCTTACAAAATTTATACTATAAAAATATCCTATTAAGCTTATACAGATTTAAGCATAATCTAGCTTGAGTTAATCACTCATATAATACTCGATATAAAGAGAATATTAATATTTGTGTAATTGTGTGCCTATTTCTAAAAAACAATTAGGTCAAAAAAGTTCTATATCCACAGCATCTCTGATATGTAGACAGCTGAATATTAATATTTATAAATACAAAAATATATGTATATTTAAATCTTTTCTGAAAACTTTAGATCTCACATAATTAAATTTGTGATAAAATGTCTTAATTGATATAAGTTTTGCGATTATACCGCACTATGTTAATTGATTTAAATATGTCTTTGATTATACCGTTTTACTAAAAATGTTTTTCTTTTTTTCTTAGTTTTACTTATGTAAATCTTATAATAATTTGTATTATCTTTTTTCCAATCTTGTATTGTACTCAAACTTTTACACCCCCCGAAACAAGCTTATGCTTAAAGGGGAGTAGCAAACATTGTGTCATATATATTTATTCTAATATTTTATGTAAATGTATATTGTTTTTGCTAAAATAAACTTATATATATATATTTAAAGTACACAGTACAGTAACTTGAACTAACTTGAAAAAAGTTGTTGATGAACATCACGAGATTGATATCACAAATTTTACGAAGTTTTTGGAAAGTTTAAAAACTGAATTCGAAAGACGCTTTGCTGATTTCAGAAAAATCAGAAACGTTGTACAACTAGGTATTGAACAGTAGTTTTACTCTGCAGCCTGATGGTGAATGGATTAACGAAGCAGAAAATGTTTTCAAATGCAACAGAGCACATCTTCAAATGGAAATAATTGAATTTCAATTAGATGGTGTCCTAAAAAATTTGTATAATGAAAAGTATTCAAAAACTGAAATTGATTCTACATAATATGATGAATTTTGGTTGAAATATGTATCTGAAAAGAAATACCCGACGTTGAAATTATTGACAGTGAAAATGTGTACAATGTTTGGCTCCACATACGTCTGTGAGTCTGCTTTTTCAAAAATGAATTATATCAAAAACAAATTCCGATCCCGACTCACCAACGAACACCTTGAAATTATGATGAAGATGGCTACCACAAACCACAACCCCGACTTAAAGCAGCTGGTTGAAAGCAAGATCTGCCATTTTTCTCATTAAAAATATTAATTAATAATTGTGTCATATATTTATTTAATTTAATTATATTTTCATTAGTTTTAGTTACATAATAATTAATAAGTGTACCTATATATTTTTTTTTTAGAAATAAAATATTTTTGACCAACCGGCATATTATAATAAATATTATGTACTTTGAATTTTTATGGCCTTCGAGAATTTTCCGAATTCTTAATGTGGCCCGCGGTAAATATTAATTGGTGACCCCTGCAGTACACTATTATATCTATGATAGTATATCAGGGTTTGTTGTTGATGTATAACACGTTATAAGCACCTAATGGATATTGTGATATGATCAATTTGGAATTTATTATAGGTAGGTACCTATTATAGGTCAATTTTTTTTAATACCTACCATAGAATATAGATAAGTATATAATATGTCTAATACCTAGGCTGACATACCGTCTCCGCTAAGAATCGTTTTTAGATTCTGAGTGAAACGATGAATGTATTGATTTTACAATGATGTGTGTTTTTTTTTTTATTTTTTATTTTTATTTTTATTTTTTTATTTTTGTGTCTGTCATCACGTTTTAGGACAGTAAAAGTGCTTGGATTTTCTTCATCAGTAGCTTTTCTGATAGGAAAGTGAATCTAGTTGGTACTTTGGGGGGTCAAAAGTATAAATTTCCCAGTAGTTTTCACAAGCGCCGGGAAAAACAACATAAAAATTAAGGAAAATCGGGAATTTTTACGCAAAATTGGTTTTCCAAAAAATCGATTTTGGTTTTTGGTGTAACTCTGAAACAAATGAACGTATATACATGAAATTTTCACTGGTTGTTTATATTTGCATTTTCTATACACGATAACATTTTCAAAATATTTTGATTTATTTTGAACTGTTTAGGGACATTTTCATTTTCCATTTTTTTTTAGTTTTTTTTCTAAAAATATCAATAAAATATTATTTGTTGGTTGCGAAAGCTTGAAAATTTAATAGAAGGCTTCTAATTTATTGTTTCAAAGGCAGATGAAAAATATTAAAAATCCTTAGTCACAATTTTTTTTTATAAGCATTTAAAGTTCAAAAATTGACAAAATATGGAAAAATCACGAAAATTAGCAAATTATTTTGAGTTAAGAATTCGTAAAAATTTTTCTTTTTAAATCTAAGATTTGAAAATTAAACACAAGATTCCTTAAAAGATTATCTACCTTTATCAAAAAGAAAAATGTCTATAAGAAAGTCAAATTAAATTTTTATGAGCGTTTGAAATTCAAATTTTTACAACATTGAATATTCACTCGATTTCCCATGTAGCGATTTCCTTATTTTGTTGTAATTCAAAAACAAATAACTGTAGATAAATGAAAATTTCACTGAATGTTACCACAAATACTTACCTACATCTTGACTTTGAAAGTGCAGTTATTGAAGCAGAAAAAGAAGCTATTAAGTCATTGTGGTGTTCATATAAATGTTACAGGTGGCTTCTATCATTTGTGTCAACCAACGTTCCGGAAAGTACAAGAACTGGGACTTGCCCCGTAGCCCCGATGTACATAGGAGTTGAAGAATTTCGGACACATT
Source organism: Macrosiphum euphorbiae (assembly GCA_949089665.1). Classification (NCBI taxonomy): domain Eukaryota; kingdom Metazoa; phylum Arthropoda; class Insecta; order Hemiptera; family Aphididae; genus Macrosiphum; species Macrosiphum euphorbiae. The sequence continues at coordinate 73,415,490 of CARXXK010000001.1, read as the reverse complement.
GTGGAATGGTTGACGCAATTGCATTCTTTCCTTTTGCACCTTGTAAAAGGAGGAATGATGTATTAAAAAAAAAATGTACTCTCCGTTCTATAATTTTATTAGATTATTTTGATGCATTTTAAGTTAATGGCAAATATCGAAGTATTGGAAGTGATGAAAATAATATTAGGTTTCGAAAACTACCACCAATGTACCCACCAGATGTATGGAATGTAAATGAAACTACCATCAATAACTGTAACAGAACCAACAACATTGTTGAAGGATGGAACAATAAGTTCCCAAAACTAGTTAAAAACCATCCCACAATAGGAAACTGATATGAAAAATATTAACGCCGATCGAGCCAAGTAAGCAATAGATGCTTAGGTGAACCCCAAGAGAGTACTGAGGAGCACAAAAAGAGGCTACAATAAAACTGTAAACATCCGTTTAAAGAATTAGTTAAAACTTAAAAGGCAAAATAAAGATCATATAACCATTGGAGAATTTTTGACAGATGTGAGTAATAATATACGCAAGAGAACGGATTAGCTTTTTTATTACATACCTATAATATATTATATTATTTTTATTTTATGCGCAAAAGATTTTTTATATTTTTACTAATATTTGTAACTATCATAATTATTTTTATTTTATGCGTAATCGATATATGTGTTCAAGATAATATTATAATAATTATCATTTAAATTGTATATATTGTTTTACTGTTATTCATCATTATTGTTGACAGCTGTATCCAACAATTAGGTATAGATTTGAGGATTTTCTAGATAATAGAGGTACCTACCTATAGATTGTTTATTTCAAATAAAACCAAATATCAATAAAATTGTATTTGTTGGGCCAAAAAGCGTAAAAATTTCTTACAAGTCTCCTGGTATATTGCTTAAATAGCAGTTGAAAAATATTAAAAATACTTATGCATAAATTTAGATTCTGAGTGGAACGATGAATGTATTGATTTGTAAATGTGATGTGTTTTTTTTTTTTTTAATTTTTAAATTTTTATTTATTTTTGTGTCTGTGTACACGATACGTAATCGAAATAATGCTTCGATTTTCAACTTCAGTATCTTGTTCGATTTGAAAGTGAATATCGTTGGTGCTTGGGGATGTCAAAATTTAAAATTCCCAGTAATTTTCAAAAGCGCCAAAAAAAAAACAAAAGAAAAATTGAGGAAAAACGAGAATTTTTCTTTTTAAATCTAAGATTTTAAAATGTAATACAAGATTCCTTACAAGTTTGTCTACCTTTATCAATAAAAAAATCTCTACCGGAAAGTCAAATTACATTTTTATGAGAGTTCGAAATTCAAATTTTTACAACATTGCAGGATATTCACTCGATTTCTCATGTAGCGTTTTCCTTATTTTGTTGTAATTCAAAAACGAATAACTGTAGATACATGAAAATTACACTGAATGTTTAAATTAGCATTTCTTATACACCATACAATTTTTAAAATATTTGACTCTTTTTGAGCTGTTTACGGACATTGACAGTTTTCAATTTTTTTAGTTTTTTTTTTCTATCAATATCAATAAAGTTTTTTCTGTTTGGCCAAAAAGTGTAAAAATTTAATACAAGGCTCCTGATATATTGTTACAATATCAGTTGAAAAATATTAAAAATACATATTCACAATTTTTTTTATAAGCATTCAATGATCGAATTTTGACAAAATTTATCAAATTTAAAATTAAATAATTATTTTGTAGTTAAAAACTTATAAAATGTTCAACTTTTATATCTAAGGATTGAAAATTTAAAAAAGATAACAAGTAAGTAGTTAATTCTATTACCAAAATAATCTAAAAAATACATAACACAGTTCATTTTTATAGTCATTTTAAGTTCAAATTTGGACGAAATTACATAATAAAAAACCTAGAATAACTATTTTAGTTATTTTGTTGTGATTGTATAATATTATTCGTGGGTACTTGAAACTTCTAAAGTGTACTAATGTACTATTATATATCTATGATAGTATCAGGGTTTGTTGTTGATGTATAACGCGGTATAAGTACCTAATGGATATTGTGATATGATTAATTTGGAATTTATTTTAGGTACCTAATTATAGGTCAACTTTTTGTTTAATATCATAGATATGTATATAATATGTCTTATACCTAGACTGACGTACCGTCTCCGCTCAGAATCGTTTTTCTTATACAATGATATTATATCGTTGAATTCAAATTTAATAGCATCCATTATACAGTGACCTACTTGTAACCTACTGTACAGCAGAGCGACATCCACTTGCCCACCTTTTTTTTTATATATATAATTGGTCCCGAGTATCGGCATCTATCATTTATGGCTTATGCTATATAAAAAAATTTTTTCTTCTAATTATTATTGTGTATATACTATATAATAATATATATTGGCCTGCTGAAAATTTTTTTGGCCTGCCCTGATGTTAGCATACCTTTCAAAAAGTTGAAATGACGCCCCTGGTCTCCGCTCAGAATCGTTTTTCTTATACAATGATATTATATCGTTGAATTCAAATTTTATACCATCCATTATACAGTGACCCACTTGTAACCTACTGTCCTACTGTACATCAGGCACCATTTTTTTTTTATAAGCATTTAATGTTCGATGTTTTACAACATTTATCAAATTTTAAATTTAAAAATGATTTTGTAGTTAAAATTTATAAAATTTTCAATTTTTATAGCGAGCCTGAGACCGATACTATTCGACCCGACGACACACCACACACATGTGTTTTCTTGAACGATTGTTTTATATATTTTATACATTTTACCAATAGGTATATGTATATATATCATTACACACGTCCTACACCATTGAATAATACATATAAGAACCTTGCACTCAAATTTGTTTCTTAACAAAAGTTAACAGGTAAAGTTAAACTCGGGTTAACTGGCCGAATTTCCCCGGTTAAATATCTGTTATCAGCTGAATAAGCTTAATCGAAGTTTAACCGTAGACCGGTACAACATTGTTCTATTGTAAAACTGGCCCTGAGATTTAAGAATATCATTTTTATGAAATATACAGAATAGAAATATATATATATATATATATATATATATATTATATATAGAAATCTGTGATCATAGAATATAGATAAATATATGTATAAATATAGACATATTATTGTCTATGTGTCTGTGATCTATGACCATCATGAATGCCATGAACAACTGTCAACTACATAATATCAAGGCTTTTTGTTACGGATGCTGGGTATACCACTGAGATAAGACCGTGATTAGCTATTATATTTCTACCATGAACTTAGTTCATGATTGATACCACCTTGGACCTTGTGGCGTAGTATCGTACCGTACTACTGGTAGGTACTACCGAGTACCGAGAGCACGGCTTGAACAAAATAAAAACCGACCATTTAGTATTTACCATGATAAAATTATCATTTTAATTACTACCTATCTATATTTATATAAATGTATTATAAACTAGTTTATGCCTTAAGACGGGTTTCCACTAAAGACCTGCAAGGGCCGGGCAGGCCTAACCCGGTCCTTAAAAAGCCGGGCCCTTAGTGACATTGGACCAGGCCGTGCCTATGAAATAAAATAAAGGGTTGGACCGGGCTTTTTAAGTCTTGGAATTTTATTCCGGACCGGGCCTGGGTTTTTTTTTGTGCAATTATTCGGGCTGGACTTCGAATAATAAATCAAGGGTTGGACCGGGCTTTTTAAGGCGGCTCTAAACGATTGGATTTTTCATGCATTTAGACCAATAAGCTGGCGAAAAATACACATACTTCTAGTAGTCCAATTTCAATTTTGAATACTTATTTGGATTCGTTAGCCTCTTTTCTATGATCTGTAGGAAAAACTTTTTCATATTTTTGTCTAGTTAGTACTTAAAAGTACAAGTTAAATTTGAGAAATCAAGCAGTCATTTGGAACCGTAATATACGTAAATTATCTAAAATATCCAAAATCGGTTTCCTACAAATCATAGAAAAGAGGCTGACGAATTCAAATAATTTTTCAAAATTTAAATTGGACTACTAGAAGTATGTGTATTTTTCGCCAGCTTATTAGCATTTTTCACTGTTGTGAGTGTACAAAAATATTTTTCAAGAGTGATTACGTTGACTTGTGCATGCGCGTACGTGTGCTATTGAACCGTGTGCCCGCAGCCGGGCGATATAAAATCTATTGTTATCGAGTTCGAATTTCTTCGAATTTCACACTAATAAACATTTACGACTAACGCCGTGTCCTAGGTGAATCCGACAAATGCGATAATCGTTATACGACGCGACCGATGCGATTCTTAAAATAAACAAAATAACCCAAACAAACGGAAGTGGCCTACGTGACACGACAAATACGACCGATGCGTCCGATTTTTCGTATGCGTTTAGTCGTACGAATTGAAAAACAAAATAGTTTGTTTTTGGTCGTTGCGTCGTGCGATTCATTCGTATCCATGGAGTTATTAATTTCAGAAGTACAAAAAAGAAAAGTTCTATGGAATAAATGGGACAAAAAATATAAAGACAGGGTAGTTTCTGACAAGGCATGGGATGAAGTAGCTAAAATAACAAAAATGACAAGTACGTATTGTAAATTTAATATACCTATTTGATTGACCACATTATATTAAATACTTAGATACATAGAGGCTAGAATATATAAAATAAAAAGTACTATTAACTTATACAAATATTATATTTGTTTAAGAAAAATAATCTTAAATATAAAATACTTATCAATTAAAACTTTAAGATAAGATATGACGAAATTGATAGAAATTCTATGCAAAATTCTACTTATATAATAATAAAATAAACTAATATAAATAATAAGTTACATACCTTGCAATTATTATAAACACTTATTTTTACGCTAATTTATTCATTTTAAAAAAATCTACAAACGTGTTTCTTACATCAATTGCAGAACGCGAAGCACGGTTATTGGATCTACCCCCATGAAGTCCCAACATAGCATTGTTTTTTTCACGTACATTTTTATTCAAATAGTCTGACAGGTGATTTTGACATGGCGATATTTCTTTCTCTTTATCAATTATCACATTGTGTAATATGCAAATGGCTTTAACGATGTGATCTGCATTTTCGACTTTAGTTTCTATTGCTTTAAGAAGAATTCTAAATTTTGAAGATGCAATACCAAAAGCACATTCGACCGTCATCCTTGCTCTTGAAAGTCGATAATTATAATATGATTTGTGGTCGTCCAACTGCTTTCTTGGAAACGGTCTCATAATATTATTTCTCAACGGAAAAGCTTCGTCTATAATAAATACATATGGAACTTTCTGATTTGAATTCGGTAAATTACATGGACTCGGTAGCTTAAGAGTACCATTTTCAAGACGTTTATAAAACGATGTATTACACAAAACACTGCCATCACTATCTTTGCCGAATGAACCAACGTCGATCATTAAAAATTTAGAATTGGCGTCGGCGACAGCCATTAAAACAATTGAAAAATACTGTTTGTAATTATAAAACATACTACCAGAATTGTGAGGGCATTTTATTCTAATATGTTTCCCGTCAACACTTCCAACGCAATTTGGAAAATTCCATTGTGTGAAAAATTCATTAGCGACACTTTTAAAATCATCAACTGTAGGAGTAGGCATATGTTTTTTTTTTAATGCATTCCAAATAGCGATACATACTTCGATGACTATATTTGATACAACAGTCTTTGAAATTCGAAATGTTAGCGCTAACTGTCGAAATGCTAATCCTGTGGCCAAGTATCTACATAAAAATAATAAAATAAGTATTATTTTTTAGAATACCTTTATTTTTAATAATATTTTAATGATCCGATACATTTCAAAACCAGGACATTATTAATGTACAGTTTCAAGGTTTCAAATAAAAATAAAAATTCTATTTTAATTAGAATTAATTAGCTATTAATTAAACTTTAATAAATTAATTAATTGAAAAAAATTCATATAAAGTAAAAAACTACATATATAGAAAATAAAGTTTGAAATAATCAATATAATATGTATATATATTTTATATATATGCAGGACAGTAAAAATGTTTGGATTTTCTTCAACAGTAATTTTTATGATAGGAAAGTGAATCTAGTTGGTACTTTGGTGGGTCAAAAATAAACATTTCCCAGTAGTTTTCAAAAGCGACGTGAAAAACAAAAGAAAAATTAAGGAAAAACGGGAATTTTTACGCAAAATCGATTTTTAACAAAATTGATTTTTGTTTTTGTTGTAATTAAAAAATGAATGACTGTAGATACTTGAAAATTTCACTGAATGTTTGTATTAGTATTTTCTATACACGATAAAATTTTGAAAATGATTTGACTCTTTTTGAGCTGTTTACGGACATTATCAGTTTTCAATTATTTTTAGTTTTTTTATCTATAAATATCAATAAAATTTTATTTGTTGGGTAAAAATGCGTGAAAATTTAAAACAAGGTTCCACGTAAATAGGTTATATATAAATTACTTTATTCACAATAATATCATCAAATATACTTGGTAATATCATAAGCTGACTGACCGTTTTCGCTCAGAATCGTTTTTCTTATACAATGATATTATATCATTGAATTCAAATTTAACACCATCCATTAAATTGACCCACTTGTAACCTACTGTACAGCTGAGCGACATCCACTTACCCACCTTTTTTTTCATTGCTTTTACTTCGCGTTAGTTTATTAATTTTATAAATAATTTAAAATTTAGAGGAAGACGTGAAAAAAAAATGGAGAGGTTTACGGGACACATTTTTGAGGGAAAAGAAAAAAGTTAAAAAAAGTCGTTCCGGAGATTCACAAGAAGGCGCTGAGGTGTATTTAGGAAAATGGTCCCATTATAAATTGATGATGTTTTTAAAAGACACAACTAATCCGAGAATTTCAGATGGTAATATTTCAGGCGAAGAAGATTCACTTCAAGAATGTCCTGACACTGATGGTGGCCATGATAATGATATAGACCATATTGATAACGATGACTCAAATACTATGAATATATTTAATGTGTCGGAAACTGAAACAGAAACTAGGCAAAGAATTGAATGTATTCCAATATTTGAATCATGCAGTACACCATCAATATCAATGTCAACAACAAACTTATCTAGCAATTCTGATCACACACTACCTCGCAAGAAAAAAAAAATGAAGATAAATATTTAGAAGATTTACTGAACATTGAGAGTCAAAAAGTGACATTTTTAAAGCAGTCTTATAACAATAATGTAACCACTTCAGAAATCGATGAAGATATGTCATTTTTTCAGTCTCTAATTCCATATTTTAAAAAATTAGATCCAATCCAAAAGCTTCGAGTTAGAAATAAGTTTCAAAATATTTTAATAGAAGAACTATCTCCGATTCGAGAACAGGTATTAAATGTTTCAAATATACCACCATACATCGCAGAATCTACTCCAGATCCTCAACTATCAGTTTCATCATACAACGCTCAGCAATATACTTCACAAGAACCAGGTTATCATTACATTCACTCATCTAATGTTCAATAAAAATTCAATTTACATTTGTTACATTTTATTTTATTTAAAAAAGTAGAAAAGTCATCTGCAAATACCTACAAACCTACCTATTCGTTTTTTTTATTTGTAATTGAAGGGAAAAGTATTTTTTTAAGAATTTGTTTTATTATTATTATAATTCTCAGTGAAGGTACACTGAATTATTATTATTTGTTTAACTTTACATATTTGACAATCATATTGTTTATTAACTATTTCTATTATATACCTATATTAAGTTTTTGTTTTTTTAATATATAGGTTAATAAACTTGTAATTAAATTAAAAATGGCATTATTTACTTACCTGATCGTTACAACTAATCTTTCTTCGATTGGTATAGGATCTTGAAAATTTGTATATTTAAGGCCAAATTCTGGTCTTATCATTTCTACTAAGTAGTCAAATGTTTCAACGGTCATCCTGGTATACGATCGAAACAAAACGTCATTATTCCGGAGTTGATTATATAAATGGTAAAACTTTCCAAAAACTAAACGATCTTTTAAAATGTCTGAATTGGTATGAAACGATCTTTTCATTTTTTTATACCTGAACATATAAATGTTAATAATTTCACATTTACCTACTATACATTTTTATTACAATTTATTACATACCTTCTATATAATAAATACTTAAGTGCTGTATTTTCAGTTAGAACCATTTTATTTAATAAACTTAATGGCAGAGACATATTTAACCAACACTGTAGTCTGTATATGTAGGTATAATGTATATATATTAATAATACAACTTTAGGATTTTAGAACTTAAGTATATTAGGACACGACCGTTTGGCGTTACTGCACTGCTGCATATGCCACTAGAAGTGCGATCCCCTGCAATATTATCGTATTCGTCGTATTTACATAGGACACCACCGCGACAATCGCATTGACGGACGGCAACGCGATTCGCATCGGTCGCGTCGTATAACGATTATCGCATTTGTCGGATTCACCTAGGACACGGCGTAACACATAGATTACGGGCGGCGACGACAAGATTAGAAATTGCCTAAATTGTTCCCCTTAAATAATAGCCACTAAGAGCCGCCTTAAGGATTTGTCTTCGACAATAAATAATCACAATTTAAAATAATAAATAATAATGATAAAAACCGACGTTGGTACAGAATATAGATACCTACATAATATAGAGTATACTCTATATGGATAGTAGATACAATCACAATGAATATAATAATATATTGATTGGTGGGTATAATAAAGCTATACCATATACCATAATAATATTATATTTTTTTTTCACAATATTTTTTGGACCAGACCGGGTCGGGCTTGAGGATAAAATTGATGGACCAGACCGGGCTTTTTACGAGCTTGGCATTATTTTCGGACCGGGCCAGGGCTTTTTTTCACAATTTTTTTTGGACCGGGCCGAGCCGTGCCTGAGGATAAAATTGATGGACCGGACCGGGCCGAAAATGTACGGCCCTTGCAGTCTTGTAGCCTGTAGGTCTATAGTTTCCACACGTACACGTTCACGTGCATACAAATCCTTTGCTGTGATTGGTCGGTTATGTTAAATTACCACACGGTTAACCCACGATACTGTGTTGTTGGACTTCGCTGAACATTTTTCGTGTACACGGCAAAAGTGTATAGTGGAAACATGTCTGGAAACCCTCCTTTATATGTATTATTATATCAATCCACCTTGCCGTATTTATTTTTCCCTATAATATTAATTATCCATCATTCATACTATCATAGTGGACACCACGGTTATCTGTTTGCTCGCAGTTTATAGATAAGATATTACGAATAATTATTATTTGTTACATCATCATACTTTTATGGTTGCTGGTTATCATTTATCGAAAGAATTACAAGTATTTACTATTTACAACCGTTGTCATAAGCATAACATGATCACGTTTATTAATTGATTGTAACAAAATTACGAAAGACGATGAAATAACGAAACTACGAAAGTGCTTAATAGTTAATATTATATTTATATCACAGATTAAATCTATACTTCTGTGTCTGTACTCTGTTGTTTGTGATGTATCAAGTATACCTGGTAATCCGGTAGATAATAATTATGCTTAATAGCTTTATCCGCGTTTAGTTAATATTATATATGATCGATTATCGGTATTCGAGGTCATGTTTAGATAAAGCTATGAGAAAAGTAAGTAATCTGATTTAAAAAAAAGTGTAGTTTTTATCAATGCACAATTTTTTAATAATTTACAAATAGTCAACAGATGTACCATTAATTTAATAATATTCTATTTCTATTTATGTATTTATTTATTTATCTTATCTTAAATAGGTACCTACTCGAGTTAATATTATGGATTTAAATAATACACTATGGTGTAACGTGTCTTACATTTTTCATACAAGTTTAAGTACTACAAGTATTGTATACATACATGTACAATTGAATGCTTTATGTGATTCTTAACAGCAGTCTGCTGAACAACTATACAAATATGTGCTAATAGACCAATTCAAAAATATTTTTTAAAATGGAGAAATGGTTGATTCAATCTATATGGATTGCTGTGTTTGGATTTTTGAAAGAATTTCGACCTGAAGATCCTTACATCACTCAATACTTGACAAATCCACCAATGAATTTTACAAATCAAGAAGTGAGTGTATTTTAATATAAAAATATTTAAAGTAAGTCTTATTTATTCATCACCAAATTGGATGTTTCTAATTATATTTTGACTAGGTAATTCAAGAAATATTTCCAGTGTCAACTTATACTTGTCTTGGCTTAACAATTGTTATGTTTTTGGTTACTGATTATTTACGTTACAAACCAATTGTTATTCTGAATGCTTTATCAAGTTTTACTGTACAAATATTTTTGATTTTTACTCGAACAAAGACTGACATGAAGGTGGGTAAGTCATTAAATAATTATTTAAAAATGTAATAATTACATTACATTTCCTACTGTTGAAAAGGCTGCTGAAATGTCTTAATTGTATATAGGGTTTTAATTAATTTAGGTATTTATATAGGTAAATTATATGCTGTTATTAGAATACTTATTATCTATTACTATTATTATACTTATATTTATACTTGCAAATATCTAATAATTATTTTAAAGTAATTTGTAGTAAATATGTAACTTATTATATAGACATTACAATTTTATTTTTACTCTTATTGAAGTATTTAACCTAACTTTAATTATAAGCTATCGTGGACATTAAAAGATAAAATATATATACCTTTTCTCCTCAAGAGAACGATGTAACCACATGGTACTATCCATTCCCACTTTTATTTTTTTTTGATATTTTAATTTTAAAATTACAACCAATTTTAAATTTTAAAATCAATTTATTAATTTATCGATTATAGCTAGCCCCAAATTTAAAGTATAAGATTTTTACTTGGAGTACTACATAATATTCACACCTTTAAATTTGGTAAAATGGATTCTTATGAATATAAAATTGTCTATGCTATCCACGGCTATCCATTAATAAGGTGAATACAGTAATGGTGGGCATGAAATCAGAAAATATCCGGATATCTAAATCCGAATTGGAATCAAATTCTTATCTAGATTTTCCGATTTATCAGGGTTCATGGATTTGGTTCTTATGTGATTTATAATTGTTTTTAATATATCATAAAATAAATTGTTTTATTTTATTGTAATGGAAATATGTTATAAAATTAAAGTTATTAAAATATAAAAGTGAGTCAATGATCAGCATATTTGGATAAGTCCTTGAAATCCGGATTTAACAACTCCGAATAATTCTGATTTTTGAAATCCGAATATGCCTACCACTAGAATAGATAGAAAATAGAAAACAAATAAATAAATGACGTCCTCTTAATCATACAATTTTGTAATATAAATATATATTACATACATTTTATTAGAAAACATAAATTATAATTTAAAATCTCTAGCTTACTTATTCCATTTATTTTATTTTATCGTCAATTAATAGATAAAATAGTATTTCTAATATAACTGTTGTTTTATGTAGATAATGGAAGTATTTTACGGTACAATGACTGCCTGCGAAGTTGCATACTATACATACGTTTACTCAAAAGTAGATAAAAAATATTATAAAACTGTTTCCAGCCACATGAAAATGGCATGTCTCATAGGCCGACTTGTATCGGCATTGCTTGCTCAAACATTGATTGATAACCATATATTAACTGTACCGCATTTAAATCATTTGACATTAGCTGGTACGACATTTTGTTCTTATTTAGAGGGTTGTAATGAATTAATTGTACATTTTTATTTAATTACAGGTGCAACTGCATCAATATTTTGGGCTTTTGGATTACCTTCAATTAAAAGTAGCTTATATTTTCATCAAAGCCCTGAACATACATACATAAGAAATAGTACAGGTAAAAAGACACATGTTCTTCGATAAAATATAATGTTTATAATATGTCTGGCTAATTTTATTGTTTGTTTCATAAGCTTAAAATATACAGTAGTACATGACTTATTGATTATAAATATAATGCATCATTTTCTAATAGTTTTCTAGTTGAAGTAAATATTAGTGCTTAACAATTAATAATTTTGAAATAATTCAATAACATTTTTAATCTAAGATGAATTATAGCTAAACTATACCTGATGACAGTGGTACACCCAAGACCGGGGATTGCTCCCCCTTAATTATTTTTGATGTTAGATTATACATTATTATAGTTTATTGTTGTATCACAAATATATTACAATTGCAATGTTTTTTTTTCTCCAAAATTCCTTATCATGTTAGATACTGATTTGACCAAGTCCCTGCCGGGGCGAGTAGAAACTTTATACCCCCTGCCACTCAGGTTTGTTATCTCACCGCCATCCATAGTAATAAATACATTGTGTAAACATAAAATATTGAGTTTATTTATTGATATTTATTAATCTAATAAATTCTAATTGGCAACAACACGGATTTCAACATAATCAAGTTAATCATAGATACATTTTTGTGGATCCTAACTCAGGAGGTCACACACAAAATATTGAGGAAATGTGGGGTGCGGCCAAATGGGGAAACAAAAAATGTAAAAGAACAGATAGGAATTTTTTAGACTCGTACATGGCGGAATTTATGTGGCAATTAAAACTAAATAATAGTGATCCGTTTGAAACAATTTTAAAAGATGTAGCAGGATTTTGGGAATCACAGAAAGCCTAAACATTTTATACATTTTATACATTTTTCAACATTATGTCATTATTTTATATTCATACAATGTATTTTTATTATTCCATTTTTTAATTTTAATTTTTTTATTATTATATTATTAATATTAAATAAACTTATTATTTTATATTTATTCAATGTATTTATTACTATGGATGGCAAGGAAATAACAAACCTGAGAGGCGTGACTATAAAGTTTTCACTCGCCCCGATGGGGCTATAACAAACCAGTACCGATACTGATAAATAGTTATGCATGAGAAGGTTTGTGGCAATCGCCAATCAATTATTTCAATGAAAATTATTTTTAGTTTTATATATTTGCAGTTAGGTTGGGCAGATGTAGGCTGTTGCCTTTGATGAATTATAAGTATCAGCAATAATAATAACTATTATTATTTATTACTGTTGACCGTCAATGCCATGAAAATCGAATTAGTCTTAATTGTGTATTTGTATGTAAGGAGAAGTAGGACAATTTGTAAGCCACCTCCAAATAAAATCCCGAGTTCGTGCCTGCCTGATGATAAGTAAATATTTTTAATATAAGATATTTTTTATTATGGAATATACTAAGAGTTAGCTATTAGGTAGGTTAAGAAAGTTATAATATGTGGTTAAATTGTGTTGCTGTCACTTTTGAAATTTGGAAAAAATTCATATAAACAATAAAAATATATTAAGGACTGTTATTATTTTAATATTTGAGTATCTTATTGTCTGATGGTTTTATTTTTATATTATTTCAAAGAAGTATAGTGAGTAGTTAGTTTCTTTTTCTGTTTGTGTAATTGGTTGTGTCATGTGTTATGAATTTCTATTTTTAATTTTGCTGGTAATTCCTACCTGTGTCTGTTGATCTTTGATATTCTTTTTGTCTTGACATCATTCATCTGATTGGTTTGCTGGTTTTCTCCATTTTTCGCTGTTGTCCATTCTTCTTTTCAATTGTAAATAGAAATCACATCGTTAATTTTTTTTACTTATTTATTTATTTTTTTATACTTCTAAAGTATGAGTGTTGAGTACTATGAATTATGATACGGTATTTGGATTCATGATAAAAAAAAAATAAAGACTCCTATTAAAATTGAACAATTCTACTCTGAACAATTGAGTGTTTACAGTTATTGTAGACACACTGTATACAATTATACTCCGGTCCACAAGAGATAAGTACTGTCACGCGCATGCAGAATGACCGGCAGCGACGGTGCGGATCCCAATTTTCCCCACATGTGCCAGAATGCCGCAATCGTCACAATTGCCGACCGACACCGACAGTCGCCGAAACGCTGTGGTTGGTTGAGTGGGAGCGATTGAGTGGAAGATGCTCGAAATCGGACGAGTTTTAGTCGAATAGAAGTACTGATCTCTCGTGGGCCGGAGTATAGTAATACATGCACATTATGTCATTATATATATTACATACATTACAATACAGTATATTATACCATACTAATATACCACACCATAGATGAGAAAATAAATGTAAAATGCTTTTAAGTGAGTCATTCCTCTATCTAGGGATTATGTTTCACTTTGCTTAACTCAGTGTAGAATGGTGTTTTACTCATTTTGTTTTGTATAATGTTTGTGCGTTTGTTGTGCATAAACGTGACAATTATTGTCAATTTAAAAGTTGATACCAAACTGAGTTTAATATTGTCGTATGTTATTGAATATTTACGCTTGCTGTTTAATTTGTTGTTTTTTTTTTAAGATTCAATCAAATGCTTTGAGATATTAGATCATTCCAAGTAGAATATTATTTAAGTACATTTAAATCCTTTGAGATAAAGATTCATAGAGATTGAAAATATTTGAATCTTTTTGGGCCCTTTAATTATTAAAAAATAATGAATATGCCTACAATATTTGTAAAACTAATAGCTTTCTAGTTTGCTTTGCTTGAAATCTAAAACAATGTGTTGTGTACTAGGAAGGTAGTGCATATTTATTATTATATAATAAAATATAATTTGGCCATCTATTTGTGATATGGTCAATACACAATATCAATGCTTTACAGTGGAGGGTTGGTTAACCTATAAAATCATTAAATAATTACAGCAAAAGGCTTAAAAGAGTCTTAAGAGGATATCAGCTCACTATTTGTTTCTTCTCTCTGACCCACGCGTAACAGACAAAACGTATTCATTTTTTCTATTTTTTAAGTAATCTTAGAGTAAAATCACCCATTACAAAAAAGATAGAGAATAATATTTTTGAGGGAATGACCTATTGATTTTATATTATATTGTTATTTGACTTACTATTCAACTTTCAAAATAATCAAAAAAAAGGTTGTAAATTTAAATTATGTTTAAATTGTTTTGAGATAATATTTAAACAAATCGGTATGTTATTCCCTCAAAAATATTATTCCCTATCTTTTTTGTAATAGGAGATTTTACTCTAAGATTACTTATAAATATAGAAAAAATGAATCTGTGTGAATGTGTTTTGTCTATGTTGTGCGTGGGCCAGAGAGAAAACAAATAGTGCGCTGACATCATTTATCGTGCCTTGCGTTCCTTCTGCCTTTTACATGGAGAACTATATAAAAAAAGAATAGTTGATAAGATCTTTATGAGAGGGTATTCTACGATTATCTCCTGGTTTTAATTGCTGATACCTACAACCACTCGGACACGCACCTCATATTATCCTTAAAAGCTATTCAAGTTGCGTGAGGTTCAAAATCGCTGAATAGTGATCAAATAGCCAATTCATAGTGTAGCAATAACATTTAAAATAATTTGGGAGAGTTTACACATTTCCTTCAGCCGCAGTGGCGCACATTCAAAAATAAATAGGGGTAGCCAATTGATTCGGTTACCTCTATATTGGCTAATAGACTAATGGCTATAGCCTGTATTTATTCAATAGTTTATTTCCAATATTTGTATACATAGTAGAATTTTCACGATGTAAATATTTTGGAGCCAGGGGGTCCACTCACCCACCTACCTTAAAAATCAGGGGTAGCAACTGCTACCCCTGAACCCTCCAGTGTGCGCCTTCAGGAAACATTATGTTGAACCAGGAGCAGTGTCGGCCATGGATTTGTTTTTTAAAGGGCCCCAAAAAAATTTACTTAACATTTTATTGAAAAAACTATCATCACCTTTTCTGTCTTTAAAAATAAATTTATTCAAATTCTGATTTTTAGAATTTTAAGTATATATCTAAAGACCATATTTTAAAATTCCTGATATTTTTTCTACTAATTAAGGAGTGTTTTGTTGCAATACAAACTTCTATTTTTCAAATGATGACCCCCCCACTTTACTGAAAATTATTTAGCAAGTGATTTTCTTAAAAATGTTAATGTATTTTAATCAAAATGCTAATAACTAGTTGCTGAATTATTAAAATGTTTTTACTAAGGATAATAGGTAATCCTTAAATATGGTTATATACAATAATATAAAATATATGTAATATTAGATGTAGTATTCAGTATACTTAGATCATTTTTTAAATTTTTTTATATTCATAGATCATTAGTTTTTTGGCACATAGAACGTTTGACACTTTTGCTCTTCTTTTTATAATTATAAACATTCTCAAATCATATAAGCCCTCAAATCTACTTAACCCATTTCTATATACATATTATCCTTAGTACACAAAGTTATATAACTCGAAAACTACTAGTTCAAATTTTGGTTTAGATACATCAAAATTCTCAAAAATAATATCTGCTGAATAATTAAAAGTAAAAAAGGTGGATTCTTATTTGAAAAATAGAAGTTTGTATTATTACAGCATCATCATTAAATAGTACAAAAAATATCAAGAATTCGAAAATCTTTAAGTGTATTTAAAAATTCCAAAATACGGAATTTAAATGTATGTATAATTTAAACCATGGGCCGCATGGTGATTTTATGCGGCCTGCAATAATAATTTATAATTAGCTTAAAAATATTATACAACACTTAATCTGATAAAAATTAGGAAAACGCTTCAAAAGACTTCAAAATTAAATTATTTCAGAACCTGTGTGAGTGTAGTATTTCAGAGTCTCTGTGAAACAAAATTTAGCAAAATAAAATATTTTGCTAAAAAAATGTTGACCATATTTAAAACAAATATTTTACTATGTATTTTTTTATTATTATTATGATGTTTAATTATTATTAAAACTTTGTTTGTAGATACCTTGATAGTTAATGTATCAAACGGTGATGTAAATAAATTAAATTTTGAATTACTATAATATTTCGTTTATATAAAATAAATTGCATTTAAAATTATGGCCCTTGAAAAAATTTTTTTTTTAAATTTTTTGGCCCTTGACACCAAAAAGTTTGCTGACCCCTGATTTAAACATACAAATAGTGTGAGCATGCTTAAAAAATCATCCTGTATAATATAACCGCGAAGTCTGACTCTGGAAATAATTCGTATAAACTATGAAACTATTGAAAAATCTGAAACTACAAAAAATTTATTATATTTTTTAATTACACAGATTATAGAAACAAAATTATATTTCTATTATAGAATTTTATTTTGAAGGAAAATTCATAATCTATAAACATAATATTATTTAAGTAAGCTTTCAAAAGTATGCAATATTTGTATGATCGCTGAATCCAACATCGGGGTCGCTGCAGAGTCGGGCAAGCGGGGCTCTCGTTGCCTCGTTCAAGCCCATTGTGTTTAAGAAAAGTCAGAAGAGAGATAAGTTAGGTTTTAGCTGCAGTAGCTCAATTAATCCAAAAAACCCTCCTCCTATTTGTTACTTGACACTTGTACTATTATACCCTACTCAGTACTCAAAACTATATTATAGGTAAGCATCTAGTAGGCAAAAATTACTTAAGGTTAAATACTTTACGGAGTCCCTACTCACTATATATACCAGAAACACGCCAAGCAAATAAAACAATTTACAAGACCCTAAAAAAAAAGAATCGGTTCCTTCCTCTTTTGCGTCCCAATTATTGCCTGGCCGACACTGACCAGGAGAGTTCACATATTTTGTTCAGGTAAACATTATATTGCCCCTATAGAGTTTACTAATTTTAAAAATCGGGAGAGTTTACCATACAATCGAGAGAATTTACCACCACCTGTAGCGCCATCCTCAGAAACCCGCTTGAGGTCTTGATCCACCCCGTGCGCATGCCTGGGACGGATGCAGCTGTGCCTGAGCCAAGGTAGATATTTTGTAGAATATTCTACTGTTTGATTGGTTTGAGCATATTGTTCTGTGGTTTGAGGTAATGTTTGATACTTACTCTAGGTTAATTATTAAGTGATAATTGTAAAGCTGCAAAATGTTTGTGGTAGGCTTGACGCTTGAATAAATTTCTAGCAAATGTAGTTTCTGACTAATATTTTGCATAAATTAACTATGCATGTGTGTTTTAAATCAATACCTATAATAATAAAAATGTAATTCAAATAATTTGTGTTAAAGTTATGTAGGTAGGTACTTATTTCATAAATATACATGATGTTAGCTAGGTATACCGTATACTTTAAAATATAAAGTGTATCAGATTCATGTAATGACTGAATATAATTTATAATATAATTTATACTCTGTTCACAATAAGACCGTGACCCGGCGGCTACCAGTTTTCGTTGGGCGGCAGTCAGACGCCGTCCCCACTACGGCGACGCGTCAGGCTCTGCCATGGAACAAAGCCACGCCCATGCGTACAACTCGGCCGCCCGGTCACGGTCTTATTGTAAACAAAGTATAGGTTTAGTTAAAATATTAAAATATTAATTCACAATTTTCTTTAAAGACTATGTTATAAAAATTGTTTATGACGATATATTTTTAAAAACTTAATTTCAAACAAATGACAAAAATAGTTTGGTCTCCACTATAAATTTGTATTTATAAAACAGGAAACTCGCTCTTTTGGGTTGTAGGTTGTAAGAATATTCAGTATTTCAGTATATTACTGTTGAGTATCACTTATTCATTGATCATTATTACTTATTACTATTGATGATGTGTTTAATTTGAGTTCAATGATAAATCATTGAACCTATACAAAAAATGATACTGAGCGGATACAAAGTTATGTTATACTGTAAAAAAATGTTTGTATAAATTAACTTAACGGTTTTTCATTTTTTAATTACAACAGAAAAACAAAATTGATTTAATCGTAAATTGGTGTTGTGTACTAAGGATAATAAGTCCATGATAACGGGTTTGGAAGGAATCGCGGTAAAAAAGTTCTAAGAAAAAAAGTCTGAAGCATAAAGTCAGCAGTAGACAAGTCCCAAGCCTGCTGCTTATAAAAAAGATTTATGATAGTGTTTTATATGATTATCTTATAAATGTATAACACTATGTATTATTATTGACTATATTATAATGGCAGCTCTTCTAGATTTTTAAAACGTAAATGGTGCAGTGAACTTTTACAATTTTAACTCTAAAAAATAAAACATCTATAGGAGTAAATTAATTTTATAACTTTTAAAAATCAACAATAAAGTGTTATTATTGGGTGGCTTCTTAACTCACTTTTTTGTACACTCATGTTATCTGTCTTTTATCTTATATACTTATTATGTCATCTGATATAGATTGTATATTTTTACTTAAAATAAAAAAAAAATATTGTAGTAAAATAGTACTAATAAATTATTATCCTGATTATTACAACTTAAAATATCTTTTCTGACTAGTTGTCCTGCTTACTAACTAATATAATAATCTATATTTATACTTGTATAAATAATTACAAGTAATTTTTTTAATTGTTTGTAATTGTTTCTATCAAATAGCTTTTTCAATATAAAATAAAAATATATAGTTATTCATTTTATGTATAAAAGCTGAAGAGTGAAAAAATACAGTGTTCTAATTACAGTTGTATTATGTTTTGAGTAAATAAATATTTTTGTACATTTTACTTATATAGGTATAGATTTAAATTTTTTTACAAATACTAATATTAATAAAAATCAATGATAAGGGTTGTGGAGTTTGACTAACATGGTGATCTGACATTTTTTTTCAGTGTACTTTACATACAGCTTTAACTTTGTACTTAAAATACGTCTTTTGCATTTATAATACTTATGTGTATATATAAATATATAAATATATATAATTCATAGATGTTAATGTATCCAAACCTAAAACTGTGTGTCAAAGACTGTGGTCCGACTTCATCACGGCTTTCACAAACCGTTATGTTCTTCAGTGGTCCATCTGGTGGGCTTTAGGCACATGCTTTTATTATCAGGTTCGGATTAATTTTGTAATAATCAAATTGAATAATTTATAAGAAATAAGACGTATTTTTTTATTGGGAATAATTTTGTTTATAGTTTAGTTGTTAAAATAATTTAAATTATATTATGATTATGATCTATAGGTTTATGCTCTGTTTCATCATGACTTTCTCATACACATGTTAAACATTGTCTCGTAAAATCTACAACAAAGCAGATATACATATGGTAATTACAGCGTCTATATGATTCAAACGCTCATTTAATGTTCTTCTTATTTCTATTTTTGCCTGGGGTAGATCTATGAAAAGGGCCAGGTCGGACTGTTTCATAATCAGAATCTAATTTCAAAATAGGTTTGTTAACTTTATTTAAATTCAAATATCCACCATAAATATATATAATATATGATGCTATTAATTAATATACACTTTCATTAAATACAATATAACAATGAATTGATTTAAAAATTAATGATAAATGAAAGTTTAAAAGGTAATTTGTAATATATTAACTGAAACTGGTGTTTCCGACTTGTGTACCACATTAGTCTGCCCCTATTTTTCACTTTTAACTTTTCAACATTTTAAATCAGAATTAATAAGATATATTTAAAAAAAATATATAGTAGGTATACTAAATATTCCATTATATGTTTTTTTTGAATTAATAAATCAGCTGACGTTTAAAAGCTGGGAGTTTCTTTAGTATATTTATTCAAAAATAAAAAGTTCATGCTATGATATTAAACTAATTATTTGCATTATCGTACCTTTACCTATAGTTAATTTTATTGAGTAGATATTTTTATATCATATTAATAAAAATATTTAATTTGGATGCAAAGAATAGATTGTGTTTCAAATATTATAAGTTGATGAAAACATTTTCTATGTACTAAGTTCGCAAAACCAAAATTTCTTTAAAAAAAAAATCATATTATTTGTACCATGTATGATTTAAAATAATATTGACCGGTTTCTTTTCAAACAACAATAACATTTTTTTAACAATAAAAAGAAATTCCATACATTTAAATATTTAATATTATGTTGCGTACTGTATTCCCAATAAATTGTTGTTATTTCTCTTAAAATTGTATGTGTTATTTAGTTGACAAAGAAGATACACAATAATAGTAATATCATCAAATCTGGCGATATAGGTAGTTAAATTCATATAATGTAAGCAGGTCTACGTATCGTGAAATACTATAATACTTATTATAATATGTTGGAACTCTCAATGGCCACAACGACAAATTGTCTCTAATAATACAAAAAAAATAAACATTTTTATATTCTATAACATAGTTCTATTGTAGGCCGTAGCCATGAGGCAGAGACTATTTTGTATCCTTTGCTTTGTGCATATAGGTATTTTAGTAACGTACTCACGTGTAATGTATGTATTAGCTACAGATACACATTGTATTTATAGTATGAATCTGACAACACTTGCTAATTAAATTTGAATTTTTCGATGTTTAGAATAATTTATGGTAATTTATTACCTACTTACAAAAAATCAAATTATAATTGAAAAATCATCAATAATAATAACGATTATGTTAATATTTTGTTCACATCGTTATTTATATTTATTTATATTTATACAAATTTATATCTATATATACTATAATAGTGTATTATATACATCAATATTGGAGATTTGTATAATGATGATTTTATTAAATACTTGTGTGCGTGTGAAAATACATAATAATATGATACTCGGCCAAAAGCTAAACTGCAGCTCATGGTGTCATACAATATTTAATAATTCTTTGTAGAAAGCCAGTACCTATATACTGAATGTATGAGAGCAAATATGTCCTTAAGTATAATTTTGAATAAATGTCCACGAAACGAATAAGTTAACTGTTATAGTACTTGTAGCAATATAGCATACTATTAAATTAGATTGATAATAATAAAGAGATAATATTATTCAGTGATGCAAGTTACAAATGTTTTATGTATATTATTTTATAATATATATACGTAGTTGGTTATGGTGATTATTTAAATATTTCTAGAATTTTAAATAAAAAAATTAAGTCATTCAAAAATTGAAAAACTGATTTAGTTGTGTGGTCTAATATTAAACCATTATAGTGAAGGTTAATGTTTTTTAAATATGAAAATACTCTTCAAAGTTAGAATATTAAGAAAGGAAAAACTTAAAAAATTGAATTAATTAAATAAACAAAGAATACAATGTATGTTAATAATGATTACATATCAGAATTTAAAAAAAAATGTCAGCCTTTTTTAATTTCAACTGTAAGTCTAACAAATTTTTCTAAATTTTAGTCTTCATTAAATTCAAATGTTAAATTAAATTAATAGAGTATACACAAATTTGTATTTTTAAGAACCTATTTATAGGCTATAGGTACTGTTATTTGATCAGAAGTCATATTTTCATTATATTCATATTAATTTACAATCAAGAAGCTAGTTGACAATGTTATGACTTTTTATACAATATAACCATCATAGTTTAAGTTATTTTATAAGTTGAAGTTTAAATCTAAAATATGAAATGTTTCTATCTTAAAATACAGGCTATTCCTAAATGTATTTATAAATTGTACAATCAATGAAAATATAAATGTATTGCTTATAATAATATATATTAATTGAGTTTATTTTTTATTTCATATTTATTATCTAAAATATTTGAAATATTACATTTTAATTTTTAAACATTGTTAATTTATATAGTGTATGTCGTATTCCCAATCATTATGGCAAGAAATATACCAAAATGGCACCGATTTGCAAGTGACCGATAATGGAATGGTTGAAGCTATTTATACAATAATAAGTACGTATATAATTATTTTCATTATTTATTTATTTATTTTTTCTTAATAGGATTGTAATAATTGTTGATAGGTATTAAAATTTGAAATTTAGTGACAAATTAAAAAAAACTAAGTTTATTATAGTGTTGTTCTGTGGTGCAACTAGGTCTAAAATCTTGGTCGAGCTATAGCCATATCTTGAGATGGGGTAAAGGATTATTGAGAACTGCCCAATATATTTTTGTGTTTTCAAATTAAAAAAAAATTGCTTTTTGAAATTACATTATATTACAAAATACATATAATGTTAAGGGGATTGGAAGTGGAGATTTTCTGTCTTTGTCTAACACACGTGGAATATAGGAATTTAGATGTGTTTTCATTCCAACGTACTGATTGATCAAGTGAAGCGTAAGAATTCTAAAAACAGATTTGAATTTGTCGTCAAGTCTACTTGCCCAGATTGTTAATTTTATTTTTTCCAAAAATTTAAATATAATTTAAGAATTTAGGGAGATAAAATCAAAAAAATGTGGGAAATTCAATCTTAAGTAGACATGGTAGAATAAGAAACCAATGGCAAACATTCAAATACCCAAACGACAAGGTCAAACTTAACAAATTGAACAGCAAAATAAAAAAGGCTATCCAACACGACAGGAACCAATCCTACAATAATTATGTGGAATCACTAACCACAAAAAATTCATCTCTTTGAAAAGCGACCAAATCTCTACTCCGCCTAAGTCAACCTGCCCCTCCTTTTAGAAATGAAGACAACTCATGAGTTATTACCGACTCTGACAAAGCAAATATCTTTGCTCAACACCTGGAAAACTCTTTTTCTCCTCATGATATCCAACCCAGTCATACCCAACTAAAAATCATAGAAAAGTACCTTGATGCTCCTCTACCAATGTCCATGCCTGCCAAACCTACATCTCCCGATGAAATCAACACCATAATCAAAAATATTCCTACCAAAAAATTCCCAGGACACGACCTAATAACGAATTACATAGCAAAAAACCTACCACGTAAAGCCATAGTGTACCTATCTCACCTCTACAATGCAATACTCAGATTATCCTACTTCCCAAACTCCTGGAAGCACTCCATCGTAATACTCATTCTCAAGCCAAACAAACCTCCCGAAAACCCAGCATCATACAGACCGATAAGTCTTCTCCCCACTTTCTCAAAAATATTCGAAAAAATTCTCTTAAAAAGACTCATCCCTCTTGCCACCGAAGCTAACATCATCCCACACACTCAGTTCGGTTTTAGAGCTCATCACTCAACTATCCACCAACTTCATCGCACTGTCGACAAAATCTCTTACGCACTGGAGAAGAAAGAATTCTGTCCTGCTGTGTTTCTGGATGTCTCACAGGCTTTTGACCGGGTCTGGCATGAGGGGCTACTCTACAAACTAAAGAAGTTTCTCCCAGCACCCTATTTTTTATTAATAAAATCCTACCTATCTGATCGCTCCTTTAAGGTTCGTCTAAAAAATAGCTACTCAACCAGCCATCGCATTAGCGCAGGTGTCCCCCAAGGTAGTGATATCGCTCCTTTTCTATATTCCGTGTTCACTCACGACATCCCCAAAACACCCTTTACTTTTCTTGGAACATATGCCGATGACACACTAATTTCAGCATCACACCAGGATTCCGCAACCGCTTGTCGGATGATCCAAAGTCACCTTAATATGATAAATCTATGGACAAAACGGTGGAAAATAAAAATAAATGAAACGAAGTCTACTCATGTAACTTTTACATTGCGCAAATTTGCTTGCCCTCCTGTCACATTTAACAACCTAGTAATTCCTTCGTCAGACGAAGTAAAATACCTAGGGCTAACATTCGACAAACGCCTCAACTGGAGCTCGCATATTAAACAAAAACGTAAATCAGTGAACTCCAGACTTCATCTTTTGAGACCCCTATTAAAATCAAAACTTTCCTTAACCAACAAACTTACGATATACAAATCGATAATCTGCCCAGCTTGGCTCTATGGCATCCAACTATGGGGGCCAGCAAAACCATCAAACACCAAAACCCTCCAAGCATTCCAGTCCATATGCCTACGCCTAAGAACCTCTGCCCCTTGGTATGTTATCAATAAAAACCTCCATAAAGACCTGAACATGCCAACCCTTAACGACCTAGCCAAATCCTATTATTCAAAATTCCACTCAACGCTCCGCGCTCATTCAAACCCCATCATTAAAAGCTTATCATCTACCTCTATCGTTACTAAAAAAAAAAAAAATTAAAAAAAAAAAAAAACATTAATTAAATAAACTCATACCCTAATTTCTGGTCAGGTGGCACTGCTGGGAGCCTTCCTTCTCTTGTTACTTTTTTTTTTACATATTACTTATTATTCTGTCACCACACTTACTTATTATACACTTATGTATAGATTGTAAATATACTTTATTTTAATAAAAAAAAAAAAAAAAAGTAGACATGACGTCAAATTTAAATCTGTCTTTAGAATTAGGTTATAGGTTATAATTAGGGTACTTTATTTATTATTGTAATATGATAAAGCGTAACACATTACACAATTAAAACTTTAAGTACTCAACCAAGTTCAAATTACTTACGCATTGCAGAAAATGATCGATCAGTATTTTAAGTAATATGTGTGAACATTAAGAGGATATAAAAACCTGTATTGAATATTTATTATACAACATACTATCATAATTTATTTCCACTATTAAGGGGACCCGCATGTGTTGTCTCCGTCTTACAAATGTAATACCTACACAGCAAAAACTGTTTTGTCCGGGTAAGAACAACTCAGGCTGCAGTCTAAGTTGTGTGAAAATTTTGTTGCTTAGCTTGGACCACAGCCTGAGCGGTTCTTATACCTTCGCAAAACAGTTATTGCTAAGTTGTACATTTGTAAGACGGCGACAACACATGAGGATGAAGGTGTAACATCCTATTAATAGTGGAAATAAATTATGATAATATGTTTTGTAATCAATATTCTATACAGTTTTTTTATATCCTAGTATATGTCATATATTTTTGGATGGCATAATCTGGATAATACATTTTTTCCCGCCAATAACATTCCAATTTTTGTAAATGTATCTTTCATTTCCAATTACAAAAATTTGACAGACATAACAATATATTTGTGTAAAACATTACAATTAAAAGGACAGTCATAAAAAAAATATGTTATTGATAATTGTTTTTTTAAATCACTTTAAAATCTGGGTGGCTAAAATCACCAAATGACTCAGCACCCCAAGCCCTTCTAATTGTGCCAATGGTTCCATTTAATGTAATTGTTTATCAATACTTTAATAGCCAAGATCTTTATAAAGGCATTAGTCTTATAATATTGTCACATACATTTTTAAAAATTAAAATCTTTAAGAGTACCTAGTTTAATTGTATCAATGTATTTTTTTTGAAGGTACACTGGGAGTTTATTTGGTCGGTATCATTACAATACCAAGTTGGTGGTTAGTAGGTATTTTAACTTTAGGCCAAGGCATATTATTGTTGATAATGGCTCAAGATACATTATTATCACACGCATATGTTGGCTACATTATGTTTGGAACATTTTATCATATTATGGCCACTGCAGCGAAGTAAGTATAATGAAATTCAACGTATTAAAATAAAGCATTTTAATTATAAATAAATAATTATCTTCTGTGTTTTAAATATTGCAATATATATACCAGCATGTTTTATAAAAAAAAAAATACAAATCTTTATTTTTAACTTAGGAAAACTAATATAATATAATTTTAATAGTAATTTATACTTTAAAATATATATTTTTTTTACATTTTTCAAATTTAATTTTAAGCTCATTATTTATTTAACTAATAACGTGTTTTTTGTTAATCATCTCATGAGAAATATTTATTTGTTTTAGTTGTGAAGTAGCCAAAAATATACCTGCGGATAGCTATGCATTGGTATTTGGAGTTAACACATTCATGTCACTCTTACTGCAAACGTTTTTGACAGTGGTTGTAAACAGTCCGATGGGACTCATGTTAGACATTAGAACACAGGTAAAGTTGTTAATATTATTATCGTAATTGATACAAAATTTTAGTTGCTATTAATGCACACCAAATTATCTTTAATAATTTGCTGTTTTGTTCATCGTTCTTGGTTGAAATTATTTGGATTATTAAAACCATTTTTGACTACTTTTACTTCCTACCTAAAACTAAATATTACATTTATTTTTTTGTGTAAGTGAAAAACTTAATATGAAAAAAAAGATTAACAATGACAATCCAATTATCCGGGGGGCACTTAAGTACACTTGAATAATATGTATGTACTTACAATCAGAGGCGGAACTAAGAATTTTTACGCCCGGGGAAAATATTAAAATTAAGCCCAATCATAGACCAAGATTGAAAATACAATATCATTCCCTACAATTGTTTTATCATAACTGGAACTAAAATTACAAACATACTTATTAACTTTTAAACACATAATAATATATAATAATTAATATATTCTGTGAACTGTGGTGTAACCAAGTTTATACTAATAAACTATCACACCAAAAACACTTTAAATTTAAAAACTTAGTCAACATATTGTTGATACATTTTTAATTACTGGAAATACTGTATTGGTTACTTAATTGTATTTATTATTAGAAATAATAATAATATTAGTTATACATATATAAATGTTGAAAAATATTCAAAACTTTAATTACCTACCTATACTGTATAAAAATTGTAAACACTTTTGCTGTTTTGGTTCTATGCGCCTCAGGCCTCAGCCTTCAATTATAATAGATTTTTATGGTAAAATATAAAATCTTTTATTCTGATTAGGGTACACAATTTAGACCAGTAAAAAATTGTATTTAATTAAACAATTTATAATAGAAAAAATGAAAAAGTAAATATTTAAAATCAAATCTTTTTTTTTAAACATAAACAAATGTATAACTTCTTGGTAAATATTATAATATATAATATTATAAACTATGATATATTAACATCATTTTTAATATACAGATATAATATACGTATCGTACGTTGATTGATAATCTTATAACAGTTATTGTGTAGGTATCAGAAATTTTAACGAAAACACAGCATCAATAAATGCCTAGGTATAGTTACATTTTCACTCAGAATCTTAATAATTATAGTATATTAGTTGTATATGCTTGCAGTATTTATGCTAATGCCAGTATACCAGTATATACTTAGTATACTAATACGAATCTATTCATAATCTTACTATTAACTTTATTTTTTTTTTTTCATTAATTCCAACATCACTACAACATCATAAACAAATAATGTGAAATAAAAATGTTTTCTTAACTTCTATCACCAAGCAATAAATAAAGAACTAAAGAAAAATTACGCCCACTAAAATTTTACGCCCGGGGATCAATCCCCGGCTTCACCCCCCTAGTTCCGCCCCTGCTTACAATATAGTTATGATTATTGTATTTCTCAATTTTAGATCAGGGAATTTGCTAAAGTTTTTTATCCCCCCCCCTCCCATTCAACATTTCTGAGCACGCCTCTGGTGTTAACCAATTTATTAATTTATTTATTGTACCCCCTTCTTCTTACACTCATTTAAATATACAGTTTAAGTACGCTACTCTCTCGAACTATCAAGTGTCTAACAATCAAAATTCCGTTATTATGTTCGCTGTTGGTGCTGACAATGTTCGAAGACTTAAAGAAGGTGGTGCAAGAAATGTTAACTAACCACTAGTAACCAGTCATTTAAGACAAAAAAAAAATTAAATCTAGACTAATCGAATTATAAAGTATCACCGTTGGATGTCATACATGTCAAATTACAGTACCTATATACAGTGGCTCAACTAGGGTTCAAATCTTGGGGGTGCTACCATAATGAATCTCTCACAAATCCGTGGGGTGCTCTGCCCCCCAATATTTACATTATTTAAATTATACTACTGTTCACAGTTATACCATTAATAGAAAATAAATTTATATATTAATTTGCCTAATTATTACAAATTTTGTAAATATTAGTTTTGCATATTGTGTATAACCCGCCGTATAAAGAATACTTTTTAATTTTCTAGTTTTACGTATATGGCGGAGGTTGTTTAATAATCGGAATTATATACACCGTCGGAGCATTGTATTCAACATATAACACGATGATGAGACATAGAATTTTTACAACGTCGAATTAAATTGATTTATATTTAACATTAGTATATATATATATTATTATAATTATTGTATAACCTGAATGTCTTTTATTAAAAAGTTTTAAAAACGAATACGTATGTTGATAATTATTTATTGTAACCTACTCCTTCCACAACCACGACAATTTACATAAGTTTACTAAGTATAAATGGTTCTTGTCACTTAAATTTCAAAATGTATCACAGTTGTGTTATCATATAGTTTTTATCTATTCGGTAGCTTTAAATTAAAAATAAATCGGGTGAAGAAACAAAAGTAAGTAGGTAAGTACCGGTTTTTATTAGAATGTCTAATATAGGAATTTTTATGAACATTTCCGCCCAGAATATCTTTTTTAGAAGCAATGTTTGATATTATAATATTCTGACTAATATTCAAATAATATTGTCTATATTATAATATTATGCCATAATAATTTCATTCAGTCTAGGTATAAGACATATTATATACATATCTATGGTATTAAACCAAAATTTGACCTATAATAGGTACCTATAATAAATTACAAATTAATCATATCACAATATCCATTAGGTACTTATAACGCGTTATACATCAACAAAAACCGTGATACTATCATAGATATACAATAGTACACTTTAGAAGTTTCAAGTACTCACGAATAACATTATTCAATCACAACAAAATAACTAAAATAGTTATTCTAGGTTTTTTAATATGTAATTTCGTCCAAATTTGAATTTAAAATGTCTGTTAAAAATAACTGTGTTCATATATTTTTAGAT
Source organism: Macrosiphum euphorbiae (assembly GCA_949089665.1). NCBI lineage: Eukaryota > Metazoa > Arthropoda > Insecta > Hemiptera > Aphididae > Macrosiphum > Macrosiphum euphorbiae. The sequence continues at coordinate 73,385,712 of CARXXK010000001.1, read as the reverse complement.
TTTTTGGTTACAGTATGAACTATTTATGAGAACCTTTGTTTTAAATTTGCAATCCTTAGCTATAAAAACTGAACATTTTATAATTTATTAATTACAATGATTGATAATTTTCGAGATTTTGATAAATTTTGTCAAAATTCTATCTTTAAATGCTTATAAAAAAAAACTGTGCCAATGTCTTTTTAATATTTTTCAACTGATATTGTAACAATATATCAGGAGCCTTGTATTAAATTTTTACACTCTTTGGCCCAACAGATAAAACTATTGATATTTATAGAAAAAAAAACTAAAAAAAATTGAAAGCGTAAATGTCCGTAAATAGCTCAAAAAGAGTCAAAATATTTTCAAAGTTGTATGGTATATAGGAACTGCTACTATAAACATTCAGTGAAATTTTCATGTATCTACAGTTATTCGTTTTTGAATTACAACAAAATAAGGAAATCGTTACATGAGAAATCGAGTGAATATCCAATGTTGTAAAAATTTTAATTTCAAACGATCATAAAAATTTAATTTGACTTTCTTGTACCCATTTTTTTTTTTTTGATAAAGGTAGATAATCTTATAAGGAATCTTGTATTACATTTTCAAACCTTAGATTTAAGAAGAAAAATTTTTACGAATTCTTAACTCAAAATAATTTGAAAAAATATTATGCGTAGTTAGCAAAGCAGAATGCAGATTGCAGCTATACTCGTATATCTATTACTAGCTGACACGACAATGCTTTGCTACTGCTAGGTTTTTGTGATTGTTCAACTCCTTTTGGCTGTAACACGCTGTGAAAGTAATTTCTTTTTAAGTGTAAATGATATTATATTTTAATTTATAGCCATCCCGACCGCCGTTGTCCGTGATTATGCGAGCAGTATATTATCAGGTAAGCAATCTACCTGTGGTAGTTTGCGGACACCGCATAGTGCGTACATAAGTGTATAATTTAACTCTGAAGTATCAAAAATGGAAACAAATTGTCCACAGAAACCGTGAAACCGTGATACATTCTGTACAATATAATACACAGGCTTATAAATTATTATTAAAACCAATAGCAACCATTTATAAATAATAATAATATTCTCAAAATCCCTGTTTGAGGACCTCCCCGGGTCGGACCTCTTCTTGACCTTTTTCGCGACAAAATGTAGCCTATCTTCTTTCCCAAGGTCAAATCTACCTCTGCACCAAATTTCATCGGAATCGGATGAACGGTTTAGGAATGCATAAATGGACATAGGTAGAAACAAACATTTGTTGTATTTTATATCTATAGATAGATATAATAAGTAATGTATAATTTATCGATAACGTGTAGAGAATGCTATTGAATTATATTTTATTTGTATGATAATTTTATGCATTTATGCTGAATGCAGATCGCAGCTATACTTATTTTACATGATATAATAGTACCTACCTAAAAATGATGGTCTGTTCCACCCTACAATCGTCTTGAATTTTTTTTTTGGCCCATACAGCCAAATGGGAAAATGTATACTTAAATAATTATTATGAGTCGTTAATGGGACATTTCAAATTATTTTTGTATGAACGTTTCTATATAATTTCAGCGTGTACCTATACTGTATATATTGTCATATTTATAGAAACTTGTAACATTTTTAATAAGTTTTAAAATAGTGACAAACTACATAGTATTTAAAAAAATTTAATACCTAGTTGTATAACAATAATAACATCCGTTAAATCTTCAACCGGAAAATTGTCTCAAAAATAAAAGAAGAAATCATTGGAACGTTATTTAAATGACTTACAATGTTAATGTGTGCATAACGAGTTCGTCTGCATTCATTGTTGTTTTAGTAGGTACATTTAGTAAAAATGAAAATTATTATTGTTTATAACGAAACAATGGTGTTATAGAATTCGTTTTTCGTATAAAAATAACGAGCTCAGGTATAAACATTGCATACGCAAATTGTGAGACGGTAAAATGTGTCTTGGAAGGTAGCTATACAGAAAACTTCTATACAATTTTCTTCAGAAATGTCGATGTCGTTTTTTGAATGCGTGATGAGACCAAAACTAAAACTATTCATTTTAATAAGTTTAGCAGTACCAATTGTCGTGTCGTCTTCGAATCTTTCATTTGATACTACAAACTCAAATACTGTAAGTAGATGGAAATAGTACCTACCTACTCGTAATTAATATTTATACTACGATCTTTAGGTTAGGTTAAATATAAAAAAAGGTTTAATATTACATCAAATTTCATTTTGCACTTTATTAAAAATAAAGCTTTTACTGGGTGATCCATTTAACGTAAGACACTCATTATTTCAACAAAATATTATTTTGCATGTACCAATAAACAACTTTTTTTTTTAAATAAATATTTTACTATTGTTATCGTTATTATTTTTTTAATTATTTTATGACAACATGCATTTTTAATTTCTTTTCTGAAGCAGAGTATTATTTGAAATATTTTGGTGTTTACCTAATAATCAAATTATAGACGAGTAGGTAGTTTATGAGTATAATAATACGTATAATAGTGTTTAGAAGTATGGTACTGATTTTTCAGTATATTCTATAATATTTGAAAATTATCTATTATATTTTAGTTGCCATCTTAAGTATTATACTTTTCCATTTATCTAAATCTATTGCCCTATTCCTATTTAGGAGGGGAGGGGTTGATATGGAGTATTATTTCAACAACAATTACTTTACATGCCAAATTCTCAGGCCTTGTAGAATTATCGGATTTTGATAACTATTTTTTTTATCCAAAAGAAGATTACTTCCTACAGGCCACATTGAACTTCGATTTTCTTAGTTTATTACAAATAATAATACAGAATAATTTGTGAAAAAAAGCTTAAAATTCTGTAATTGTATTATTATTAAAGATGTGTTATATAAAGTTTGAGATTAAAATATTGAAAAACGGAGATCACTGCGGCCTGTAAAATATTATCCTCTATTAGTTAAAAAAAATTTATCAAACTTGAATATTGATTTTACAGGATAGGATCATTATTTTCAGAGTGTATTTTTGTGCACAAGATGTCATTGGCACCGGGTGCCTTAAAGTTTTGACTAGGTGAGTGGAGCTTATATAGTGGTGCAAGGGTAGGTACCCCGCAAAATGTTGGTTCACTTCTCCATTTATCAACATTTTAAATAATTTAACTAAGAAACTATTTGTCGGAAATTCAATTATTAATCACTATATATTATAGTATATATAGTATAAACATTATACATCAAAGTATTCGATGTTAGGTTAGGTAGTGAATAGGCTTTCTACGCATATTTAAAAATATGTGTTGTCATTCAAAAAAAACTTCAAAATTATAACTATAACAAATAGCAAAAAATATAATTTTTTTTTGTTCTATAACAATTTACAATTACGTAAAAGAAATATTTACAAAAACGTTAGTAGTTTCCAAAATAATGCGTGTCTTACATTAAATAGATCATAAGTCATAAAGTATAAGTTAATTACCTACCTAGATCAAAAGTGCCAGTATAGATAACAATCGTTTTTAGTTCTTTATGCTATAGGCCCAGAGGTGGCTAAACGGTCGATCTTGGACGATTTCTAAGTCGATCTCCTTTGCTAGAATTAACTAATTATTGTTACACATTTGTCATTCAGTAGATTCAGTTATTAAATACATATTTCGGATTAACCTGTTAGTGTGAAATGGCATTTTCTCACACGAAAGTTATAAACGCTGAATAGGTACCGAGCTATACTTTCTGATGATATTTCAGAGCAGCGTCTTCGTTTAGAAGTTAGTGAATATTACCGAGATTATAAGGCCATTATACAGGTCATGATATGCAACGACACGCTTCTACATTAACATTATTAATTAAAACCCACATTTTAAAATTATTTAGAAATTTAATTTGAAATACTCATTTTAGATAACTTTACACTTTTCTTTTATTATTTATATAAGTATGTTTACTGTTAATATAATATATTAATATTGTACATTAGTCAATCCTAAAATAAAACATAGACCTACCACTATACCAGCTACTATCAGTAGATCTTAATAAAAAAAAAATTGACAGCCCCTGCTATATATATAGATACTACATTACTACATATTTATAAGATATATACATATTAGAATATACCCCGAATTAGTAGCGTATAAGTTGGGATGTTTTTTAGTGGTACGTTCTAGATAATATTACTCTGAGAACTGTGGGGAACTTATTTCTTTAGTCCCATACTATACCTACCTTCAATAGGTACTATTATTATACCTATATTTTAACGAATTTTTGCCATGAATTATTTTCAACGAATATCCATATCTATATTAAAAATTATATATCTATTTTAAACCACTTATATTTTAAACGGCTATTTTGTGAATTAAAATTTATTACAGAACACATAATATTTTAAATAATTAATACTGTATAGACATTATGCCAGTGCCGCCCACAACTATATTTTTATGATATTACGCTACCGCTTCCCATTATCTATACAAATATTTCGGTATCCGATTGATAAAGTTTTATTCTAAGGGGTTAGGAATTAACCGTACGTTGGCCGATTTTTTAAAGTTTATTCTTATTGTTTTATTATGGAGAAATTAAACATTATGTATTCTATTTTAGACAATTAACGATAGGGCGGTTGACATCATTAAAGGTAACCGTCCTTTAAGACCAGGAACAAAACGGCAGTCCAGTTTAAAAAAACAAAGTCGACGTAAGTTATCAGTTTACCTACATTATAATATTATATTGCAGGGATGTATTGGTAAATAATGTTTTGAGTATTCACCATATTTTCCAAAAATATATCTCGAACAAAATGTTCTCCCTGCGGCCTGCACTAAGAAATTAGTTAAAAACGTATAGGCACTTTTGGTGCATAGGTACTCTTTAGTTCTCAAACCACAGGTCATAAAAAAAAAAAAAAAAATAGAAACTATCCATTTAATATAGTTAGATAATATAAACAACACATCAACTATATAATCTGAACAACACATCAACTATATTTATGATTCCATATTATTCATAGTTTTCGAGTCTATGGTTCAGTGGCGTAATTTGGGGGGGGGTCAACTTGGGGCATTTTCCCTAGTCTAGTATTTACATCAACCTTAAGTCGGCACATTTACCACCCCACCGTAACCACTATGGTACTATACTATGAGAATCTGAGTGAAAAAAAATTTGAGTTAGGAAAGCAGTGAAAAGTTGCTCAAGTTTAATAAATAAAAACTGAAATTGCGCCATTGCTATGGTGTGGTGGTGATGTGGCCTTGAAGGGTCACCGGTAATCACTTCAGAATTTTAAGAGAAAAAATACAATTTAAAACTGAATAAAACAATTACTAATAAAATAATATACTCATTGCCTACCATTCAGTGGCATTCACCCTATGGTATCCACCGTATACTCAAAAAATGAATACCTATGTTTTTTTACGTACACGAATTTCTTTGTCAATATTTTTATGACCTTATGAGTACCTATAAACCGGTCCAATACACCCCTGATTCTACAAAATAATATTGTGTTGTATGCGTTTCGTTTGAAACCAGACGAAATTGTAGTATTGTCACTTCTAAATTGTCGATTGTTGTTTATTATAGTGCTCTCGCTATTCACAATCGTCAAATTTGACAACGAACCATGTTACTCGTCATCCGGAGACAGTGGTATCTGCATGACATCTACTGAATGCTATCAACACCGAGGAGTGCCCATTGGATCATGCGCTAATTCGTATGGCGTTTGCTGTCTGTGTAAGATCAAATATTTTAGACTAATATATACCTATATATATACGGCTATATCAATAGTTATCTTCCGTTACCATTGAGGCACCACCGATAAGTAAAATCTTGAATTTACATTATATAGAACAAAACGAAATTTACCGCCTGTACACAAAGGCGCCAGCATGAGGTGGGGCAAAGGGGCCATCGACCCCTGGGAATTTTTAACTCCATGTACTTTAATATCGATATCACTATAACTATTATTAGATTGAACGTAATTCTTATGTCTTGCATCAAGTAGGATTTTGCCTCTACCCGCCCGACAGAAATTGAAGAATTAATATCTACCAAAGACCAAATAGTTTACTCTATTTAATTATCGAATCCAATGAGGCAAACGTGAATGGGTTATGGCCGTTATGGGTATGGGTGAATCCAGGTTTTTTAAACAATAAGATTAATACGTAAGTTGTCATGTTAAAGTAGTTGAAAAAATTACCAACTTGCCCAGCTTTGCTGAATAATAAAGTACACAACTCGTTAAATTAGGAATGTAAGATTCTGCTTGAGGTGATTATTATTACACCGCACTACCACAGTACCCCACAATACCATATCCAATAACCTATCTACAATCATTCGACATTTACGTTTATTGTTATATACTTATATATTATATAATATTATAAAAAGGATAATTGTACTATATAAATTATATACACATCTAGCTTTATCTACATGTGGCCAGACCATCCGAGAAAACGGCACATATTTTGTGAATGCAGGATATCCAGAAGGCTTAAATAATACAGGGACGTGTCAAGTAACCATACACAAGTTATCTCCGTATATTTGTCAGTTCAGGTATGTATAGAACACGAACAAAAATATAGAAATTATACGATGTACCATAGTGTACTATGTACATAATATATTAAGAGCCATCGTATTGGTCATTATATCGAATATATTTTTTAGATTGGATTTTGAACGTTTTTCTATTACGGGGCCCGAGCCAGTCAACCACCAATGCGACAATGACCAGTTCATCGTTTCTGGTTCGAATCCCGTACCTGTTATCTGCGGATTGAACACCGGTAGCCATAGTACGTATATATATAGCACAACGCAATATTACAGAAGACATTTTACCTTTTTTTATTCTGAATTTATTTAAATTAATTTTTTCTTATAACTATATAATATACAATATTAATCAGTCTGAAAAATGATGGATTTTATGAACACATGTACAGATAAACACTGGCAATAAAATGTATTTATGTCTTGATAACTATAGTGTACGTGGATGCTGGCACGGGGACAAGTCCAATTATATTAACAATGGTTACAAGTGGCATATTTTTAAAAAGAAACTGGAAGATAAAAGTTAGCCAGATACCTTGCGACTCTATTACAAAAGGTTAGTTACAAACATTATGTTGTCACCGCGATCGAAGTTTTTACTCAAAACTTAAAACAAATATGAAATTATATGATGTACTCTTAAATTTTAAATAAATAAACCCTATTAATAAAAAAGTTAAGCAGGTATAAAATATATTATATTAAAACAATTTTTAATATGACACGAGTACATGCAACTATACTAATTTTAATCAACAACAATAAATTGCAAATATTTTCAAATCAATTGTGTAATAATTTAAATAATTAGGTATTTTTCAATACTTAAGCTTACCAAATCTCATAAATTAATTTACCTACCTATATTATAATTATGTAAAAATGTATAATAATATTAGGATTTTATATCTTTAATTTACAAATATTTAATAATTTTAGATTCTGAGTGAAACGATGAATGTATTGATTTTACAATGATGTGTGTTTTTTATTTCATTTCTTGTTTTTGTGTCTGTGTATACGATAAGTAGTCGAAATAATGCTTCAATTTTCAACTTCAGTACCTTGTTTAATGGGACAGTGAATATTGTTGATGCATTGGGGAGGTCAAAATTTAAAATTCCTAATAGTTTTCAAAAGCACCGGGAAAAACAATATAAAAATTAAGGGGAAACTGGAATTTCTACACAAAATCGGTTTTCCACAAAATCGATTTTGGTTTTTGGTGTAACTCTAAGACAAATGAACGTATATACATGAAATTGTGACATATTAAAAATACATAGGCGCAATTTTTTTTTATAAACATCCAAGTTCAAATTATGACAAAATGTATCAAATTTAAAATTTAATAATTAATTTGTAGTTAAAAATTTATAAAATACTCAACTTTTATAGCTAAGGATTGAAAATTTAAGGCAAGGTTCCACGTTAATAGGTAAATATATATTTTACTTTATTCACAATAATATCATCAAATATACTTAGTAATATCATAGGCTGACTGACCGTTTTAGCTCAGAATCGTTTTTCTTATATTTTATTTTGGGTTTCATTATTCAGTCTTTCTCACTCTATTGAGCATTATATCGTATTAATGATTAATACATTTATGATCTAATAACTAGTTTTTGAAAAAAAAAAAACTGTCAAATTGTTATAAAACTTAACATTCTAAGACATGACTTTTTAAACTATATATCCAAACCGTAGGTACCAGTGTACCGGCTAGGTACTAGTTACCTACTTACTACCTATATATCATATCTGTAATTTATATACCGATTTGTTTAAGTATTTACAATAATATTGTGTCTTATGTTTCAACTCTAGCCGACACTGGTTGCTTGCAATATTACACCGGAGTATCGGGTACGCTGAAGTCGTTCAATTACGAACCCTCATCAGGCCTTCATTTGTCGAATCAGGATTATACAATATGTTTGAGAACGGAGCGAAATTTCTGTTCCGTACAGTATTCAGCCTGCGACGATCAAAGTGAGTGATAACATTTCGATTGTATCGCATACAAATATACAATATTAATATAATATTATGTTCACCGGTTGAGAAACAAAAATAGAGAAATAACTAAATATGAAACTAAAATATATAAAACGCGTTATAGTGAACAACAGAAGCCACGCGTTCACATTGACGGGAAATACGTTGGGTCAAAATCCGGTTCAAGCGAATGTGGGTAGCGTTGGATCAAGTCCGTGTAATTCTGATTACCTAATTATACCATGCGTTTCAAGTAAACAAGGGCCTGTGGCGTCTGGCATGAATACTTGCGTGGACAGACTATGTGGTGGCACTTTAAACACAGATTACAGTACAATGCCAACGACCGTTATGAGTAAGAAAGTTTAGATTTTAATGTAGAATACATATTATTGACATTATTTTTATTCACAATGACTTAACATAATATAATTTACTCCTATACCTAATTATAGTTATTAAAATATGAAAGGAATTTATGTTAGGCAATATGTTAATGCGGCAATACTCGAGTATTATGTAGTAGATATATATATATAGGTTTTTGTTCTTTATAAATCGGTGGCCTGTTATACATATATGACTCCAGGTATACTGTATACAGGGTAATTGACCAAGCATGCTCACCCCCTATTTTTTCCTTTAAGAAAGACATCATTAAAATGTTCAGTTTTGGAATTTTTAAATCTACTTAAATATTATATTTCCAAATACATGAGATTTTTTGTATTACCTTTACCTACTCATAGAATGTCCTGTTACGCTACAAACTTCTGTTTTTCAACTGTAAATTATTTGGTGGATAATTTATATCGAAAAAGTTGATGTATCTAATTCAAAATTCTAACTAGTAGGTAGTTTATCAGTTATTAAAATGTTTGTAGTAAGAATAATAGTCCTTAAAAATGGTTTAACAAAAATATAAAAAAGATTTAATATTGGATCTAGTATTTATTATACATTGACCATAATTTTCAAAAATTTTAATTGTTGGTATAGATTAATATTAATTACTAAAAATTTTAAGTCACCATGATAATTCCGGTAGCGGTGTCGTATGCTATCTATGCACTGAATACTAGTGCCGTATGCTATCTACAAATACGAAATCTACGAATCTTTATTTCAAGGCAAGCGGAAGTATAATCGTGGTCGCCTATAATTCCCATATCGTCCAAACCTATTATCATGACTCATGGACCTGATCCATAGTATACAAAGTTAAATAACTCAAAAAATACTCGTTCGAATTTTGATTTTGACACACCAAAATTTTCATAAAATTATTAATATTACCTATTATTGTTTATTATATGCCAAGCTTCAACTTACACTGTTTACAAACACTGTAGTTAGGTACAATAAGCTAGTTTACATATAGGTAGTTATTGTAGGTACAAACTACATTGTTTATTTTATTGAAACTTACAATTAACTTATTAACTTAAGTTAAGTAATTTTTAATTTATAAATAGCCAGTAATATGGTTTAAAATAATAAAAAGTAAATGTTTACACAACATGTATCATCAATAATGATTGTATTATATTTATTATTTAATTATTTATAAATTATCCTAACTTGGATTTGATTAAGATAACTTGTTATTTATTAAGTTTATATCAATACAAATCAGCTAAGTTGAAAATTAAGTTAATAAAAATTAAATCTAAAAAAGTTAAACTTAACTTAACTTTTAACTTAAGAGGATGTCACACCCGCATATGTTGTCTCCGTCTTACACACGTACGACATAGACAAAACACGTTTACGCAGTAGAACTCGCTCAATTTTGGTGTTAAAATAAAAAACACCTATTAAAAAATTAAAAGATGACAATATTTTGGAGGGAAAAACGTTGAGTTTTTTTTTTTAAATTTAAAATTTGAAAAGTTAAAGGTATTTTGAAAATGTTGACATTTTTGCTATTTCTAAACGATATACCGAACGTTATATTGGGTGTAATGGAAAAAACGCAACAACTTGCCCTCAGAAATATTGCCATAATTCAATTTTATAATAGGTATTTTTACTCTAGAACCAAAGTTGAGCGATTTATACTCAGACTGCGTAAATGCGTTTTGTTTGTCGTACGTCTGTAAGACGGAGACAACACATGCGGGTGTGACTTCCTCTTAACTTGAACTTTTTAACTCGTTTATGCCCGGGCTTGAAAATTACATATTATAATAGTTAACAGATATTATATAATCTATATCTGTACTATTATATAAAGAGGAGTCGTTAGCAGTGCCGGATTTAGCGGGGGTGCAGGGGGTGCATTGCACCGGGGCCTCAAGACCAAGGTTGTATTAGGGGCCTAAGGTTAAAGTCCTAAATTTTCTAACTTTCTATAACTTTTTATTATAAAATGAACAAATTTTATTATTTTAAGATGTTACTGACAAGTGACAACCATTTATTTTGGACGGTTTGAATTTTAGATAAGTAATACTATTTATCATTGTTATTGTTTGTTTTACATATTTATTTATATACACATTAATTATATTATATAGTACTTATGCATCGTATACTATTTTCGTATAATCGTACTATTTATTCAATCTCAGAGGCTCGTGAACTCGCGCTAGTGCAGTATCTTGCTGGACAAACTAATAATGTAACCGTGGTTATATGTATTTATTGTTTAATATATGTAAATGGATTATGATTTACGGACATGCCTTTGCCTTGATGCAGTGTTATTGGTTTCAGATATGTTATTTTGTACTTTTGTCAGTTTTATTTTTGCGTACCTACTCTATTATATTAATTTTTCATTTGATTATTAAAAATAAAAATTAGGTACCTACCTACACTATCTTTTATTGACTTTTGAAAAAAAAAACATGTCTAACAGACAATTTGAAAGTGTTGCCTCTAAAAGACGGAGAAAAATGTTCAAAACAATGAATTAAAAAAATATAAAGGATTGATGAATAATTTTGTATTCAATTCAGGTAACTGAGGTACCTGATTCATATTTGGGTCCTTTAATTTTAGGACAATAGAGAGAATATACAGCCAATATCATATTAATGATATGTATTCTTAATTTATATTATACTAGCATAGAAGCATACATTAAAGATTAATACATCATAATAATATCTAAGCGTGGTATAATAATAGATATGAGAACAGTGAGTGAATGTATAATTTCATAATTTACCTATTAAATTATGGAATTTAAATGTTGTGTTTTTTAGTTTGTTTAATATATCAATACGACAAAACGTATCAAATAAATAGATAAGTGTAAAGTCGAGAAAATTTTTTTTTAAGGGGCCTCCATTGGTAGTTGCACCCCGGCCCCCTGAGACTTAGATCCGGCACTGGTCGTTAGTTACTGTTGTCGAAAGTAATCTCTGGAACTACTGAACCGATTTCGAAAATTCTTTTACCGATAGAAAGCCACGTTTTTTGTGAGTGTCATAGGCTTATTTAAAAGAATTGATCACCCCCGGTAGGTGCTAAAACAGGAATTTTGAGATTTACGATAGCATTTTTTCTTTATCAATGGTTGCTATGGCCTATGGGTTATAGGAGTTGAGAATAATATTTATTTATATTATTTTTTTTTAATTTGAATATTAATGGAGCGTCTCAATCTCATTCGTTTCAATCAGTCGAAGTTACGATCAGACGAGTACCTACATCCACTTGCGTAAAGCCATCGTTACTGAAGGAGACGCGGCCAACATTGGTCGTTTGACCATTCTCTCAGCCCATTCATCTTTTTATATATTTATAAAAATGAATGTTTGTGTGTAGATTAGACCTTAAAAAGGGTTAAATATGATTTTTTTTTATTCATCAGATTTTAGTAAGGTTGGGTTAGGATTTTGTATTAATTGATTATATTAATCCGCCGTAGGTGAAATTAAGTAAAAACGATAAACTTGGTATAACTTTGGTCTTTGATACTCTAGAGTTAGGTCATCCATTTACTTACAAACAGCACGGGGTCCGCGATATACCGCAGGTAGATTGCCTACCTGATAATATACTGCTGAGAATCAGAATTTTCATTCCTGGCAACGGAAAAGTTAAGATAAGTTTTGAATACCATACACTGAATATTAAATAACGAATTGAACAAAGTTTGAGTCATAAAGAGTTGGTACATATAACGGGCAACGAAGTGCACTGGATCAGCTAGTATTAAATAATTTGCAGTAGAAAAGAAGAGGGGGTCACATTTTAAAAACAGAATTTTGTATCTTCACACAGGACACTCCTAGAAGTATGTATGTACCTAGAAAAAATTCCAAGAATTTTGATAATATTGTCTTTAAATATATTTTAAAATTCTAAAAATCTGTAACTAAAAATTATTCATTTAATAACCATTCTGAATATTTAATTACGTTTTGTTCACAGGTAGTGTCCGACCTTTTCGGTTATCTTTTCACACAAATGCTGTGGAAATGCCAAATGACATGGGTAATCGTGGTTTTTGTTTAAACTATATTCAACAACCTTGCAACGCTAATTATGCTTAAAGATTTAAGTTTTATTTTATTTTTAAGATTAATTTAACCACATTATTTTATCTACAAGAAAAAAAATAAAAAAATAATGTTATACTTTTTTGAAAAACTTGTCGAATAGTATTCTTATTATGTTTCCTGGAATTGCATAAATCATTATGACAAAAAATAATACCACAAAAACAAGTAGTACAACAAATAAAAACTTCGTTTTGTTAGCTGAGAATACACTTCGGAATACAAACTTAAATGGATCCACAATTGATTTTAAATAATGAGTTGAAGGTCTCCTATTAATATTAAATTATAGATTATTATTCTGCAGCCATTTATTATGAAGCAAAAGTAAATTACTTCGGTACGGGCAAAGGTAGGGGCCCATCTCTACCAAATCCAGCTGGTGATTTATCCGCTTCTTGCTTGGTCATTATTTGAATTTCGGCATTTACTTTACCCTTGTTATGCATAATTAACATTTTTTTTTATAATTATTTTCGGAGAAATAGCTTAATCACTAATTAGTAGAATGCTTACTACAATAGTATTTTTATTATTTTCCGTGGAAATGAACGGCCACCATCCACTTGTTTTTTTTACTTTGAACAAGTTTATTCGGGAAATGTTGGAAAAGTTATGCATCCATGAAGTTCTCGCGCCACGAGGCATATTGCGCAAGTTCAAAGTCAAAGAACCTAAATTGTACGAAATTTGAGTCTATATACAAGCAACTCACAACTTTCATCACAAAATGTTTAATTTACCTATATACAAATCTGGTGATAACTGGTCGTTATCCCAAATTTCAAGATTTAACTTGGGAGGAAATTGTTGTTCTTCGTAGTCCAAACCGAAAAAATTTTTTTTTCTGTAGACAATAATATTTTCAGTTTTATTATAAGGGAACGAGAATTTTAAACGCCAGTTGAACAATCCTTCGCCGTTTAATGATCGGTAATGAACGTCTGTTGACCGTTTTTCGACACCTGGTAACCACCTAAGACATCAAAACAGATTACTTTATCTAAGTTTAAATGGACAAATTTAGCTATGTATGAACCCTTTGATATAAATATCACTGTGTTTTTCTTTTGTAAAAAAGTTGTTATCCACGAGTTTTACATCAGTGACGGACCAAATAATTACACGAAGTTCGTAGAGTTCAACAATTGGTGGTTTAATATCTACCATTTCAGGAATATTACTATCCTTTGAAAACATGTCAACCCACATTTCTAATGTGCCCTTAAAGAAATTCGTTTTTTTTTTTTAAATCGTTATCATGTGTAGTTATTATTATTTATTATACTTGGTGTAAGTTAGGCATATCTGGATTATATAATGTTCTAGTTTCTACATATTCAGGCACTAAATGATAACCAACAACTGGCATCTCTTGCCAATGGTTTAATACATACAATGCCAACGATTGTCTATCGGATTCAGTATTTTCATTGTGAACATGAAATGTTTTAAGACCAATCGTAACACTGTTCGTCGTGTATATTGGATGTTTCAATGAATATAACGAACACAGTTCATGTAGAATTTTTGAAGGTTTTTCACTATCTCTCCAACGGTTGTATCCATCCCTATACATAATGGACCAAGTTTTTAAAATATTAAAATTAAAAAGGTGCCCTGCTGTACAGTAGGTTACAAGGGGGTCACTGTATAATGGATGGTATTAAATTTGAAAAATTGAAATAATAGGTACCTATAATAAATTCCAAATTAATCATATCACAATAGCCATTAGATACTTATAACTTGTTATACATCAACATCAAACCATGATACTATATTAGATATATAATAGTATACTTTAGAAGTTTCAATTACCCACGAATAATAATATACAATCACAACAAAATAACTAAAATAGTTATTCTAGGTTTTTAATATGTAATTTCGTCCAAATTTGAACTTAAAATGACTATAAAAATAAACTGCGTTTATGTATTTTTTAGATTTTTTGGTAACAGCTGTTTACGTGGAATCTTGTTTTAAATTTTTCAATCCTTAGATATAAAGGTTGAACATTTTATACATTTTTAACTACAAAATAATTTTTCAATTTTAAATGTGATCAATTTTGTCAAAACTCGATCTTTAAATGCTTATAAAAAAAAAAAAATGTCACCTATGCATTTTTAATATTTTTCAACTGTTATTGTAACAATATATCAGGAGCCTTGTATTAAATGTATACACTTTTGGGCCCAACAGATAAAACTTTATTGATATTCATAGAAAAAAAACTAAAAAAATTGAAATCTGACAATGTCCGTAAACAGCCCAAAAAGAGTCAAAATTTTATCCAGTATAAGAATTGATAAAATACACATTCAGTGAAATGTTCATGTATCTACAGTTATTCGTTTTTGAATTGCAACAAAATAAGGATATCGCTACACGAGAAATCGAGTGAATATTCATTGTGGTAAAAATTTTAATTTCAAAAGCTCATAAAAATTTAATTTGATTTTTCAACATTTTTTTTTTGATAAAGGTAGATAATCTTATAAGGAATCTTGTATTGCATTTTAAAATCTTAGATTTAAAAATAAAATTTTTTACGAATTCTTAACTAAAAATGATTTGCTAATTTTCGAGATTTTTCCATATTATGTCAATTTTTGAACTTTAAATGATTATAAAAAAAACTATGACTAATAATTTTTAATATTTTTGAAATGTCATTGTAACAATAAAGTAGGAGCCTTGTATTAAATTATCAAGTATTTTTACTCAACAAATAAAGTTTTATTGACATTCAAAGAAAAAAAACTAATAAAATGGGAAATTGAAAATGTCCCTGAACAGTTCAAAACAAATCAAAATATTTTGAAAATGTTATCATGTTTAGAAAATGGAAATATAAACAACAATTGAAAATTGCATGTATCTACAATCATTTGTTTTAAAGTTACACCAAAAACCAAAGTCGACTATGAAAAATCGATTTTGCTTACAAATTCCCGTTTTTCCTTAATTGTTATAATGTTTTTCCCGTCGCATTGGAAAGCTATTGGGAATTTTAAAATATGACCTCCCCAATGCACTAAAAATCGATCCACTTTTCAATCGAACAAGATACTGAAGTTGAAAATCGAAGCATTATTTGGACTACTTATCGTGTACACAGACACAAAAATTAAAAAATTTAAAAAAAAATTTAAAATTTAAAAAAAAAAGTATAAAAAACACACATGATTGCAAAATCAATACATTCATTGTTCCACTCAGAATCTAAAATTAAAAATTATAAAAATAAATGGTACATATTTAAAATGTTATTGTTGTGGTAAGTGTGAGGGGTCAAGGGAATGAGAAACTTTATTTCAGTAAGAAACATTGTATTGGAAATGTACTTTGAACTGGAATTTTTTTTTGCACCTATCCATTTTTCCACATAATATCTAGTCGCATCCATCTAACCATAATTTTATTATTCCCCAAATGGCCAAATTTAAAAAAAAACCATGGGCATAGGCATATAGCATTACACCAGCTCTCAGTGTATTTTCAATTCAACGTTTTTAACCGAAAAACAATTTTACACTTACTCAATACTCATTAGGTAGTCATTATCTTTACCCGGATTTTTTTAAATTTAAAAGTTTATTGAAAGGAAACCGATTTCAGGCTTTGGTATGTATAATAACAGGTACAACTCTATTATCCATAGTATATTAGTATATATTATTACTCGTGATTAATAGATTCTCAAACATTAGAAGTTTATTGAAGGTTTATTCATTCGGTTGAAAAATAGTAAAAATTAAAACGGTAGAACTTTTAAGAGGCCTGATAATAGCCAATAGGTGAGCTCTCAAAGGTGATTAATAGTACCTATTGTTTCCAACAATGGCAGTGATTTAAAGTAGTCGACATTAAATATTGTCGACTACTTTAAATATTAAATATGATGAACATTAAATTGGAATTATAATTTATAACTACTTTTATTAAGAAAGTATTGGTTGTGTTTTATTTCGTATAAAAGTTAAAATAATTATAAACAACACAAAACAGTTTTAACAGTCCGTATCAGAATATTTTCCGAATTAGGCAAATGCTTTCAAACTCCAATATGGAGACACGTGCGAAATGCCACTATCCCCATACCGATAAATGTGCAAAATCCGGTATCTGTAGTTCGGTGTATTGTAATGAATTTTTGTTGGACTTTATTTTTTTTATTCATTGCATAATATATAATTACTTTAGGAAAAATGTCGGGAATCAGAATGAACGATATGTTATGTATTCATCTATTAATTACTTGTTATATTGCTTTGGTAGTCCACAGTGAGCTCTATGTTTGCTGAAATATCTTGATTCAATATCAATTGTCGTTTCACCGATCAATTCATTTTTCCCAATTCTATCGTAATCCATAATTCTAATTTTCATCATCGAACATTCTGGGAACGATATTACTCTTTCAAAACACCTCATCGAAAAAAAAATACATAGGTATTTTAAATAATAAAAATATATTTTCTTATTAATTCTGAATAACCCGATAACATTAGAATCACTCTCATATCGATCTGTGTGGTAATACTCTAGTGCTAATGTAACCAGCGTGACCGAAGCTAATTAAAAATAATTGCGGCGACATTATGCAGTGTATATTATTATCTCGAAGCAGAGATTGCCATTCAAACCGTGTAAATTACTGTTAAAGTGTTTTTTATCAAAAAAAGTGGATGTCGCTCTGCTGTACAGTAGGTTACAGGTGGGTCACTATAATGAATGGTGTTAAATTTGAATTCAATGATATCATTGTATAAGAAAAACGATTCTGAGCGAAAACGGTCAGTCAGCCTATGATATTACTAAGTATATTTGATGATATTATTGTGAATAAAGTAATTTAAATATTTACCGATTAACGTGAAACCTTGCTTTAAATTTTCAATCCTTAGCTATAAAAGTTGAACATTTTATAAATTTTTAACCAAAAATTAATTATTAAATTTTAAATTTGATAAATTTTGTCAAAATTCGAACTTTAAATACTTATAAAAAAAAATTGTCCCTATATATTTTTAATATTTTTCAACTGCTATTGTAACAATATATCAGGAGCCTTGCATTCAATTTTCACGCTTTTTTAACCAACAAATAACATTTTATTGATATTTATTGAAAAAAAAAACTAAAAAAATTGAAAACTGACAATGTCTGTAAACAGCCCAAAATATTTTCAAAATTGTATAGTGTATAGAAAACAAAAATTTAAACATTCAGTAAAGTTTTCATGTATCTACTACAGTTATTCGTTTTTGAATAACAATAAAACAACAAAACCGCTATATGAGAAATCGAGTGAATATCCAATATTGTAAATATATGAATTTTAAAAGCTCATAAAAATTTAATTTGATTTGCTTGTAGACATTTTTTTTGATAAAGGTAGACAAACGTATGAGGAATCTTGTATCACATTTTCAAATATTAGATTTAAAAAGAAAAATGTTTATGAATTCTCAACTCAAAATAATTTGCTAATTTTCGTGATTTTTCAGTATTTTGCCAAGATTTGAACTTTAAATGCTTATAAATAAAAACTGTGACGAAGTATTTTTAATGTTTTTCAAATGTCATTGTAACAATATAGTAGGAAATTCTCAAGCTTCTTTACCCAACAAATAAATTTTTATTGACAGTGATAGAAAAAAAAACTATTTAAATTTGAAACAGAAAATGTTCCTAAACAATTCAAAACAAATCAAAATATTTTTTAAATTTTATCGTGTATAGAAAATGCAAATATAAACGACCAGTGACAATTTGTTATATGCACGTTCATTTGTTTTAGAGTTACACCCAAAACCAAAATCGATTTTTTCGAAAACAGATTTTAGTGTAAAAATTGCTGTTTTTCCTTAATTTTTATGTTGTTTTTTCCGGCGCTTTTTAAAACTATTGGGAATTTTAAATTTTTACCTCCTCAATGCACCAAAAATATTCACTTTCCCATCGAGCAAGATACTGAAGTTGAAAATCTAAGCATTATTTTGACTACTTATCGTGTACACACACAAAAAAAAGAAATAAAAAATAACACACATCATTGTAAAATCAATACATTCATCGTTCAACTCAGAATCCTTAATTTAATTTAATCATTTTTTTAAAAAATTATATCTATCGAATTCCGCCAATTTTTGGTTTAGAATACAAGTTGATGGATCAAAATTACTTTGAAAAAATTGATCAACCCAAAAATAATATTCAAAACATAGGTTACCATTAAAAAAAAATGAAGTTGTATTGAGTATACGCAAAATACATGAGTTAAAAAAATTGTAAGTTATAGGAATTTATGATCTATTAGTCTAGTTAAATGTCCCACAAACAGAATTGAAAATATTTACAGGGTAATGAATCATAAAGTGTTCTCTATTTTCGTGAACACACTGTATATACGATTTCGTTGGGTTTGGTTAGGTTTATAGCATTGTCCGCAATACCAAACAATTTATTAATTCGATAACGCAACACCATACTCCTACAACTGCCGCCAAATCATTTTTAACTCAAATGCGAGCGGGAAGAACTAGCCCTCACATCTTCATTTTCCTAGTTAAATAGTATTACTGTATATGATTTACAATAATGAAATGTATCATATTAAAATGATTTATATATGTTTGATATTATTTAACATTTAATTTATATTAAAAGATATTAAATAAATGTTTTTCTTGCTATTATTAACAATAATATTTATAATATCAATAAAGGTCATAGTTACGCCTCTGTATTATATAAGCCACTACTACTGAATACAATATATGATAAATATTGTATTTGTTTATTAAATTATGTACAATATGCATACAACTACGCTATATTATGAACACGTTTTTTTAGGTCCAACTTATATTTACCTGCCAAACACAGGATTTAATGTTTTAGGGACGTATTTTTTGCTATCCGATATGCGAATGGATTTCCCTAAAACAATTTCTACATATGGATCTGATAGTCCACTAATATCTCCGGGATGTAAGTTGTATGCTCTCAGTATATAAATACGCACAATGATGTTGCACTTCGCGTTCGATTTCAATCCTGGCCATATTTGAGATGCCGTGTTAGAAAATAATTGTTCTTGAGACGTGCCTTGTTCGTCATTATCAACTGGCATTGGATACAAATGCACATTTCCCTATATATGAGTACGCAACACATGCAAAATATGAACAAAAATCAAAATTTGAGTGTTTTGGCAGTATAGGTGCAAACGTATGAGGAAAAGTAATATACGACTTACAATTCACAAGTACCTACTGGTGGAAATAAATTTGTCACGAATCAAATTAATTATAGTACCTATATAATCATAGGCGTGCGCAGACTTTTCGTTCCGGGGGTGCATACTAAAAATTAGGGCCCACAATAATTTTGAAAACAATTATAGATACAGACAAATGTTTTAAAGATATCAAATGCACTAAAAATATTTATGTTATTTTATTATTCATTCTAATAAACATTACATAACAAATAAAACAATATATAGATATACAATATTACAATCTTATAACGATAATCAATGTTTGAAAGGAACAGCATTTTTGAATTCGTTAATAATTTCATTAATTTAATTTACACTTAATTAATAATTAGGGCCCTAGTCGTTTTTGGTGAAGGTTCCGGGGATGCGCACGCCTATGTATATAATATATTATCATTATAGCAATACTAATTGTATTTTACTTGTAAGGTAATAGAAGTCACTGGTTTTTAAGATGGAATAACATAAGTAAAACTCGTAAAATACCTATTACAAATCGATAATAATTACTTTTAATATAGCAACAACTGTTGCCTTTTCATCCTTTTTATCAAATTCATAGATTTTAAATTTTTTCAAATTGTCTTCAAATCCGTTAAATTCTGGAACGTTTTCTAATTCATGATCGTATAACTGATTGAAATAAAAAAAAATATTCAATTCATAATTACTAGTCATTATTTTAAACTATACTTGTATTGTTGTTAATTTAGTTTTTGAATAATATTTAGGAATATGGGTTTTATTTGATTTTTTTGGGAGAAGTTTGCTTGGAATGTTTAATATCATATTTTCATGTTTATTCTCTTGAAATGTTTTCTGTAATCAATTGATTTATAAAAAATATGTTATTTAGATATGATTTGCTCAAAATATATAAATCAATCATTATGTATAGGCCAACGTAGTTTTTTCATTGCCTCATACCATTAACATAGGTATAGGAAAATGATAAAACACAATGGCAAATTCTTTATTATATTGATTAATAGAATTGCAACTTTTTACAACCTTTTGATATTTGAACACGTAGTATTTTGTCCACCAACTTAACTCTTTTTCGTCTTCTTCAAGTTCATCATCAATTAAAGGATCGTATTTATTTCCAAAATAGCTAATATAATTTTGTAAATTGTTTGAAGTCCAATAAGTAATATTATTTACACATGGGAGTATATAACATATTACGTTGTATAATAACGTTAAGACACATGTTATGTGTTCAGTTATCCACGAAATAATGTTTTTTAAGCACGTTGGAAAAATACTGTCAAATTTTTGTTTTAAAACATTGCAATAAAATCTGAAATTATCCTGGAATATGTTTTATTTTTAACCACTATTTTTTAATCATCGAATGCATTGATTACTTTGAAATTAATTTTTTTTTTTATTGTTTTCTTAATTTTCGATTTTTTTTCCTCTTCGTCGTTGTCTTCTTCCATTTCTAAAACTATTTTCATATGATTAAAAAAAAAAATAAAAATAAAAATGATTGTTTTTTACTTGAATAATCTGGTCGTTTGTTCTGTTGAGTTTTTGATATAGAGGGAACCATAAATTCATCTAGGGGCTGAGAAACACATATTCCGACTGGAGTGTGATAATTTTTTATAATATACTTAGTAAAAAGTTGAAAACTTATGGGAGGTATAAGATATAGATCTTCAGGTAATTCCTTTAAAATAAGGTATTTTGTTAGGTATTAAAATCTTTAAAATAATTTATTTTATACTTACTAAACTGAGTATACATTTTTTATCGACCAAGTTTGGGAAATTTGAAAAGGAGTTAACATTTTTAATTATTTGAGAATCAATGCTTGAAGTCGAGCATAACAATCGGACAAATGGCTCGTGCAAATGTACGTTTAATTGGCGCAAACCCCAAAACAGTACAACTAATCTGTAATAAATTGACAAGTAAATTTTATTTTTCCCAATTTTTGTAAAAAAAACTAACTGATAAACACGTAGATTGGGTAGCACATGTTTCAATAAGGGAACGCTCTTATCGTTATCGATTTCTATTAATTCATTAGATACGATTTGTGTGATTTCGGCAGCCATATACAATTTACCAATTTTTTCTGAACTATCCACGATATCATACCAATTTAATGTCTTACGTGAAGAATTGTCAATTTCTTTTACATTGATAACAGTAAATGCGATGACATCCTATAAAAGATAATATTATTGCTTACATCGAATCGATTAATCGATTAATTTTTATCATGACTCATATTTACTTCTATTAGTTCTTTCTTTTCTGTTTCTATGTGGCATAGTTGAATGATTACATATATCGGTGTCATTTTATTAGTATCTCCATACCTCATAAACAAAATTGGTTTAAACAAAATCGATACATTCCATGACGTTGATACGTTTGAGTGGATTGCCTAACATTTTAAATAATTTTCAGTTCTCAGCATAGTATAAAGACACATATTGAAATAATGTTAATACATTTTAAGCGTAGTGTTGTTATTACAGTAATTTTAAAAATTCTCTATCAGTGCCGTAACCAGAAATTTTTTTTTGTCTAGTTTTTGTAGAAGTAGAATACTTATCATCTGTTATCAGCGGCGTATTTAAGAATTGTGTAAGGAAGGGGACACACCCCTTTAGGGTTTAAGATACTTTCCTACTATGAATATTGAATAGCTGCGGTTCTCAAACTTATTTGTTCGTAGAGCCCTTTTGTTTCCAATAAAAGTATAAAACTCTAACATTTAAACATTTTTAATTTTCATAAAATATATATAACTCATTAAAAAATATGCATACAAGATTTGCTTATTAGTTTGTTTCTGTATAATACAATTATAATCCATAAAAACAATATATCCTTCAACAAACTCGTTTCTAACATAATCTAGACCACAAAACAAAATATACCGGTTACTATTAATAAAATAAACGTGATAAACCAAATATTATTTTATTTTAATTTAAATTAGATATGCCATTCATGTAACCATACATATATATATGTCGCACCTAGATGATTATCGCAGTATTTCAAAAATCTAGGTCTCCGCTAGTTTAAGAACCTTTGCTGTATAGTGTACACGATATTCTACATTGAATAAAAATTGACACAGTTAATCATTATTTTTAGTGGGTACCTATTACCTACTACCTACATCGCAATGATTATTTTCGTTATGTCTAAAATAGTAAAACCGTTTTCTTTTTTCAGTGGTCAGTCCATCAATAACTTCATAAATATGAGTATCTATTGACTATTGTTAATTTTTGAATAAATTGAATGCAAATAAGTAATAACTAAACAGTTAACACCAGTACACCACAAGATACAGGTTCCAAAAACTGACTAGAATTGAAACAAATGCCAGGAGTTAGTAGTAACTAAGTACTAAACTACTGAGTAGTAGGTATCTACTAAGTTTAAAACAAATGTGTTAGTAAATAATATTTATACATAAATAGGTGAATATATTATAATACAATTATATACAGTAGGCTGGTTTTTCGTCTAAAAGTACGAATGTTGTTGTTCCAAACAAATAAGAATGCCGATAGCCTGATTACGTGCAATATACTACTATAATATATGTATATATTTGATTTAATGTTGGTATTTTAGTCTATAACTAATAAATTAATAATCTTGTTTTTATACTACAAATTTACAACTGTTAGCCCCCCTGTTACGGAATTTCAGTGGTGGTAGCGCAAATTCGCAATAACAGTGACTAGAGTAGGGGTAGTTACTACATTTTTATTTATTACCCATCAATTCGTTATTTTTTCTTACTATATTTATAAAATGGAAAAACTACCAAAAAAAACTCTAAAATAATTGTTAATGCCTAAAAAAATCATCAATGGAGGATCTATCCCCTCAATCCCCCTCACCCGTAAATACGCCACTGCCTGTTAATTTATGACACCATTGTTCATCAAAAAAATTGGGGGAGAGGGATTGCCCCCAGTTTATCTCTCCCCGGATACGGCACTCTTCTCAATAGTCAACAACTATATGGGTTTACTAATTATTACATATTTATAAGACCCAACAGAATATTCATACTTCGGTTGTCATTGAATGCCCGTTAAAAATTATTCGTGCCATTAAATTTAACCGACTGTATTTTTTGTAACATTTTTCGGTTAGAGCAGCTTGACTTATGTGTGCTTTGATTTGTAAGAGCTAAATTAGTTTTGGTAAAAATATGAATATATAATTTAACTGTATATTATATTACCTACTCATCAATAAAAAATAAAAAAATTACTGTTTTGTCATATAATTTGAAATTATATTGTGAGCAAGGCTGATCATTACAATTATTATATAGAAGTCCGGGAATTTTTTTTATTCCCACATTGAAATCCTCGTATGGTCCTATCCAAAATATAGTTTCCATAATTCCATCGAATACGTTTTCTTTTTTTTCAGTTGCCTGTCAAGTATGAAATAGTTAGGTATGTGTAAAAAAAATGAAGGTTATTTATAATAATTATTTTTTCTTACGGTTGAAGTTGATTAAATTCTACAATAAATCTTTGATAATAAAATATATTTGATATTAACTTAAATACAAAACTGTACAAACCAAAAACCAAGGTCGAATTCGTTTACAAAATTGTCCTTTACATTCTGAAATTTTAGAATACAAAAAGTGTCTTGTTTGAATTTGACATCTTGATACAATTTGTTTACCATTACGTAAATTTAAGAAAATATTGGGTGGCCCATAATAAGACTGAAAATAAAGTTCAGTAATATATTATACATGATAAAATAAGTAAAAAAAAACCCATCAAAATGTCCATCGATAAATTATATCTACATATATATATATATACATGATGGTGGGGGGTGATTTGTAGCCTATGTGTTATTCTGATGTATAAGCTATATTATTGTAAAGTTTTATTAAAATCTATTCAGTAGTTTCTACCTGAAAGAGTAACAAACATACTTACAAACTTTCGAGTTTATAATATTAGGTTATAGGTATATAATATAAGATAAAACAATAAACTGAAAATATTTACTTTTTTCTTATGGCAAACAATTAATTGATCAAACGTATCTTTAATTCTATTCACTAAAATGAATACATCTGTTTCAGTATATGTAAGAAGGTTCTTAACTGTTTTAATTTCTTTTGAACAATAATTTTTAAATAACTCCTGTAAGCAAAACCAGCACACATACTGATTAATATCAGGAGCGTTTAAAATCGCCCCTGTAAAAGTCTGAGATGTTATATTATAACCACGGAATCAGCATACCACTGGTACGATACTAGACTAATGAGGGAACTCCCCTCACCCCACCACCATTCAAGCTAAAATGCTTAAAGTTCGGATTTTTTTTTCACAAGCTATGAGGTCCCTGAGTATCTCAATATAGGAACATTTAAATTATTCAACATCACTTCATATACGTACACACTTACTACAAGTTATGTGTTTTTGTGTTTTAATTTAAATTGACGGAATTAAAATCATTTTAAATATAATCAAATTATAAATACATTTTTTTTGATTTATTAATATGTTGAAAATTGATCAGCTATCGTTACAACTTTAGTTTAAAATAAATTATATTAAACACAATATATGCAAAAATAATTAAATAAACATAAAGATCCCGTTCGGAATTAGTCATAGTTTGTGAATTGTGATGGCTCTTACAATACTAATTGGGCTCAACCAACATAATTAAATTAATAGGTATAATAAATAATTTTTAAATTTAATTTTTGGTTTAGCCTTTGCTGATTCAAGGTTTTAATTAAAGTAAACTGAAATATGAGTGAGGATGATCCAAATTGTATTACAGGTATTTAGTGTAAAATGATATTCTACCCTAAATATATTCCCATTATAGCGAAAGCCGAAAATCAATATTCATTAAATACTTAATACATTATTCAATATTTCAATTAGTATCATTATATTAATTGTACATCAAAATACCATATTTTTGACACAAGACGTATGAATATGTTTATGCAATTTTATATGTTTATCGTATGATTGTTTAAATCTTTCCAGATATACAATTAATTTCTTTATCATTCCATGAATAACTTCTATTTTACTATTACTAGACTGTTGGTAATTTAGCTGACGACAAGTCTTGAAAATGCAAGTTTCCTGTTAATATTTTTTGTTATATATTATAAATTGAATATTAAACCATTAAAATAATGTTACCATATTAATAATAGTCTTAGTTAATAAATTCATAGAAAACATTGAGTAATATTCAATACTTGGTAAATTTGTAACCAAAAATAGACATGGTTTTTTATCTTCTTCAATTAATAATTTATTAAAATTATTTTCTAAGCTCACTACATCGTATTTTGGTGTCTGTATGTTCATAAGCTCTAAAAAAATGCATGATTCCTGAAATTCTATTCTTCAAACACCCATAGGCCATATAAAGTTAGAATTAATTTATATTCTAAGTCGGTACTATATATACACACAGGTCACAGACATATATATTCGAAACAAAACAATTATACTTCCGAACGAGACATAATGGTATAGCTGGCGCCTGGCATGCATGTAGTTGAAACAGGCAGTTTGTCAAATGTCTAGGTGAACAGTAAAAATGTATATTGAAATACAAATTTATACTATACGGCGTTTTACTAAATTCCTATTCCGTTGTATAGACAAGTAATCAATTAAATATAAAACTTCAATCTATACAGGATGATTCACCGAGAATATTTCCTCTCTCCATTTTTCCATTTAAAAATAAATTTATTTAAATTCTAATTCTTGGAATTTTTAAATATACTTAAAGGCCATATTTTAAAATTCTTAAGTGGTTTGGATCTCAATAACACTCCTTCAATAGTACAAAAAAATATCAAAAATTTTAAACTATTATGGTCTTTATGTATATTTAAACATTTCGAAAATAAGATTTCGAATGACTGCATTGTTATTTATTGAAGAAGAAAAAGGGAGTGACCATGCTTGGAGGATCATCTGAAATATTAATTTTCAGCTGTTTTTTTGTCGTACCAAATAGCTGAAGTTTCACAAAAGAATAAATGTACCTACCTATACTTACGCAGAAAACGCAATCTTTACAATAAGCTTAATAGTTCTACTCTCCCTGTGCGCATCCATTCACAATCAAATACATAACATGATAAGTATCTAATACTTTTAAATCTAATAATATCATAATATCTTTCTTCTATTTATCTTCCAGATAACTCTCCAAGTCGCTTAAAACAAAATTGGTCACGTGACCTCCAGAACAAAAAAATAAATAAATGTATTCAATTATATTATAGTACCTATATATACAATTATACTAATATGTATAGTCTAATACAATCAGCAAGCCGTGTTACTAAACAAAGGGGACTTCCATCACGCCATCCATTTTTTTTTGTAAGCTCAAACCAAACTTCTTACTTATTGCTTTTAATTTTATTAATAATCATAAAAAAAATAAGTAGGTACTCACCTACTTGTTTTTCACTTTCCGTAACTAAATTATATTCACTATAATCCATTGATATTGTCATACTTTTTGATTTGGTGAGATTTTTATGCACTTGGTTAACACTCAATATAACACCAAATATTATAATTTGGATGTACATTAAGTCCTAATAACATTGTAAAGAATATTCGAGCTTAAAATAACAAATTTTTGAATTTTATTGTTATGAATTCATTAAACATAATATACCTACCTAATTGATTTTAATTATTAAATTGCATACTCAATAATATACAGCTACGAGAGAATTTACAATCTGTAGCATATGTACTACAATAAGAAAATAGGATATATTATATGAAGAATATTGAAGATTGGATGATGCTACAGTGTTATCATTTATCACTATGTTCACTTAATATTGTTATGTCATCTGCGTATGTGGCGATTATAATATTACCAGCAGTGAATATGTTATAAAGGTCTGGTGACAAATCGCTTCATTGGGGGACTCCTGCTTGGATTTTGAATTAGAGATAGAATCATAGAATGTGTAACCTTGTCTGACAACAAATGTGCGATTTGAGAGGTATGATTTAATTATTAAATAAAGTGGTGCTGGTAGAATTTGTTTTTATTTCGAAAAGTAGACCTTGATGACATACTCTATCAAATGCTTGGGATACGTCTAGGAAAAGTCATGGACAGTATTTTTTCCCTCAAACGAAGAAGATATAACTACTATATTTAAATTTGACTTTCATAATTTTATGTAGGTCCAAAGAGTCAAATAATTTTTGTGGCAAATGTGTGAATAGGTAATTAACCCAAATATCTTGCTGTAGGTAGGTACTTACTTAATTACTAGTATATTCCAATAATAAAATATACATAATACAAATTAGTAATTACACATTTATTACCTCGTCAGGAATTGAATCTGTATCATTAATTTGCAATCTGTCAATATTTTCAATTTCTGATGGTACTAATTCAGTTTCAACAGATAATAGTATCCTGCCAAAATATTGTTGAGTTTCCAATGTGGTAAAATGCAAGAAAGCTGGACCAAAACACGGGAGTCCATCTGTAATTATTTTTAAATTGTAACTATATTAAAAGTATTCATACAAATTTGCAACAACCTTCTCCTATGAAGTCATGCATGGATATCACTCTGATGGCCACGATTTTTCCAGATAAAATTAATTTAAATATTATAATTGGGCATAACGGAGGATATACGTTTATTGTCGAATATTTTTTGTTCCAATTTAATTTTGTTCCGTTCAAGTTCAGTAATATACTTGTCTATTTGAAGTAGAATTAATGAAGTACATTATTTTTTTATTTTTTTTATAGATGATAAGATACTTCTGGTGCTTCTCCGAAATCAATTGACAACCATTTAGGACCTTCATCATATAAGTATCGAATCACTTCACTTCTGTGTAATTTAATAGTATACTTGGCTAAATGAGACGTAGCCATTTTAAATCCATTCGGAATAAATAAATCACTGAACATGTTGATTATAATTTATAGTTAATATCAGCTATATTATACTTTTATAATTGTTGCAGTACGCATAAATAAGTAGTAATGCAGAACAATTAACAATATCGATATATAAATACAGTAGAATTTATATTTTGACAGCAAATATATTTAAAGATTTAATCAGATACCACCAACTATATAGTAAATATACCTAAATATCCAACAATTTCTATCGATACCATTGATATTAATTTTATTATTCTTTTCTATGGATATTTTAGATTCCGAGCGGAGCGATGAATATATTGTTTTTACAATGATGTGTGTTTTTTCGTGTATGTATTATGTTCATTCTATAATTAGTCTTAAAACTCAGTTAAGGAAAGTGAGTCTACTTGGCATTTCAGAGAGATCAAAATTTAAGATTTTCGGTAGTTTTCAAAAGTGTCTGGGAAAACAAAAAAATGTTGGAAAAACGGGGATTGTTAAGCAAAACCAGTTTTCGACAAAATCGATACACCAAAAAACTAATTTTATTACTGTAGAATGTAGATAGGTACTTTAAATGTCCACTGAATATTTATATTACTATTTTGTATACAGCATTACATTTTAAAAATATGTTGACTCTTTTTTATCTATTTTTATGCGTAGTAAAAATTCGCTTTTTGTTAGTTTTTTTAAATTATTGTCAATAAAAAAACTTTTGCTCAATAAAAATACTTTAAAATTTAATACAAAGTTCCTCATAAGTGATTGTTATTGAATATTAAAAAAAAAATTGATCGTAAGTCCCAAATAATTTTTTGTGAGTGTCTAAAGTTAGAATATTGACTAATTTTGTCAAAATCACGAAAATTTGAAAATTATTTTGAGTTAGAAATTAAATAGACATTTTTAATTCATATCTATCATTTTAAAATGTAATTCAAGATTCCTCATAAGCTTTCCTACCTTCAAATAAAAAAAAATTACCGGAAATACAAACTAAATTTTTATAAATGTTTGAAGTTTAAATTTTTTCGACATTCGATTTTCAGCCGTTGATTAACAAATACTCATTGAACGATTATCTTATTTTATTGTAATTCAAAAATGAATAACCGTAGATCATTTTTAGATCATTTTAATATTCACCAAATATTTATTTTATCATTTTCTAGAAATGATAAAGTTTTCAAAATATTTTGACTCGTTATAAAGCTATAGAGGTATAGACTATATAGAAGTATAGACATTTTAAATTTTAAATTTTAAATATTTTTTGTTGTTTTAAACTCAAGGTTCTTCATAAATTGTTATAATAACAGTTACAAAATATTAAATATACATTATAGGCAAGATTTTTACTTAATAAGCATTTAAAATTAAATATTTGAAAAAATTCGTTTGGTTACAAAAAGTTACAAATTTATAAAATGTTCAGTTTGTATAGCGAAGGATTGAAAATTTAAAACGAGGTATCTCATAAATAGTTGTTACAATCACCATAAAATTAAAAAATATATAATAGGTATAAACACAGTTTTTTCATTAGTATTTTAGCTTAAATTTGGAAGTTTAACGATCTTAGTTACCTATTTTGTTGTAATTTAAAAATATTATTTTAATATAAGCTGACCAATCTCCGCTCAGAATCATTTTTCGTACCTACATAAGGATATTACAACATTGAATTCAAAATTAACACAGTGCCTCACTTTTTATATATTAAAATATTTTGTTTATTGTGTAAGTATAATATATAATAACGATTTTTTAAAAATGTAATATTATAATTATAAAAAAAATCGTCAATAAATCTATGCTTGATATTACAATATTTATATTTTATACGAAACAAAATTTATACTAAGAAAAATATCTTACTGCATTCACAACAAATAAGTATTGTGTACTAACAGGTACATTCAAGTTATAATAAATATATCTAGGCTTATATACATATATTTTACAAACTTTTTATTAAATGTAATATCTTCTCTTGTGGAACCTAATGGTTTTGATAGGATTAAATTATTAATCATATGGCTCTCATGGAACATAACTATATCACATTTTAAATATCCTCTTACTCCCAAGTCATTTTTCCCGTAATCAATTAAAGTCAACCATTTATTACGAAACGATTTGTCTGTGGAAAATAAATCGGTTAGGAAGTATTTAGATTGTATTTTTCCATTGCAATAACAAATATTATTTTAAAGTAATGACATTTTAATTTTTAATTCTGAGTGCCGAGTGGTGCAATATTAGTTTTACAATGATTTGTGCTTTTTAAAAATATTTTTTGTGTCTGAACTCTGAAAATACTTTTTACTGTAGAAAAAATGCTCGGGTCTTCAACATTTAAAGGAGTTTCTGGCAGCAAATTAGATCAAGGTTTTCAGTAGGTAATATATATATAAGGTAATCAGGAAACCCCTGATTATTTTGAAAAGTACTTGGAATTTTTAATTTTGGGATTTGACCTCCCAAAAGTATCAACTAGAATTAATTTTCTACCAAGAAAGAAATAAAAATTATAATTCAATTTGAAGATACATGATAAGATACATTATCTTGATACATACACATAAAAAAACCGACATAAATCATTGTAAAATCGCTCCGCTCAGAATATATGGTTTTTTGTAGGAATTTCTAATTATGTAAAAAAAAAATAATATTTTTAAAGACCTTTACCGTTTTCAAGATAATAATTGTGTACTGTAAAAAGAAATTATCTTCTAATAAGATTTATAGTATTAAGTTTTAACCCTTAATAACACTGTATTATTGATTAATTACAGCTGTAAATTGTAATTAATCAACAATTCTATCAATAACGACTTAATTGTGTTAAAATAAAATAAAACAGAAATCAGAAACACACTGTCGATTACCTGGTTCTGACCATATTGTGGACATTTGTATAACAACACTCCCAAGAACAGCTGTTTTTGTCAACGATAATACGTTATGCGATTCATATACCTTGAAAAATATAAAATCTTATAACATAGATACTAAATAGTACTTACATTTATAATTATAAACATTTATGTTCTAAGTTATATTAGTTATAACAATATATTATAACTTACGGTAATAGTTATGTGCGTGTTCAATACATTATTCAATAACGACGTCGGAAGATCAATTATAAATGTCTAGAATATTTTGTTTATTTAATTACACTAATGGTATATTTTAAATGAAAAAATGTAATAATTAATTATTACTTTGAAATAAGATGGGGAAGCTGATGGTTTACTGGTTGCTGTTTTATCACGAAAATATAATGGAACTTCGACAACAACATACGTGTCAATGTGGCTTTTATAATAATCTCTACCTTCAATTACATTTAGCATAATTTGGCTATTGATTTGTTTTGTAGGTAGTTCAATTTCACCTAGGCAGTCGAAGTTATC
Source organism: Macrosiphum euphorbiae (assembly GCA_949089665.1). NCBI lineage: Eukaryota > Metazoa > Arthropoda > Insecta > Hemiptera > Aphididae > Macrosiphum > Macrosiphum euphorbiae. The sequence goes on along the minus strand of CARXXK010000001.1, from coordinate 73,352,902 downwards.
CATTATTTAAATATCAAAAAAAATAGCATGTGTGAAAAAATAATATATTTATATGAAGTTAGAAAAGTGAAACTAGATGTGTGTATCTACGCGAAGAACATTTTCATAAAATCAACAAAGTAACTATATTGTAGTAGCTATAGAATCATGGATCATGCATAATATTATATTCGTTATAAAGAAACATTTGTTTTATCATTCTTCTTATCCGCATTATAAAAAGGTGTGTTTACTTTATTGCTTGGCTACTAATTCACCCATAGGATATATGATCTAAGTAAGTATACCGATTTATACTGTGGACATAACCTTAATATTAGACTATGGAGTATGAATGTAGAGGCCTTAGAAGACCCCTCGAATAATTTATAAATCACATTTAAGGTATACCTAATCCAACCCTTTATTCTGTGATTGAACTGACAACGCAACCTTAACTTAACTGTTTTACCTAATTTACATTTTCTAAGTAAAATAATTATGGAATTAATATAAATATAAATTAAGAAAGTCTATATTTTTTTTTAAGAATAAGAAAAAACCGCTTTTGTAAATTGTTGCCCGAGTATAGCCATTGCTAAAGTTGAAAATGTGAACTTTAAATTTTTAAAACTTTAAAACTTATATTACACATTTTTTTTTAATTTGTCAATTATTTTTGCTTAAAATTAGCATACTTTAAAAAAAGTATATGATATAAATTAAAATGTCAACTACTTTTATTCTTATTAATTTATATATTTCTATAAGAATATGATAATAATAATAGCAATCGTCATTTAAAATATTGAAACTTGATATCACGTCAAATATACAATATACACATAGTATATACTATAGTCATATTTTGCATTATTAAAATATACCCTTAAATATCAATATTGCAGTCTAAATTAGTAGTCTAGTAACGGGGAATGGTATGCTCCTACAAATGTAGGTAATCTCCTACGTAGACATAGTTTTAACTCCTACAAAAGATAGTGTTGATTCCTACAAAAGATAGTGTTAGCTCCTAAAAACTATAATAAAATAATAGTTTTTTCAAAAAAGTTAAATTCATTTTTAAAAAGGTGGACAAGTAGGTACCGCTTGTAGCGCTGTTGTGTTTTCCCAGCATTACTTATATAAATTATCAAATTTAATAATTTCTCCAGTTTGTATCGTTTAATTATCATACATTATTAAATATTGAAAAACCAAATGACTTGGGTATATATGTAAAAAATCAAAATTATGTTAAAAAATACATTAGTAGAAAAAATAAAAATATGTCTGTATTTTCAACATTAAAAATAAAATATCTGTCTTTCAATACATTAATAAATATTATACAGAAATAAATTCAGGCACCTATGTGGGAATAAAAACTTAAATAATAATCGTATTCAAATAAATCATTAACCAAATGTTAGTATTTAATCTTTAAAAATATATTTTTATATTTATTATTTCAAGTCATTAATTTTAGCTTTTTGAGCTTTTCAATTCCAATATCATGTATTTAAATAAAATATTGAAGAGTAGAATATTACCCTATCTTTTTTTCAGGCAAAAATGTCCATGTAGGAGATTAAAGTAGGTATCTTTGATTTTCAGATAAAAAGATTATTCATGTAGGAGCTTACATTTGGCCCTGGTAACAGAGCCACGAGTGTTCACCTGCACAGGTGATGGGGGCGCAAGCACACACACTTCGTACACCCCGCATTAGATCATTCTGTAAACGTAAGGCATCAGGCGAGCACAAAGACAACCGATAGGGACAGTTTTGTCGCGGCGGTTAACTCCTTACAGTCACAGTCGTGGTTCAGAACCAGTTGCCATCACGTCACATGAACATGCTCTGACAAAATTCCGACCCACTACTATCGAACACGAATTTCCGTCAGGCTTCGTAATGGCTCCATTAGAATCACAGACACAAAAATAAACCCGACCATAACACATAAATACGACCCCCAACACCCCAATGGACCAACAGTCCATATGTAGGATGGTCATAGGCAACAACCAGGGCAGTGCACCATGGTCCATGGATAACCAAAACCACGTCGCAACCATATCAACGGCCACGAGGGGCCAAAGCACGAGGCCGACCAACTCCACCTTCCAGAGAGGGACTATAGGAGGGCATCAGTAAGGCAAGCTTAGAGGTAAAGCTTAGGTAAGAGGTACCGCCAGCCGAACCACTATCTATCGATACCAGTACGCTGTGGCACCCCGCATGGTGGTTTGGGGGGGGGGAGTATAACGCGGCCTCCATTAGTAGGAAGTACAATGTACAAGAACTATATCGGCCATCTACCTTATCTCTAACCACCACTACGGGACTCAAGCAGCTCGACCCAGTGGCGGCTATCCTATAGTTGAGGTGCAGCGGTTGCTACACCTTTAATTAGAGGTGGGTGGGGTGGGTTGTCTACGTAATTTTTCGTATGCGAATAATACAGAATAATTTGGAATATTTTAATAGGATAATAGTAACCATGTTAATATAGAATTCTAGATTGTAGATGACAGATGTTATTAATGTATTTTTAATGCGATTAAAAAGTAAAAACAACCGTTGTGTTTATGGTATTTGCATGACTATAGATACCAGCGTTTTTAGCTATCTGCCTATCTAAGTTTATAGTGATAACTGATAAGGTTAATGATTTTTCCATGATTCTAAAAATAGTAACGTATGTGAATATGTGATGCGTATAGCGTATTTAGTTTTGATAAGTCAATAATCTTCAAATGTTTTTTATATAATATAGTATTTTGTCTTAGTAATTTAGTATATACGTAATACGTGATACCTTATAACAGTGAAGTTATTAATTTTTTTGAAATTATTTATGATTTATCTGTGTTCTGTGAAATGTAAATTGTGAATAATTTAAATTCGACAATCATTATTCATTATGTCAACTACCGAATCTAATTGTGTGTGTGGCAAGAAAAGAATAGGATTAAACTTGACAAATTGGAATCGTCATTTGTCTTTTTGTAAAGTGGCTAAATTAAAAAATAATAAAATTTGTTCCGATTTGACAAGTTTTTTTCAGCCAAAACATGGAATTGCGTCACAGGGTTCAAGTACCATAAAAAAATGTATTATTTTATTTTTTGTGTGTGATACATTTTATATATCCTTATTTATTTCCAGTCAAAGCAGATATCATTGGCCAGATGAGTAATTTGCCTGAGGAATCAGATTCTGTTGAAATAGTTGAAGAATGTAAATATTTATAACATAGTGATAGTACTGATAAACAACTTAAACCTACACTAAAATAAAATTGATAGTTATGTATGATTTTTAAAATACAGAATTAATTAATTATATTTCAGCACTTGATACCAATATTATACGTGGCATAAGTAGATCAAGTACATCTCACAAACAAGAACTATCATTATTACTAAAGGGTAGGTACCTACTTGTTTTAATATTTTAATTTTTCAAGTTTTTAATTATGTTATTGGTTATCACATCTTAGTTTTTTATTTTACTATAGAGAATATGGATTCTGGGAGTGAAATCATAAGAAAAAAATATGAAGAAGATCATATCAGCGAAAATATCTTTGAAATAGGTAGGTAACTATTTTACTCAACATATTACTATCTTCATAAATATTTAATTAAAATCATTTCATGGTACTAATATTCCATAATATGGTATTATTGCCTATTGGTATTTGTATTTCTAGTAAATGGAAAAACATAGGTACATATTTATTTAAATCTTATACAAGAAAATTTTAATAATATTAAATAATTTATTAGAAGTACTAGCATAAGATGATAAAACAAAAGTTAATTAATATTATACCACAGAATAGATTAAATTAGATTTAAACTATTCTGTGATTATACATCATTATAATCTTCATAATTATATGAATCAGGAAATTTTAGATATTGATTTTATTAACTGTAGTTTATTACAATTTATTTCCCTGTCCACCACACGAGTTTTTCTCAGTAAGGCCCAGTAATCTTTTGATATTAATTTAAATAAAGAAATAAAATAAAATTTAGTAGGTACTATATCTTATTAATGTTTAATAAATGGCACATACTTCAAATTTTTCAATTTTTTGTGAAGTTTTTTAATTTTTATCAGTGGTATAATCTTAGATGTTTATTTTATTTAAGACAAATTAGATTCTGAAACTGAAATTACTGGTCAAAATGATGAAGATTATGTCTGCAAAAATAGTATGGATATAGGTAACTATTTTACTTTGCATATTGTTCTTCTATCTTTATGTAGGTATTAATATGTTGTGGTAGATGTTGGCTGTTTGCATTTCTAATCAATTAAGAAAAAACACATGTTTAAAAAAATCTTATACAAAAAACTTTAATGACATTAAATAATTTAATAGAAGTACTGACATAAGATATTATAAGAAAAGTTAATTAATATTATACATCATTATAATCTTCATAATTATATGAATCTGGAAATTATAGATACTGATTTTATTAACTGTAATTTATCACAATTTATTTAGTAGATATATTATAATAGGTAATTTTATAACTTACATAAACATAATTGACAATTGTAAAGTTAATTAAGCTTTGTTCTATAATTTATTCAATTGATAAGTTTATATAGATATTATTTATTAAACAATATATAATATGTGAGTGCTTACTTTAAATATTAAATATTATATATTTCATAATAATAGTTAATGATTTAATTTATCATTATTTTTGTAAAATGATCAATAATATATTTTTAAATGTAGATTTTATCAATTATACCTATGAATCATATTTTATACTTTCTTGCTTACAATAAGATTCAACCGACAAAATGTCCTTAAAAATTATTATGTTATGTTTGTTACATTAAAAATACATAGTATTTATTTATTTTCAGTTAAAATAAATACCATTGATCAGATGAGTAGTTTGCCTGAGAAATCAGATTCTGTTGAAATAGTTGACAAATGTAAATACTTATTTATAGCATAATTAATTATACCTACCTACTATAATACAAGAATAACATTGATTTGTAGGATTGCTTTGTACAAAAATAATTAATTTATAATATTTCAGCGCACAATTATAATATTGAAAGTGATATAAGTAGACCAAGTACATCTTACAAACATGAACTACCACTATTAATAAATGGTACTTGCTTTTCATTTTTTTATGAAGTTTTTAATCTTTGTACCAGTGGTATAATCTTAGTTGTTTATTTTATTGTAGACAAGTTAGATTCTGAAACTGAAATTACTGGTCAAAATGATGAAGATCATGTCAGAGAAAATAGGATAGATATAGGTAACTATTTTACTTTGAATGTTGTTATCTTCATGTAGGAATTAAAAATATTTTATGGTACCTATTGGCTGTTGCCTGTTTGTATTTCTAACCAATCTGAAAAGATACATATTTATTAAAGTATGTAGTATTTGTACTAAAGTATTGTACAAGAAAATTCTAATTTTACTTTAAAGATAACATTACACAGGTTAAGTCTATCACAATACTTTTTATATTCATGTTTAGATGGTACATTTAATGAAGATGAACATTTATCAAATGACCCTGCAACTTTCTGTATGTTGGAAAATCTTCCATCTGAATTTGTTGATTTTCTCTTGAAAAAAGGAGTGTTGCAACCTAATGAGGAAGATTTACCACATGATAATTTTAAAAAAGATAAAAATGGCCGTAGCTTCCACACTGCGTGGTATTGGAAAGAAATTCCAGGAAAAAAAATATTAAAAGGGATTGGTTAAGTTATTCAATTTTAAATGATAAATTATTTTGTTTGCATTGTATACTTTTTGGCAAAAACTCACAGAAAGCATGGACAAAATATGGTTTTTCGACATGGTCGAGAGCAGTATTGAGTATTCAACTTCACGAATCTTCAGAAGCTCACATTAATGCAACATTAAAATATAAACTCAGAAAGACTTCTCTACCAGTACTGCCATTACTTCAAGAAAAAGTCAACCAAGAAAAATCAGAAAACCGGGAAGTATTAAGATGTTTAGTAAACATAACACTTGTTCTTGCAAAAAATTGCCTAGCTTTTCGAGGCCACCGGGAAAATTTAAAAAAAATAGAAAAAAATCATGGAAATTTTGTCAATTTTGCTAAAGTGTTAAGTAAATACTCACCTTGTTTGGCATCTTATATTTCTAAACTTGAAACTTCTAAAAAACCTGAGGTGAATTTTTTGTCAAAACTGAGACAAAATCAATTAATTTCATGCTGTGCATCTCAAGTTAAAGAAATCATTAAATTAGAAATTAAAGAGTCCAGATTTTTCAGCATTTCCATGGATTCAACTTTTGACTTGTCAAGAAAGGAACAAATATCATTTATCGTAAGGTATATTAACAATAATGGAAATATATGTGAACGGCTTTTGGCACTTAAAGAATCAGCAATTACTACTAGTGTTCAGATTTTTGACGTATTCCAAAATATTTGTAATGAATTGTCCCTCGATTGGGTAAATTTTATGGTTGGCCAATCATACGATGGCGCTCAGAATATGAGAGGACAGAACAGTGGACTTCAAGCTCTAATTAAAGAAAAATGTCCATCAGCCACTTATATTTGGTGCACTGCTCATAGACTAAATTTAGTAGTAGTTAAAGCAGTAAGTAGTAGTTTGGACGCTGTAGATTTATTCGGAAATATGGAGACATTGTATAATTTTATTTGTGGTAGTAAGAAACGAGTTGCATACTATGAAAAAGTACAAAATGAATATTCGACAGGACAAAGAGGACGTCGATTGAAAAGAGTTTCCACAACTAGATGGACTTCTCAAGATCAAGCTCTTCAAGCTATTTTAGAAACGTTTGGCTCTGTGATTGATACACTGGAATATTCAAGAAATACTGAAGGCCGCGAGGATCAATGTGTTGGTCAGGCTGGATGCCTATTAAATTATCTTTTGTCTAAACGATTTATAATGACTGCAATGTGGTTCCAAAAGATATTCAATGTATTGTCACCTCTAAGTACCTTATTACAAACTAGAGATTTAGATATTTTAGCAGGAGTTAATTCTATAAATGATGCTAAAAATTTAATACAAGAACTCAGAAAAAATGATTCTATTATGGAATACTTAATCAAGGAAGTCAATATTTTCATAAAAGAAAATTATGGTTTTGAATTTTCTGAATTTAAAACCATCCGCATAAGAAGAAAGAAAAAAATGTCGAATGAAGAAAATGTTGATGAATGTATCAAAGACCCCATTGAGAAATTTAAAGTAGAAACTGTCTTAGGTTCCTTAGATATAATACTTAGTAATCTTAATCAGTATTTTAATGATACCACAATTGGAGTTATGAAAGATTTGGCACTTTTCAGTAAGAAGCGAATTATTGAAATTAAAAAAAACCATAAGTCTTTACCCGATGATTCATTTGTAGTGTTTTGCAAAGTTTACGGAACGTTTGTTGATCAAGAAACATTAAAAGCAGAGTTCCTTAAATTTTGTAATGTGTATGAATTATTTGAGAAAACAACTATTCTACCTGAATATTTTCACGTTTCTGACAAAAGTGATACAGAAAGCATTAGTTCATTTGAAGAGGAGACTGATCAAGAACAGGAATTTGAGTTACCTAAGCGCAAGCAAATAAATCCAATAAATATCGGTAGCTTGAAAACTATTTTTAAAGTGTTCCAAAATGGTGGTTTGGGAAATACATTTCCATCACTAGATGCTGCCCTGAGGATATCTCTGACAATTCCATTATCTAGTGCTTCTACAGAAAGGTCATTTTCCAAATTGAAAATCATAAAATCTAGACTTCGCACGACTATGTCTCAAGCTAGATTGGAAGACCTTATGGTCATAAGTTGTGAACAAGATATTGTTGATGAAATGGATCATGAAGAAATTCTCCACAAGTTTGCAGCCAATAGCATTACATTAACAAAATATTTAATTTAATAATTAATTTTTAATATTACAATTTACAATGTTATACCTGTTTGTAATTTGACAAAGAATAATATACAATCATACCTAAATTACATATGATATCATTATATTAAAGTTTAATTGAATGTAATTTTATATATTGGGTGAAGATCATCATCACATAAAAAATGTTAAGACTATGTAAGGTATTGCCATATAGTTTTTTGTAGGTATACAATATTTGAAAATTCCAAGGCTCTTATGGCAAAAATAGTCATGAAGTAACATGATGGGTGGGTGGGTGGGTGGTTGTTTTTAAGGTTTCGCTACACCTATATTTTTAAGGATAGCCGCCACTGGTGTGAAAGAAGTTCATTGTGCATACTAGTGCAAGTGTCAAGTAACAATTATTATAATAGTAACATTGTAACAAGTAGAAGGAGGTTTTTTG